>OX461809.1:63055841-63497151 GCA_949802685.1 Dicyrtomina minuta
AAGTCTGGCAGTGGAGACAAAATTTATTAGCAACAAGGAGAAGGACTCACGAACACCCTTCTACTAATAGGCAATCGGTATTTTATTCACATTGTTTTGGATGTAGAATACCGTCACTGATTATGCAATGGGCTCGCGCAGTCCAAGTCAAAATCCAAGTCCTACTCCAACCTCTGGTTATTAGCAGTAATGGAACGCACAACAACAACTACAACTAGAACAACACTGTGAATTGTGAATACCAGTTGAGTAGCAGTATAATACCAAAACTCCAATTTCCAATTCAAACTTGCTTCAACAATAAATGAGGCTCCGTCCCGTCCTCGTGGTGAATGTTCCGAAAATCAGAATTTGCGCTCCCCTTGTGAGATCTACAGTGGAGCTGCTCAGTGTTGAACAACTGCTCTTGTTTCCGCTAAAACTAAAATGTATAGCCATTAGGTTGAGGTTCCAAAGCATGGTTGTTGTCTCATCGAAAGCTCTCTCACACAAGAATCTATTTTAAACGCTGCGAATCAGATCAGACCAATTTAATAGCTTCGTTTGCTCCATGGCGGCCGGGCCGGGCAGCAGCAATCTTTCTACTCACATAAATTCTAAACACCCGCAGTTTAGAAATATATTGTGTACAAGGAGTTTGTGAGGGAGCGGCGGACGAGTGTGGGATTTGCAAATAAATGGCAGCTGGAGACTATACATACTACATTTAGTTAACCTATATACATCCATATCTTATCTTATCTATATTACTCTTTTTTATGGGTATAATAATAGTGTGTAGCCGCTCCATTAATAGTACCGCAACATTTACTCTTGTTTAGTTTTACACTTGTATCATAGCATGTTACAAAATATGGATGGGGGATCCTACCTGGTAGATTCAAATTCAAGGACTGTCGTGTTGTTATTTATGAGCGTGATTTTTCAGTTTGCGAATAATACAGAGCATTCCTCTGTGTGGATGGGGGATGCTGCATTTTGTGTACAGATTGTACTACGGCAGAGATTTGTTTTGTAAATTTATGCCTTCAAATTTGTAAAGGGACAAGGAAACTTGCTCCTCATATTTATTTCGTCTTCATTTTCGCTTTGGATATGTGAGTAAAGCTTGACAGTGTTGTTGTTCGTATCATTTGTATCAGTGCTAATACCTGTCTTCTGTCCTGTAATAGTGTACAGAGTGACAGAGTGACACTTCCCCATGGATTATTTACCTGACCCGAAATGATTTCGTAACGTCATTTTCGTTATTCGTTTTCAACCGTCAAACGATATAAATCTGGAGATACAGGTTCCGCATTCTGCATAAAGTAAAATATTCATGAATGGGGGTATGCACACATGATTGGGGTCGTAAATCCCGGTGCACCTTTAGCGTCAACCCAACTTGACGTCCTCTGTGTAAATAAGAGGAAGGGGTCTGGATTATCCCGAATCGATTTGAAGACGTAATGCTTGGTTGTTGGTAATGCGGTAGTCGCCGGGTTGAAAGAATGCGGTTGACCGTATGGAGATATGAGACTGGGTTGTGAGTTGCAGAAGCGGGATCGACTTGGTATCGATAGGCCGGGACCGCAGTTGGATGTGGTAGAAGGAAGCAAGATCCACTTGTTCTTGGTAGACCGGAATGAGGATGCGGTGCTGGATGGGTCTGGTAGCCTAGATCTGGAAGAGCGACGATCGTAGACCGCGGCTGAAGAAGCGTAGACCGGAGACCGGATGATGCGAGGATGCAGAGACCGGAGAGTGAGGACCGGAGACTGGGTCTGAGGATGCAGGGACCGCAGAGCAAGGACCGGAGACCGGGTCTGAGGTGTCTTGACTTGAGATGCGGTGTGCGGCGGACCGGAGTACGCGGTTGAAGGACGGCTCAGACTGGAGACCGCCGGTAGGAGAGTGGTGCAGACCGGAGAACGCGGTTGAAGCGAAGACCGGAGACCGCCGGTAGAAGCAAGGACCGCAGACTGAGACTGAGGATGTGAAGACCGAGGACCGGAGACCGTGGAAGCGGCGACCGGCGACTGAGATGGTAGTGATGATCGTCACCCGAGATGGTGGAAGCGGCGACCAAAGTCTTGAAGTGACGACGATGGAAGCGATGACTGAAGACCGGAGAGCAAAGACCGCAGACAGAGTACCGGAGATCAAGGATCGAAGACTGAGGACCGCAGAGCAGGGACTGCAGACTGAGGACCGCAGACGGAGTTAAAGTTGAGGCGGTGATCGATGAGTCGGTAGGCAGGTGAGCCGGTTATGCGGTACGCCGAGTCCGGTGGATTTGGACTTCGGACGCGGTTGGAGGGCGGTTCAGACCGACTGCCGCGGTTCGGAGATCGGTTCAGACCGGAGAACACGGTTGGAGATCGGTGCTGACAGCAGTTTTAGACCGACGAAGATGGATCTAGGAGCGGCTAAGACGAACAGAGATGGGTTGAAGAGCGACGGTTCTGAGCTGATGAGCGGGTTCTGACTTGGGAAGATGATTGGGCTTGGTCTCGGTAGACCGAGTGCGCTTTTTCCACTTGATGGACGGTGAAAGAGTTGCAAAGATGATTGGAGCAACCGGAAAGAGTGATGACTGAGAGTGCAAATGTCTGACTACTTGCGGGTAGCATGAAAACAGGACTTGCAGGTCAAGTTGCGGTATATGATGGATGCGGTGAGATCCGAAGCCTAATGCACTTAACTGCTATGTGATGTAACCGGGTAGTGTAAGAGGTATTAAGGTGTGGCACTCGAAGTAATAGAAATAAAATGCGTTTTTTGGATCTACTGAGTGTCTTTTTGGTATTTATTACCAATTGAGTCTTTAATTACTGAATAAAACACTTAAAATTACTTCTAGTAACAATTAAAATGACTTTAGATCGGAATTTGGAATCAGAAGTATCTGACTTGAACTAATTTAGAAAAGATGGAGGTGGTTCAGAGCTCAGAGCAGCTAGGTGTTCTCGCTCTGGAAGTTGGAGTCTCTCTGTGAGTGATGCGAAAGGGACTAAAATGCTATCACTCGTTTTTGGGTTGAGTCGATTCGACTCATCGGTTGCCTGCTCCTGCTCCAATATTCCAAATTTATGCAAAGCAAGGGTTTGAGACATTGGAGCAGAGTGGTATTCAGGACTCTGTGTTAAAAGCCTGTCGACAGAGTCGTTAAGGCCTCTGGGTTTGAGTCATTATGCAAACAACGCACTGACGTAATGGCAAATTTCTGATGTGGAGGAGATTACGACGGAACAATTCAACTAAATTCAAAAACCATTTTTATTCAAGCAGACATTTCGTCTGTGAAGAACCAAAATGACCCATGTCCAATTTAAGCTAGAATCGAATCGAGCTATGTCATAAAAACAAAATGAGTCATATGCGTAAAGTTTTAATTAATAGTTTTTAAAAAGTGTAAAATGTTCTATTTTCATGTTTTTGAAAAGTGCAAAATGTTCTATTTTCATGTTTTTTAAAAGTGCAAAAAATTCTAATTAAATATTTTCAAGACATGTTTCAGTATTTTCGTATATAGTGGATATTGCTTTATGCTACAAATGGATATGGGTCATTTTTGTTCTTCACAGACGATTTGTTTCGTCATCCGTTGTACTCTAAAGGTGGCTTTATAAATTAGAGTTACTGTGACTGTTCTGTTCTGTTAAATAGGCCTACCTCAAATTTTAAAATTGGACCGCACTGGGGCGTGTAACGAAGGAAGAGCATTCGGCTTGCTACATCGTATGAACTATTTACTACTGTTTTTCGTCTGCCGATTATAAGACAGCTGACCATATTAACTGTACTTTACTGGAATTAACTGTGTTGCCTAATCCAGTTGGTTTTTTCGTGACAATGTACAATTCATTGCTTTCCAAAAAATTATAATCTTTACCTAATCATCAAGGCCAAACTAATCATACATAAATGTATAGAGGCATCGGTTTTCTATTTTATATGCAATAATTCTGCAGACTAGATAAGTAATCCTAGCAAATGTGGTCTCAGTATAGTACTTAGACGTCGAGGGTGTAAACTATCATATACAGGCACGTAAAACATAAAATACAAAATATTCCTAGCGTTTTCATGCACGTTAACTTGTCACATGTTTTCAAAAACCTTTAGTGTATACTTTGACAAAATACAGAATACTTTGCTTGTTTGCTTGCACCTTCAAACAAAATATTTGCACTCCAGCGCACTTCTTTCCATTCTGTTTACTTTCCAGATTCCGTAAATTTTATTTGAACTATAAGTATAGATATATATATTATGTAGGAACCTACTTAGATAGGTTATGAATTTGGAAACATAAGGATTTAAAACGGGAGCCTTAATGGGCAATTTTTGAAACCGGTAGAGCCGGTAATGAACTATACACATCTAAAGCTAACAATTTTAGACTGAATCACTCATCTCCACTCCGTTAGAAATTTGCATGGTAGCTCAGTCTTGAGCACATTACGCAGATATGTCATCAAGATCAAATTTTCCCATTATAATTGGATTAGATCGAGTGAGTAGATAGATTGTTGTTTGCTTGATCGAGGACAGAATAAGAATTAAAATAACAAGGGAATTTTCCCATACTATGAAAGTACTGTAGAGGCAACCGAAAGTGAAGGCTAGCAAGGATAAAGCTGCCATTTGTTTGCATGCAAAATTTATCCTTGCCAGCCTTCACTTTCGGTTGTCCCTACTATATAAACTTGTTACAAGTTTGTATGGAGGGAAAAAATATATTTTAAAACAGTTTTTCCTCGTAGCGTCACAAATAAAGAATATTAATAGGAGCAGGCATGTTAAATAAAGGTAGCATATACTATTGTTCATATATCTATGTATTTGTACATTTAGTACAAAATGTGGTGATGGAGAAACAAAACAGCGATATTATCTCATTCTAAACTCAAAAGTGTTTGCGTGCGTACACAATAAGATGTATAGGTTCATAAATGTACCACAGATTCATGCTTTCTAGTTCAAATTAATTAAAATACATAATTTAAAATTTAAATACAGAGGAACTCAACCCCATCTTTTACATACTGATAAGATTTTCCATTTTCGCAGCATATTTTACCACCTTGTATTTTATAACAACATTTTACTTTTACTAATGCAATTCTTTTGTATTTTTGAAGCCACCAAAATTTTCCTGTTGGTTTCTTGAGCAAATATAAAAATTTTTACATAGGAACATCTACATTATACAATATGTAAATTACCTATAAATGAGATTTACAAATAATTTTCCAGAGGTGTACTTAAAAGATAGCACACTAAGCACACCAAGTATATGGACTTATGCAAATACAACCTTTAAATTCATATCAAACAATTTATCAGTAATTTACTAGATTTTCACAAGTTTCTCCAGCTACGAGTTAATTTTCCTCAAGGAACGAGATCTAAAGTCATTTTATCCATACTAAATCAGTCAAACCGTAAATCCCAACTAGTGGTGTGGTAATTCAACTATTCTTATTCTAGACAGGTGGAAGGAAGCTATTTTTTAAAAGTTTATTTTGCTGAGCGGACATTTCTATATACTCTACATACTACCCTTTACACTTGCGTACAGTATAAAACAAATTCCTTAGAAACATCGAGATGTAGGAGAACAAATAGTCTCAATTTATGTTGCCCGACCCTAACCTTGAGCTCTCACGTACACAAGTACGACGGGGAAATTGCCAGCGTTCGGCACAGTAATGTATAAGAAAAGCGAAAACTAAATTGTCATGATTTCTCACTATGTATATTATTATATTCAGTACAATAAATCATAGGAAATCATATCATTCTCAAACGAAAAAAACTGAAGGACATTCTCCCATGCTCTATTAAAGTAGTACCTACCTTTTGTATAAAATACACGATAAGAATTTCTTATGTAGTATAAGAAAAAAATACTTACGAAACAATTTGTTTTGCACTGACTATGTGTGAGAGTAATATAATTATCTACAGGAAAGCAAGAAACTTATATATGTATGTATAGTAGTGTGCAAAATATAATATTTTGGCAAACTCAGAACGAAAAATTGACAAAAAAAATCTATAAAAAACTATTTCCTTAGCAGTTGTCGTCGTGGCAAAACTAGCAACAAGGCACAAAAATGTACTATATCGATGATATAAAATTGAATAAAGGAAAGAATCTAAATGATTGGACTCTGATTCAGGTTGGGATTTTGCGAGGAACGAGTGAGTGAAATCCAAAAATTGCTGGAAAATTGATACGGTGAAGGATCAATATGGTTGGATTTTTTTTCGGGTTCTGCTTTTTCTGACAAAAAGTCAAACTAATAATATCCGAAAATCAGGTTCAATGATACACTTGGAGAATTTAAGAAAAGCAGGAGCACCATATAGTAATTTCCCTCATGGCATCAATTCACCCGTGAAATTGACGCTAAATGGGGAAAGTGGATGAGTCGAAGTTGTCCGGTATGGACCGGACTGGACTGGGCTGGTAGAGTAGTTTCAGATCATAATATTCTTCTTTCCCCTATAGGGCTATGTATTCAAGTATTGTGGAGCTGTGACAAGCATTAACAATAAAAAAACAACAAATTTGTTTCTACAGTGCAAAAACAAAATCTAATATCCGATTTTTGCAGTAAACTAACATGCATTCGTGACGCACTAAATTACTGAATTTAGAGTGCTAATCGAGTTGTAGAGAAAAATAAAATTCAAATCCATCGCCACTGTAGATACCCTTTAACACGTCGTGTATTGATTTGAAGTTAGAAATTTTGTCTAGTAGAGTGGAGCTGCTATTATTCTGAGACTTTGCTTCGGTATAACCGTGTCTCCGAGTCTCGGTCTGTCCAACATCCAAGATGATTCATGAGTTGTGAGTTAAATTTTGGTTTTCGCTTTCGTTATGGTTTTTGGTTTTGGTTATGTATTGAATCTAATCGTAAATTCGAGGGGGTGAAAGAAGAAGAAGTTTCCACTTATTTCCATCTCCATTACCTAGAAGTAAGTTAGGGATAGAGAGTCGTGACGAGACGACTGAGGACGACAACAGCGGAGACACACTTAAAATATGCATAAAAAGTTAAACTCTATCCTCGTCGTGAGTACTGTTAAGTATTCTGAGCAAGTTGAGGAAACTCTATTTAAAATTCAAATGCGGATCTCATCCCCGCACTTCTTTCCTATGCTCCACTTGACAATCATAATCAGAAGTTGTACCTTGTATCTCAAAACAGACTCAGTGGTTGAACTAAATAATTTAGCATACCAAAATCTCCTCGTCTCCCGGAAAGACAAAATTATCACAAATCAAAATATCCAAAGAATATGTGTCTGGGGTTGTGACATGGTTGTCGATGTCGATTGGAGTTAACGACCACAAAATCACACAACCCCGGCCATGACTATATTATTATAGTTTTATTTTCAAGCACTATTTAATAGTAGCCGCATATATTATAGAGAAATATGAATATTATCTACCTACATCTATGTATGGGTACTAACGGCTACATTTAGAGTGAAAGTAATGGAAGACAAGATACATGTGAGGATACAGTAAGTAGTTTTACCAATGCCATTAGCACTGCTGTCAGTTGTACATATATAATATAGGTATTACTTTACATTGCAAGGTTTAATTTAATTATATAGGATGACTGATTTCAAATATATTTCTTCCAGGGATTTTACTTACACGGTACCGGCACCGGCAATAATTAGCCAATTTAAGCTGCTACCACAGCACAGGGAAGTAATAAGTGAAAATTACAACAGTCTTCAGAAGGTCGCACTGAAGTTACCCGTACATTAACTACACTACGCGTGATGATCATGTACCACATATTATTAAATCACCTTAGTTTGAAGTCATCCACGCAACCATACAAAACATTACGGATACTACGGATTATAATGGGTGAACAAATGGTAACTATAAAGAATATCTGTACAACTAAGAGGCTTGACACAGTTTAGTATTTAATTTCAGATTAATCCAATAAACTTTATAATCGATAAGCTTATAAACTTACACGCTTTATTATAAGCTTAAAGTAAAAAGAAAATTATGTGTTCAGAAAACATTCTAAAGTTTAGAAGTAAAAGATTTTATTTGTATAACAGAACTGTATTGGTTTCCTGATTCCTCAATACTCACTCCCCTCTTTCTCTACAGCTAAATAACATAAAATTGTAAATTTGTAAAACGACAAACGAAGGAATTTTTGAAGTTATTAAGTTATTGAAGAAATACTATTAATTTTCACACCAAATAGATACAAGCTATTTGTGAAAAAATGTTATAGGTATAGTATTATTTGCTGAGAATTCCCACCAGTCATAACGGCGAGCCAAATGCCATTAATCACCTGAATGAAATACCGAAGCTTATGTGTACCGAGTAGAAAGTAAATTGAAATCTATAGGTTTGTACGACACTGTAAGCAATGAAGTATTTTCAATTTAGTGTTAGTCGACCAAAAAGCAGTCTGCGTTCCTCAAACAAGGTCGGTGGTAACAACGCGAAGAGGATGTCGGAATGTCCATTGAATTTAGATAGTGGAGTATTTTTGAGCATATATGACACAATAAAATAACGTTCTACTTTTACGGTTGTTAGGCAGGTAATATAAATGGCGCTATAAAAATTCTCAACATTTTAGATGCACCCCAATCATTTTAATGACATATTTAGCATTGCGTTAAATGCCCCTGCATAACCGATGGCGCCATTTTTGCTGCCTCTCTTGCGTCGTTCCCTGAAAAAAAGTTCCTTTGTTCTCTCCTAAATATTAACTGTGATACGATCAACAAAGCTGATATCTTACATCTAACGTATAGTTCCAAATATCGACGTGTAGACATACTGATAATAGCACGCGTGCCTGATGGCTTTGAAATTGATTAGAGCACCAGTATTTAATTGAACGACATTTATAAATAACTTGTCTAACAATTTTTTTTACTAACTCCATGATCAAACCTAAGCAGCCTGGAATTGCCTGGAATTCCAACCATATCCAGGGCGTACTATTGTGGGAAATACGGTAAGTTCAAATCTGGAACACAACATATCAAATGGTATACCACATCCATGATTAAATGCCACCGCCGAGTCAACTTAATCCAATTCATGTCATTGTTTTTACGATATCCTCATGGTACTGTCATCTTTGATAACATTGAATGGGCAACGCAAGTAAGACAGCTGCTCTGTCAAAGTCAAAAGACGGCAGTTGCAGAGGCTACATATACATACAAACACTAAGCGGCTTAATTTAGATAACAGCATTTGATGTTACTTCTACCTGTGTTACGCTTATTGGACAGTCATCATAAAGGACGGAAATAACCGAATTAAATCCATATCTCCACTATTCTAGCCTTATTACATGCCCTTACAGGATGCCATACCAAACCTAATACCTCATCCACCCTCCCTTCCACAGCTTAATTAATTCATACAAAAATTAATTTTAATCAGTTTGATTACTTTTAGAAAGTTTAAATCAATGTGAAATGCTAATTTTCACAAAATTACTTTTGAAGGTCAATCAGGTCATTGACTCCTACAATTACTCAAACCTCATAATTTACTGATTTTTTCATGAATAATTTGCCTCCTGCATCACACCAATAATTAGTTTTTATTCTTAATTACTTATCACTTATTTAATTTAAGGGTTAAAATCTAGGGTCAAGGCTAATAACAAATTTTAGATGAATTATGCCTACAATTGCATGTACACCCCTAAACGCAGTATTTAACAAAAAAATCAGAGCATTGAAGTTTTTCCATCTCTAAATTTTTCATCTCATGGATTAATGTATGACTAGGATTTGAACAAATTTCAAGTGCATTGAAATTGTTGATTCCAGCTTTCCATTTAGCAACAATTAATTCCATATGTCTTTCACTTTCGAGCTGGATTGAATCATGCCGGTGGGAATACTTATTGGAATTCTAAGGAATTCTTACGATTTATTTTATCCATCGATTTTTAAAACTTGTGTAGATAATTTTGAAAACGGCGCATTTTGAATTGACTACATTAGGATAGGCCACAAATAATCTTTAAGGACTTTTAGTTTCTGGTTCTGGTCCTGTCTAACAATTGAACAATTGGGGTGGATGTCAATTAATCATTTTTGCTACTAAATTAAATCCCTCCCGTGGTCCGTAGTCGGATCAAATGTACAGTAACCACGGCCACCACGGGCATTTCTTTGATTTATGAGACATCTTTTTCCAAGGTATCATCATGACTCTTCTTCTTTAGACACTTGGATTTTCTGACACGCTTATCTAACCTCATCAAATAATACCAAGATAAGTAAAGTAGGTATATCAAAACTTTATGATTAATAAAGTGTAAATGGAATAAAATAAAAGCAACTCCCCATGCTAACCCGAGCCCACCCAAACCTACGTACGGTTTACCACTAGAACAAAGTTATTATATGAATCCGACAAGACTAAAACCCAACCAGTCCAACCACCCACATCCAAATAATATTGGGATACTTCTGTAACTCAATCAGTCTAGCTGGTTAGCTTTTAAGCATGTAGTGGCGGATCTATACAATGCTCACATTTTATAAAGTCTGCGGAAAGTAAATTTTAAAAATTATGAAAAGTGACCGAGTTAAATTTTATATGATGTCTTAAAGTTCTATCTGCGGATATCTGTTGTAATATCTGATATGATACCTGTGTATCCGATCAGTATGCCTTCGTAAATTCGACACAAAGTGATTTGATTTGAACTACGGCTCCAACCGATCCGAAAGATTCGATCCGTAGGAACCCGCAGTCTACCTCTACCAAACTATAATGATGATTGTTGATGGTGGACCCAGTCACCCTTTATGGTGTCTCTGTTCTACTTGCATTTATAGGACAACAGGAGTCTGTGTCTGTTGCGTGGTCTGGTGGAATAGAAAGAAGGTTCGTTGAGTGTTTGAGGAATTTGTCCACACACTCCAGCAAACTACCACTTATTAATAATTACACAGACGTAAAAGCTCGAATCCCCAAGACCAAAAAAATTGCCAGATATCAGTTGACAAGAGAATGAGAAATAAAAATAATATTTTTGGAAGCAAGGATTTTTATCGTGGTACATTGTTTATAATCCCCAGCGTAAACACTGCTTGGATGAACACGACAAATATTGTCTAAAGTACTAGTAAAAATATTTTTCTGTCCAATTCTCTACACTTCTCTACCTTTTCCCAAGAGCAGACTACACATGTATTTTACTTGTCAATTTAGCGGATAATGATTATATCTAGTTTCTTACAAGGCGAACGAAAACTCTGGCGAAGAGATCGCTCTAAGTACTTTTTTTCTTCTTCTATTTATAGCTTCAACCAGCCAGGAGCTGAAGCTATGGATTTCCGTTGGAGGAGATTCAAGATCAACGGTTCATGCACTCTCGTACAGGTGTGCATACATACACATGTCAATTTCAATGTTACTTGTGTGTAAAATATTATGAAGAAAGGGACAAATCAATACCAAGAGCAAAACTATCTCTCCATAAATTATCCCGTACAGCTTGTATTTTTTGTACTCGTCTGTTTTGTCAGTGCTGGGAAAACTTCACATTAAATTACATCATAATAAGTCACTAATTAAGTACTAATGATTTCTGCAAC
This sequence comes from Dicyrtomina minuta, assembly GCA_949802685.1. Taxonomy (NCBI): domain Eukaryota; kingdom Metazoa; phylum Arthropoda; class Collembola; order Symphypleona; family Dicyrtomidae; genus Dicyrtomina; species Dicyrtomina minuta. Next base: position 63,067,479 of record OX461809.1, read on the forward strand.
TCCAATTCAATTGTACTGAAATACGCTATATTTTATACACATGATTTAAAGCCTACTTTACTTCCACCTTTCCGCATATCATATCTTATCTTAAGCTTCTAAACGTACACCTACAAAGATAAGGGACAGGTATTCATTATTCAAAAATATAAAATATGAACATACGTCTGTGGTATATTTATCTTGCATTTCCCCACATAGGGAGAACGTAAATCGATAATTCTTGGACGTCTCTGAGCCACTGCTGTGGGCAAAAGGTAAAAGATGAGTAATATAGCCCATGTAAAAAATAAATTGAATTTCACTGCATTTACCTTCTCCCTTCTTAGGTAGGTAGCTAGGTACTTTTGTAATAAAGTTGCCTGTATTTTCCCTTTCCATTTCCAGGCAAACAATTTTTTTTAGCTGTATCTACATAATATATGTAGGGTCAAGGCTCCCATGTGGGATCGCTTTCCCCCTCAGCTCGCATAATGAACGAATAATGTCTAAATTCTATCTAAAAACTACTCAATTATTTGTACACTTTGTGCTACTCAACAGAGGCTAATATCTAAAAAAAAATTTCAACGATTACAAAACTAAAATGGCAAAAAAGTAGCTATGGTTCATTACCAAGCTACGAAGTACCACGTGAAATGAAAGCATGCGTTTTTAACTCCGAGACTAATGTCCTTATCCCATATTATACTCTTTGAAATTAAACTTGAACTTGTCTGCAGTCTGCAGTGTTGTTCAGCCGCAGTTTTTACGAGATTCACTCAACTCGACAATTGGCTACAGGAGTCATCAGCCTGCTCCCTCGGTCCCCTTTGTGCACTTTTCTAGTAGACTTGAAGAATTTAAATGCAAGCAAATAAAAAATAGTTGACTGCCGTTTAAAGTGGGAACAAGAACAAACATATTTATTATTTCTGTGAAGCAGGGAAAACTTAATACAATTTCAGCACGGTCACATGCAAACAAGTAAAAAAACGTGTAGTAGTACCTACTTTAATTTTACTCCTTGAGTGACTTCATACTAGCATAGAGAAATAATGCAGGAGAGGATGTGAACTGTCTAATCCTACTAGGGTTGGGGCATCAAAGGTATTGCCATTCGAAATTCAATAATATCGAGGTAAAAGCATGGAGTGTCAAAGTCGATAGTAAAAGCTGAAAGTATCAAAATTTTGATACCAGCTTTCAAAAGAATTGATTTCTTGTCACTTTTCCACCTAGTATAACTTAATATACCTTTCAATCAATTTTTATAAATCGGAATTTTTGTGATCATTTTTAGACTATTCATTAAAATAAAAACCAATTTTCTGCCTTTTTCAAAATATTTTATTTTACATTTTTTTAAATTCAATTTTAAGAAAGGGACTCAAAATAAGATTGTTTATTATTTTATGTACTAAAATTTAAAAATGTATTTAGTATCGTGTGTCGAGTAGATACTATGCAAATTAAGTATAGGTATCATATAAATTGAGCACGATATCCCACCTCTAAATCCAGTGCAGCATCTGGAGGGAGCGTAAAATCAGTAAAATGCCAAAATGTAAAAGCAAAAAGGTAGTGAAGGCTCTTATACTGCACTGCTTCAAACTCTATGCATTCTTTCTTGAAAGACATTGATTGTGATGGGATGGTTGTACTTGAGGAATTTAACGGAGCGGAGTGAAGGTTTAAGTAATACAAGATACCGTCTTTTAATTTCCATCTAATATGGTAAATCCCCTAGCTTAAATTCTGTCTAGCTTCGTGTAGTTTCTAGTTAGTTTCAGTTTGTACTCCCTACAGCTCTACAACAACTGCAAACTACACTCCCAGTTTTGGACTACCTATGAGAAATGACTCACCCAAATAGACTCCTCACTACTACCAAGCACAAGTGCTACAGGACTGACAAAAGAGGAAGACGAGGAAATAAAATGTCAACATTTAGCACTTGACATCCATCGTCATTAACGAAGACACCGGGGGGATGAGGAGAATTATTGTTTGTCTCTGAATGTCGATTTATTTTCATGTCAATCGTTCGTAGATTAGAAAAAAAACTACAAGACTGATCGAAAGTCTTCAACGTAATAATCTGTACAGGGAGTAGATTGATGAGGAGAAGGACTCTCGGCTCTCTGACTTGGTCCTATGTCCTATTTGTATTCGAATCTATCTGAATATACAACCAATTCTACACTTCGTGTTCCCATATTCCCATGTTTTAATGTTTTCCCTACTGAATAGATCTACGTAACCTACATCAATAGACAGCCTTTTTCACATTTTTTTTTCTTCATTCTCAAGTACCTTTTACGTCAGTCTGTATCTCAATCCTGAGCTAACACGCTAACTCATCTTCATCTCAGGTTGAAGCTTCATGAGCACTATGAGCACTGCGAGCACTGAATGCACTGTCGGCTGTGTGCAGTGAACTCCAGAGTGAATTCATGGGGACTTTACTTTTGGACTGACAACGAGTGCCTACATCTCTGCCCTGTGTCTATAGATTCGACAAGTTCTTGAATTTGACATTAAGTAGAGTGGCTAAAAAAAAGTAAAGGTAAAAGTTACTGAGGGGAAATGTAATTTCTACACTCTGGATCCCACATCTCCGCTCAATCCGAGTGTAGAGAAAACGAGGTGGGGAAGTTAGCAGCAGAGCTAGAGTTAGAACAACTATCGAGTCCTCGTCCCCCACAGTCGTACACAGTTTTAAGAGTAACAGTGTTTTTCCGTGTGGTAAACTTTGTGTCAGTTTCACTAAGTGTGAGTCTCGCAAAGTCAACTTCATGTCCGCCATGTCTTATATAGCAACATCAATTTTCCAGTTCGACCCTCAAATCCGAAAAAACAGGGACTTTCATGTTCGTAAAACAACAATAAAAACCTTAACTTTTCTACACTGGTATCTGGAAAACAGGACTAATGACTTGGGTTTCTGCTAATTTGAAGATTTGAACAAACGATCATGTACTCCGGCCGTGTTTAGAAATTACGTGCCGGCATTTCCCTATGTAGAATGTAAATGGCAGACTGTACGTTTTATTTCGATATACGATATTTCTAAGTACAATATATTTTTTTCCTCCCTAGATGTGCTTTAATAGCATTTTAAATTGTGAGCTAGTTTGGATTCATCATCTGGATAAAATATACTACGATTGGTTTTAGTGTTATTGAATCTTGAATCTCACGTAATTTTCCCCTTCTCATCGTTTACTATTTTTTTTTAATTTGAATTTACATCCCAATACTGCGGCAATAACATTAAAGTAGGTCTTGTGATGATATCTCGCTCGTGGTAAAGTTGACAATTTTTTGTGATATTGGAAATGAAAATCTTGGGAAACAATTTGGAGGATAGCAGAATTAGAAAGTTCAGATTTAAATTCCCATTTAGAAACATTCAAAATTTAAGGCTTTATTCGGAGAATAGAGCCGTACAGCACTATAGGTCTCCTTTCTCGTGCCAAGAAAAGGTAACAGGTACGTGACTACAACGCTTTACAGTATGTTAGAAAAATGTTTTTAAAAAACAAAATAGATGTGAAAGGAAGATCAGGGGAAAGTCTTACCAGGTTCCTGTTGCCTTCCTTTTCCGCTGGATTTAGATTTAAAATAAAGATTTAGACTTATAGAATTTGACGGAGTACAGCACTACAAGGAATCAACTTTCTGTTCTCTCACCCACACGTGTTTAAATGAAACAGTTTTTGATCAGTAAGCAGCTTTAGATTTTAAAGGAGAGAGAGAGGGAGAGACAAGCCGAGGGATATGTGAGATTTATCCCGAAACGCGAAAAACTACAGCACAAAAATGAGCTCACAAGAAGTAGATGGGTAGTGGTGAAGAATGTTATATTGTGTTTAGCCACAGTTACAGAGATGTAATGATGATTGATTTTAAAACAGTCGATAAAGACGGAAGATTGAATTATCAAGTTAACTTGAGTAATATTTTTGGTGTAAATTGCACCTGCTCAAGTTTTTTGGTCTCGTCTGAAAATGGTTTCTTTCCGCGACGAGGACGATGACTAAAAGACCAAGAGTAGACAGGCAGAAAATGATAGGGCGAAAAATTCCTCTCCGCTCAATAGGAATTAGTTTGAAAACTTGGAAGAAAGATGAGACTTGTAGTAGTGGTAGTAGTAGTAGTAGTAGTAGTGGTAGTGGTAGTGGTAGTAGTAGTTTTCTCCAGTGAAAAACTATTAGTACAACCGCCGCAGCTTCACCTTCTATGTCTCCCCTGTACGCTTCCACGGACTAGAGTGGGGCATAGCTGAGAAAATGAAAGTGCTTTGAGCTTTAGCTCACCACCAACGGTTTTGCACACATACTTTCCCGGATCCGCGTCGTCACCATTCCATTGCCATTGATGGCTCGACCTCCGGCCCTCTTACTCGTCAGCGACCGTAGCGTCTATCTATGCACTCTGTACTTTTTCCTCAGTCCCAACAAAATCTCTACTTCTTTATCTTTACAACTGTGACAACAATTTTTTTTTCTATGATATAATTCATTTAAGTAAATTGTTTTTCGCCTTTAATTTAACCCGCTCCACCCATTCAAAAATTAACATTCATATCTTATCACTATTACAAGTACAATTTTTACATTAAACTATGATTTAGCTGATTTTAATTTGTTTTTAAATTAATAGCTTGTAAATCTATTACATAAACAACCTAAAAAAAAAAGCAATTGGACATAGCTTCCAAACCACGAATCGTATAAAGACGCGAGTGGTACCATTAGACGCAGAACAACGAGAGGAGTACGTTCAAATGGCCACATTTTGAGATATATGGATGCGAAGCCCAAAAAACGGAGATCTCCAAAACGCAAAATTGAAAAACATGGAAAAACAGGGGGTCGCCTCTCCCGCTACTCCTTTTGAACGGCTTAACGCACGAAAGAGGGAAAGGTAGGAAAAGACTGAGAACGAACCAGGGAGTTCATATAAAGTTAGAAAATAAAAGAAACGCAGCCCGAAAACATTGCAGCGCAAAGTGCGCGAGAGGTAAATCGTGAAAAACGAAGGGGGTGCAGCGGGGGCAAAACCAGAGCCTCGGGGCACGGAAACAGGCAAAAATTATGATGCGAAAGAAAGAGCATACAATTGCGCAAATTTTGATACCTTACACGACCATGTAGGGCGGACACAGGATGCACGCGAGGCAGTAGAAGGCAGAGGAGGTGGGCACTAATTATTCCTGCCTTCTGCTTCCAGCGGCGGAGCAGTCGTTGTTATGGGTGCCAGCAAGGAGAAAAAGCAAGGAAATGTTTTCCAGTTTGCTTGAAAATTTACATAAGCGGAAACAATTTTCAGGCAAACTGGTAAAAAGACACGGTCGAAGCCCGTGGATGGGGCGGGACTGGCATAACCGGAATTATTTTCCGCAAGTGTACAGTACCGGTGAGACCAGCACAGAGAACAGTGGTAAACACACGACGGAGAAGAAACAGAGGGGACAGTGGGGACAGACAAGGGCACGCAGGGCGGAAACCGCCCATTCCAGGCTCCAACCGCCAACACGCAGTCCTCCGGCTCCGAGACAGTTGGTGAAATATACGTGATAGGCATGTAGCGGCCCTCTTAAAAGGGTGCCAAAGCGACATGAAAGGCGGGTGACGTAGTAACATCGCTCCAATTTTTATTTCTTTCATACATTTACAAGTAGACACACAGGCTATGTAGGTATTTAAATTGCAAAATTCAAAATGTAACCGTGATAAATATATTGCTCCTCACATTTCAGACTCAAAGTATGCAGAGCAATGCACGCACATGGCATCTAGGCAGCAGGCCCATATCGTGAGTGAAGAACCAAAATGACCCATATCCAATTTAAGCTACAAACAAAATGAGGTATGGCATACAAGCATAATGAGAAACATGCGTAAAAAATGTAGTAATCATTGAAAAGTGTAAAATGTGATAATTTCATGTGTGTCAACTATGTAAAATATCATATTTACATGTTTTTGAAAAGGTGCAAAATGTACCAATTCCATGTTTTCGAAAAGGTGCAAAATGTTCCATTTCCATGTTTTTGAAAAGGTGCAAAATGGCCCATTTCCATGTTTTCGAAAAGGGGCAAAAGTACCTATTTCCATGTTATCGAAATGGTCATATTATACATTTACGTATCTCAGACAAGTGCAAAATGATGCAATTAATTGTGCGTGAAAAGTGGAAAATGATGTCCTGTAGGGCTCGCAAGACATTTTTTATTATTGTTGCAGATAGCTGACATTATGTTTAGGTAAATATGGATACGGGTCATTTTGGTTCTTCACATCGTCACTGACGACAGGTAGGTGCAGCCAGGAAAGTACCGGCCCGGTATTGCGGGTACCACGTGTGGTACTACCGTTACTACTACCACTACTACCGGCAAGTATAACTGGAGAATTCGACTCCCAACACACTCATTACCACCACCACTGAAATTAAGTGTTGAATCGAATTACCACCACTACTACCGGCTATAAAAATTGCAGAGCTCCAGCTTTAACTCAGTCAGAGTGACAACTACAAAGAAACTGCCGATAGTGAATATCAGCACTGCCACCGCACTGTAACTTTTGAGGAAGTATATTGGGATTTTTAGGTGGGCCCTCTGAAATATCAACTTGAGACCAGAAATGAAACACATTTTTTTTACAAGTTATTAGTGAATGCTGAGGTTACTGTTGAAATACGTCACATTTTATGTTGCCCGTTTGCCGCCAATCATTTTTTGAACGAAATATTTTAACATTGCTCCAACGGGAGAACATGGTATTTGCATTTAAAAAGTACCACGCCATTTTTCAATGCAATTTCAAAAAGCGGGATCTACAATGTAGTAAAAACGATGCTCTTTCACGTGGCCTTACGATAATTTTTAAAAAAGCAAAAGTTTGTTAAGGGTCGCAATAAATGTTGTGACTATATAGGTAAAAATGGTAATTTTTGTGTTTACTACCATTTTACATATATAATCACAACATACTTCCTCAAAAATTACAGTGCACCGGCTATAAAAACCAGAACCTTGATTTTACAATGACAGTTACTTACAGTAATATAAAGAAAAAAAATGCAAACAACCTTAGCGGTTGCAATGGCCTATGTATAAATCCGTGTACAATTGCAGACCCGTGTACGTTTCACATTTTGACCTCGCAGACCCGCGTAGTAGTACAAGCCTGTGTACAATTGCAGACCCGTGTACGGTTCACATTTTGACCTCGCAGACCCGTGTACTATTACAAACCCGTGCACTATTACAAGCCCGTGGTCTAATAAAGGAAATACGGGACGTCGGTATCTACGAATATACGTCGTGCCGTATAGTGTGTTTGTAACATATAATTAAGTAGCGGAATTCCCTTCATACAAGCTTTAGCGCATCAGAAAGCGTACATTCCATATTGTCCATAATTCTGGGAAAAGCGCGATGAATAGAATTGCGGTTAGCCCAGAATGGGATTATAAGAATTGATTTTAGCCAGAAACAAAAGTAAAACTAAGGTGAAGACAATGGGGTAGGTGGCCCTAGTGAAAGGGAAAAAAATTGTTAGGACCATCAGTAACAGCATGTAGAGTACATGTAGAGGTGATATGTATCAGATAGAGAGGGAAACCTTCAGGGAAACCTTGTAACAACATTGTGGTCCCTTGGAGGCGTGTGAAAGCACTTGCTGGCAGTGGGCGGGTAACGGAATGGGCCGTGGCCCCACAATGGTACCGCGCTCGCGTGTGAAACCAGTGTTAGAACCCAGGGAAAGTGCAATAAAAGTGTAAGACGCAGCAAGTGCAACTCCAAACTGAGCAGAACCCGCGACCATGCCCAGACGAAAAAGAAGCAACGTGATTGGAAGCGGCCGAGTAAGAGACAATCGCAAGTGTAGCACCAAACGCGCAAGAGAAGGAACTGACAGGACTAACACAGAGGCCGAAGAAAGCTGTCACGAAAGAAGCGCCCCAGTAATTGATCACGAGGAGGACGTCCGAATGCTCGAAAAAATTTTCGAAGACGTAGCGGAAGAAGACAACGACGACGCTGAGGGGAACCAAGAAGTCGAAGGGGCAGCAAATAATTGTGGTGAGGACACTGACGGGGAAGAAGTCGACGACACACAAATAGATAACGAAGATAGCCATCCCGAACACGACCTTGGAGCAATGAACGTAGAATGTAAATTTTGCGGAAGCCTGAACTTTGCAGCAGAACTACCCAGTGACCGGAGATTTTCGAAATGTTGCCAGAAAGGCGGGGTGAGACTAAGTCCGCTTGACGAATACCCAAATGAATTGAAAAAGTACATGGACTGCGACGAAACGGAGGCAGCAGCAGCTGACAAGCGGAATTTCAAAAAGTTCATAAGACAATACAACAGCGCCGTATCATTTGCTTCGATGGGAACGCAATACCCGATCGAAACAAATAGCCCTACCTGTACTGGCGAACCGTTTGTCCGCCTTCATGGGCAAGTATACCATGTAGTGACCGCAGAGCTGCATCCCCCAGAAGGAATGAAGCCGCGTTATGCCCAACTGTACATCGTTGACACGGAAATAGCAACGGCACAGCGCATGGGTATAGTCGAAAATGAAGGATGCTTGCCTAATATCATGGCGGAAATAGACGCGACAATCCGTGCCGTTAATGTCTATGCTGAAGCACTGAAGACGATGAAAGAAGTCGAAGAAGAGTGTGCAAGGAATTGCACAGGCCACCCTGTAAAGAACATCAGTATGTCCTTTGCAAAAGAACCTGGGACAGACCAGAGACGATACAATATCAGCACGGCTGCTGACATAGCAGCGGTGTTCGCAAGCGGCGACGGAGCCCCTCCGGGAAATAGAGACTTGCACATTTATAGTAGAGCGGCCAACAGGACGCAGCGGGTGTCGATACTGGACGCAAACATTGACTCTCTTGTGTACCCCCTAATCCACCCTACAGGTAACCGCTTTTACGTATTTGCAACATATAACAAGGAGGCCACAAAACGACATCAGCTTTACCACGGACTTGATTTCAGGGCAAAGCGGTTGGGCACCGCATTTGCGACACTATAAGTACTTGGATGGCGTTTGGTGTTTGGGAACGCGCCGCGTGACCCAATCGAAGTATTACGCTTATCGACTGGCAAAAAGAGAGCTGGAATTTAACCCCATTCACCACAGCGGAAAATTGTTTCAGATGTATGTGGTGGACGCATATTGCAAAGCCGAAGCAAACAGGTTACAATATGTCAGGACGCACCAACGGGAACTGCGGTGCGAAATGTACGCGGGCCTGGTAGACCACGTTCATAATGCAGCTGGCGCGGAAGGCCTACCAGCCGGAAAAATTGTAATCCTGCCGTCAAGCTTCGAAGGCAGCCCACGAAATTGCCAGGAGCATTATGCGGACGCAATGGCGGTACCACAAACAAAAAACGTTTTACCAAGTTACTTTTGCAACGCACATAGTACTATGTAATTGAACTAATTTTTACAGATAGTTCGTGCCAAGGGCAAACCCGATCTCTTTCTGGTTCGTCAATTTGTATTTTTGTATTACATATGCCTGCCCATACATACGCCATTACACCTGTAATACACTTGTAATAAGCCTTAAACACATTTGGCCACCAGACATTCACAGCAAATCCAAAGTGGAAAGAGATAACAGCTAACCTGGAAGCAGGACAGCGCGCAGGGGACCGGCCGGACATAATCGCCCGTGTTTTCAATCTGAAACTGAAACAGTTATTAGCCGACTTGAAACTTGGGCTGTTCGGCGACGTTGCCGGGTGCATTCACGTGGTAGAATTCCAAAAAAGGTAACGCAATGATAGAAATATGAAAAAAACTGGAAATAATAACTACTTTTGGGGACAACAGTAGTATAATAAGAGACGTTCATGTTTTAGGGGTCTCCCTCATGCTCACATACTAGGTAAGTTGTAGTTTCCTGTCGGCATACAAAGAAATACCGCATTCGCTACGTTGGAACTGAAATTGTCTCTCTTTAGTGATACTCAAAGAGGGTCACAAGCCCACAACAGCAGAGGAAATCAACAAGCTAGTGCGCGCGGAGATGCCGATGAAGGCGACGCACCCCAGGTTATACGAGATCGTCAAACAGCACATGCGTCACGGCCCACACGGATCTAATTCTGCTTGTATAGTGGACAAAAAATGTGTCAAGGGGTTCCCCAAAGCCTTTGAAGACCAAACGACCAACAACACCAATGGGTATCCGTTATACAGGCGCCGACAACGTGGCCGCCACTACGATTCCAAAGGGCGGGAATTCACAAACGCCATGATCATCCCGTACAATCCGATCTTGTTGTTGCGGTACAATGCACACATAAACGTCGAAATCGTCTCCTCGATCAAAGCTGTGAAGTACCTCTTTAAATACGTGTATAAAGGTAATAGACGATGCTTCCAAAGTGGCAGTGAGTTGGCACAGCAATGTTCTTATTTGACGTATTTGCAGGGCATGACTGCTGCTCGTTGGGGTTTAAAGAAAATGCTGGAGGAGCAGAGGTATTTTCGTGGGACGAGATACGTGCCTACACAGATGCGCGGTTTGTCGGCAGCTCTGAGGCATGTTGGCGCATATTCAAGTTTCGCATGCAATTGCTCTCCCATGCTGTAACTCGCCTGCCAATCCACTTACAAAACTGGGAGATGGTGTACTTTGCTCCAGGCGGCGAAGCCGCTGCTGTGGCAAATCATAAACCCAGCAAGTTAAGCCAGTACTTTCTCTTAAACGTAGAAGACCCAGATGCGCGACAGTACTTGTACGCAGAAATACCCCTGCACTACTCATTTCACCAGGCACAAAACAAGTGGATTAGGCGACCGGCAGTGGCCAAGAAACCAGTGATAGCTCGGATCAACCTGGTTGCCCCAAAAGACGTTGAGCGGTATTGTTTACGGTTACTTCTGCTGCACGTTCGAGGCGCAACAAGTTTCGCAAACCTACGTACCCTCGACAACGTAGAATACGTGTCATTCCAAGCTGCCTGTAGGGCCCGCAATCTAGTTTCGGACGACTCACAATGGTGCTTGGCGTTGGACAAGGCTGTCACGTTCCAATTTCCCAAGGCCCTGCGCGAACTTTTCGGGTACATCTTAGTGTTTGGCAATCCTGTAGATTGTCGCACGTTGTGGAGCAAATACAAAGCTCACCTGTGCGAAGACTTCCTCCTGCAAGTACCACAACAAGCTGCTGAGAACATGTCTCTGCAGCTCATTCAAGAGCTGCTGGTATTGCACGGAAAGCAATGTACAGATTTTTTGTTGCCTGAGCCGGTGGCGTCAGGTCATATCGCATACAATGTCTATGATGTTGCCGCAGAGCAAATTCTTTCGGATCGCCTCACGGCACAACTCAATGTAGAACAGCGGTGCGCTTTTGATACTATCATGAACGCTGTTGACACTGACGACGCTCCAGCACGCTGCTTTTGGATAGACGGACCCGGTACACACGGCATGACGGTCTATGCACAATAGCATTTAACTTACTATATCTAGCAACAGACACAATGTATACTAAGATGTTGGTTTCAGGTGGCAGTGGCAAGACTTTCACATACCTGGCTATTATCGCGACTATTCGGGCCCGGGGTGAAACAGTTTTGCCAGTAGCGTCAACAGGTTACTTGTCACGTACACTTTATTCATCCACACTTCACCACATAACTGCGCCAAGTGACTAATCTATTTACCTCCATTTGTCCAGGAATTGCAGCAAATTTGCTCCCTAAAGGCCGCACCTACCACTCCCAGTTCAAATTGCCCCTCGCAATAAATGAAACCTCCGTATCTGACATCAGGCCAGCGTCGGCTGACGCTGCAGCTATACGGCGGGCAAAGTTAATCATCTGGGACGAAGCTGGGATGGTTTCACGGTACGCACTGGAGGCGGTTGAGCGGTTACTGCGTGACGTACGCAAAGACCCAAGGCCTTTTGGCGGAGTTCCCATGTATGTATTTTATAGCATTTGCAGCAGCAACACATGCATGAACAAAACGTTGCGACTCTATCGATATGATCCGTTGTAGGTGCCTCGGCGGCGATTTCAGACAGGCACTTGTAATTGTGCCCCACGGAAATAAAGTCAAGATTCTGCACGAATGTATAAAGAGCAGCGACTTGTGGCCTTCGTTTTCCACACTACGCCTAATTCAAAATCAAAGGGCGGCGCCGGGAGAAGTTGAGTTTGCATCCTGGCTGTTGAAGCTTGGCAATGGCGAGCTGCTTAACAACGCTGGATTTAGTGCATCTGCTGTCTGCATCCCTACCACATGTGTCACTTCTACCGTTGTCGACGACATTTACGGTTCAACCATACCAACCAACCGTGCGATTACGTTTCGGAATACAGCGATTCTAACACCGCTAAATGAGAGCGTGAATCAGGTGAACGCAGAAGTCATTAGACGACAAGTTGGACAAGCTTGCACGTACCTTAGTTTAGACAGCGTTGACCCTGGAGACACAGAGGGAGCCATGCGGTATCCTGTTGAGTTCTTGAACTCAGAAACACCGGCCAGCCTGCCGCCTCACACGTTGGTTCTAAAATTAGGCACGATTGTGATGTTACTCCGCAACTTGAATACACGTGCAGGTACAAGTCATGTCACCACGTTGCATTACATGTCGAACGGTATTTTATATTTCTGGTATTCGCTTTCAGGGCTTTGCAACGGTACGAGGATGATTGTCACAGAAATGAAGCCAAACTTAATTAATTGCGAAGTCTTGACCGGCACCGCGGCTGGGACAAGAGTCTTCATTCCTCGCATCGAACTTATAGCTAGCGACACGGACGTTCCTGTTACCTGGCGCAGACGACAATTCCCTATTAGAGCGGCTTTTGCAATGACGATTTCCAAAAGTCAAGGCCAAACATTGGACAATGTTGGTCTGTACTTGCCTAAGCCTGTCTTTGCCCACGGTAAAAATTCGCCCCAACGACCTACAAGGCAAAATGTTATTCCTCTGTGCCACCTGTTTCTAATATTTGTTTATTTTCAGGGATGCTGTATGTTGCATTTTCCCGCGTGCGTGCCTTACCCCACATCCGGGTACAAGTGACGGACACGCCGGAGCAAGGCCGCCTTGTACCGGAATCGTCCGACATCTTTACAACCAATATTGTTTACCAAGAAGTGCTCTGAACCTGTTGGGGCCGGGAAATGCCCTGCCGCGCTGCATGCGAAATTGAAATGTGTTCCTGTGGTGGATATAAGGATGTTGCACATTTCAGCCATTGCGCGTATGCACTGAAAACGAGAGAAAAGAGATCTTAACATCCTTTTCACCACAGGGGTCGCTCACCCAAGCGCCTCAAGCGCCCGTCGGGCGGTTTTCTTTTGTTTACACGTGCATTTGTTCCGCGTCCGGCCAAAAACAGTTGCCACTGAGCCCAGGCCTAGTCGTACCTGCCCGTTGGCCCAGTTCCACAGCGCCGCTGTGGAACCTGCGTGGTGGCTATCCCCTGCAGGATAGCATCTAGCAAAGTAACATGTTGCACGTCTGCCAACAAGACTCTGCTATTTGCTTTACTGCAGTCCGGGCCTTATACCGCTTGCGCCACCCCCCTTTAGGTGTCTTTTAGTTTGCAATTGCGCCAGTTGCAAACTAATAGACGCCAGGATATTTAATTGGCCTGCAGCCGATTACTGCACGAGTCCTCGCGACTCGTGCAACAATCAGTTGCAGGCCTTTGTTTTTTTTTGCCGCTCCACCTCGCAGATTACATTTTGTCACCCGCTGGAATCACTTGCATGTTTTTTGTGCCCTGACACCACGGAACCACCTCTTCTCAACTCGCATCCACTGTCCTCACTTTGTTGGCTTATGTGCTTCTCCTGCTGGATCTACAACTTGAATTTCTCGACTCGCACGAACCGTTCTTCTTTTATTTTCTCCGTCACCTATTCCCGCTCACTCTATCCTCTTTGTTTCAGGTACTTTCCTTCCATGTCCAAAAGTTCCCACTTCTGCCTAGCGTATATCGTTTACGTACCCGTTATGTTACCTGTTGTTGCAGGCCTTTGCTTTTACATCCTTACAGCATTTTCGTCATTGCTGCCGCAACCGACTGATCATGGTTACTGTTGCCATAGACGACCATGAGTTCCTCATGGAGGTCCGTAACGAGCGACTCCGGCGGAACCTGACCTACTACTTTTCCTGTGCGAGCACTTTTCGAAGGCAACACGCGGAGTTTACCGAACAACTAGCAGCGTATCGGCACACGGGCAACGCCGCCGACATACATAGCACGGAGCACGCACTACGTGTAATCACCTGGGCAATCGCCACCAACGGATCTCTTATATCGCATGCAAGGCGACAACTCCACTATACCGTCCTCCACCAGGAATTCTTACAACGCCGGACGTTTGTTCACATACGCCAGCCATTAGATGCGTTACCATCAGCTGGTTCTGACATAGTTCTCGTTCCCCGCATGCCTCATCCGATCCAAGTCGTTACCCAGTACCCCCGCTAAGCTTCCGCATTATTTCTTCCTTCCATCATCAGTGCTTCGTTACTTTGCGCGCTAAAGTCCGGCCAAATGCAGTTGACACTGGGCGACGGCCTGGTGGCACCTGGCAATTGGCCCAGTTCCACAGCGCCGCTGTGGAACCTGCGTGGTGGCCCCTGCAGGATAGCATGTAGCAAAGTAACATGTTGCACGACTGCCAACAAGACTCTGCTATTTGCTTTACTGCAGGCCGGGCCTTCCACCTCCTACGCGACCCCCCCCCCCCCCCCACAGTGGGTATTGGTTTGCAATTACGCCACTTGCAAGCTGATCACCACTGGGCTGCGGGTCGTTGCCTGCAGCTTATTGTTGTACGAGTCCCGTGAACTCGTACAACAATAAGCTGCAAACTTGTGTTTTTTTCCCGCCCCACCTCGCAGATTTCAAATTTCACCTGCTTGGGTTTGCATGCTGTTTTTTTCTGCACCATCACCACCGCCTCATTACACCTTCCCCTTACACCTCTTACACCTTCTTGCCCTTTACTAGCCTGACTTTTGCCGCCCGTGTACCTTCCCGCGTTTGCCCCGCCCACTTACATCTGCACAGGTACATTTTTATTCCTTCTATTTTCTTTACCTTTAACGGGCACTGCTTATACCATGTCTATTTACCTAGTTAGTTCACCATGTCGTTGTACCCGTTACTTCATTCCTATCCTTTAGGGTGCTGCCGCCGCAACGACACTATCATGGTGACCATCTCCCTTGCCGACGAATTGTGTCTCCTGGACTACCGCAAACAACGCCTCCGTGTCGTTTTGGTTCACAAAGTGGAATGCGCCGAGCACTATCGCGAGCAGCTCGCGCAATTCGACGCTAGCCACGCCCGCTCCCTGCTTCTAGGGCAGCAAACATTGGCTGATGTTCAACATGAGCGTCGAATCATGCAACTCACGGTTGCGTACAATTGCAATGCTGTCGCTGCGCTCCATCACCAACTCCGAGACATTGACCAGCAGCAAGCATTCTTGCAAAGAGGAATCTTTCTTCACTTGCGCCGCCCAACATCTGCCTGCCATTCCATCTAGGCCCTCCGACCCGCGCCGCGCCCGCACAAACCCGGCCGCACATAGGTGACACATCCGTGAAACCTGTGATGTCGCCCAGTTCCACAGCCCCGCTGTGGAACCTGCGTGGTGGACTGTGTGGGAAAGCAACTGGCAGAGTATACCGTTGCATAATTGCCAACAAAACTCTGCCATTTTCTGTTCTACTGGTTTTGCCCATGCGCCGTGTGCGCTGTCCACACATGTCCGTTGCCATGCCTGCAGCGAACTGCCTCACGAGTCTCCGCAACTCGTGTGACAATTCACTGCAGGCCATTGCCTTGTTCCCACCTCGCAGAAATTTTTGCCCCTTATTCTTGGCCGGACACTCGCCTTCACCCGCTGTCGTATATTACCAGTTTTGGCTTTCCGTGTTTCTGTTCCTGCTGTTTCAGGTACGTCGCTTCTTTACGCCTTTCCTTTGAGTCTAAATCACCCCGTGCACACTGCCGTGGCGGCCCACAGCGCCCCTTGCGCCTTTCTAACCGCATTCCGCTATATACGTGCTTTTTGCTTTCAGGCAGTTACGTCTGCAAAGCCAACCATGGTAACCATCTCGCGCGAAGCCGAACTGCGCCGTCTTGATCAAAGCCGCCGAACTCTAACTATCCAGTTGAATGTCTACGGCAACCGGAGCTTTGAACTTTAATACCGCGTTCAACGCTTGACGCGCCAAGAAGCAGACCTTCGTCTCCTGGATGGGGATCACCGACGGGCCATATGGCGGGCGCAAGCCGAACGGCGCCAAATGCTCCCTTTCCTCGAAGCCCACCAATCATCCACTAACGACACGCTTCAAGCTTTGGCGTCAGTCCGCGCTTAAGAAACATTTTTGATCAATAACGTGTTCAATCATCTCCCGGCTCCGGTAGCCAAACTTTTGCCATCCTGACCCGGGTTACGTTGGCTGTCCTCCTACCACCCCCTTCAATGTTTCACCTTCCCTTTACACTCTACCACACAACCCGCTGTCTTCCCTACCACCCCTTCTCTGTCCTGTCTCCGCCACGGATGTGCACAGGCGCCCTTCCATGTCGTCCTAATTCTCATTTTCTTTGCAGCTCACGTACCCCCGAGCCCGCCGATTTTCTTCATACCCAACACTCACCTGGCTTTTTGTTGCTTCCGTCTTGCTACCGTAAGTGCCCCATAGTTACTACTTACCAGCTGCCACCATCAAACACCCTTTAACCACACTTTTCTTCCCTTTTAGATGGACGCGTCTCATAAGAAGGCCGAACTAGAGCGGGTGGACCGCAAAGGGAACCGGTTGCTGGCGACCCAGCGGTACCACGAGGCCAAAGTCCAGGCCATGCAGAAAAAACCGGAGCTGCTGGCGGGGGAGAAGCGATACATAGAGGCCTCCCCCGTCCTCCAACTTGCCGCACTTTGGCTCCGTCTTCCTTGCCCCGCTGCTGCCCATCACGCCCTGCCAACGACCAAATCCCGCCGCCCCAAGACGCACAGCGGCCACGGCCTGCACAAGCAGCAGGTCGTGCTCCTCCATCCCCATCCGAGTTCCCTACTGCCGAGAGAGAGGCTGAACTAATGGATGGGATGGCGGACGGAATGAACGAAGAACTATGCGCAGCAGCGGAAGCCCAGGGGCGTTTGTCTCAGTTCCCATCATCCCCGCCAGCAGTCTCTGCCCCATCGTCCCGAAAGCCCGTCAAGAGGCCCCGCAAGGCAACAGCAGCCAGCGCTTCACAGCCACCATCTTCTGACCCTGCACATTTGGCCTGTTAAGGCCTCCGGGACCAAGGTCGTCGCATCCTCCCCGACGGCCCAAGTCCCACAGAAAGGAGGATAACCGCCCGTTTTTCTACTCCGTTCTTCGCGCTCTACAACATCTAATTCAACCGTGTCATGTTTCTGTCTCGATGTATCTCTGTGACTGTGTTTCTCGTCCGTCCTCATGCACGACAATCGCCACCCCGCATTTTTGTAATCCCTCAATCTTTGTGCCGTGCAACATCTATCTGCGAATTTGTGTCATATTACTGTCTCTGTAATTCTCATGTTTCTCATGCTGACGACTATTATTATTATTATTGTGTGTATTTAGACAGCCAGATAATCGCCTCATATGGGCATGTCTGCCTGTATTTTTGATACAACTTTACTATAAGAGCCACTAGAAATGATACACATGATGGACACATGATCGGTATCTAGTGCCTCACTTTTTTTCAACTATTCTACTGATAAAGGCTGTCTTCCGGCCGTCCTGCTAGAGAGCGTATATTATACTGGTCATCACCAGACATATCATTACGAGGTTTTTCCCGATATACGGAGGCGAAGCCTGACATGGTATGACGAATGGTGAAAGGTTTCTCAAGCCCGCCACTACTTCGAATTCGCCATGCCAGAGCCAACCCACCAGCAGGCACTCTTAACGAGAGTGGACAGGTGGCGACGGCCTGTAGTGGACGAGGAAGAGAGGAACTTCGAGATGAATCTTGAGTCTATACATTTGAATGTACAGTGTTCAGGCATGTAGTAAACTACTATTAAGCTGACTTGTATCTCTGTCTCAGGTAGGAACTACCACAGATAAATACAACCAGCACCCAAACACTTTAGACTCTCACACCCACCCCGTTCAACTCCCCCAACGCCCCACCAAGCCCCATCCCCCACTGCCCACAATCCAGAGCACTACTGGCTGGCCCCGACTTGGTGACAAGGCGATGCATTACATCTCCAAGCCACCAAGCCGGGGTTCATGCTGACGACTACCTGAATTGTAAATAAAACGAGAATTTTTTACATGCGCCTCAATTGTTTTTGTGTTCTGCCCCCGTCCCTCGGGGGGACCTGCCGTAGGCAGGTGGGCCTTACTTCTAGTATATTAATATTTTACATAATTATAAATAAAAATACATAAACCTAAGCAATGCTTATGCAACTTGAATAATCTAATTACCGTGATTTTATGACCACCCACATTATATCGGTATTCCTCTCATATGTGACGAGTGCATACGAAAATCCATATACCCACTGCACTTTAGTATGATGTCAGCACTTTATCATCAACATTTTTATTATTTTTTATGGTTTATCCCGTCCAGATCTCTCATCCGTTGAAAGCGACGGGTGTGTCTCCCTTTTCCTCATCGTCTCTCTCTCTTCCAAGTCCCTCGCCTCGGAAGCATCAGGATTTTGTAGTATGAGGAATGAACTCGTGTCTTGAGAGCCCGGGCTTATGTACATAGTGCTAGCATCTTACTCGGTATAAAGTTAATTTTTTGTATTTATTTACACAGTTCTACTTCTCCCGCTCTCAATTCATCCAATTACTTTGGCCTATTGTGTAGTTATTGACTAACTCAAAACTCTTTACTGACTGACGGGCATGGAAATGGAAAGAAGAAGTGAGAGAAATCATGCTTGTTACTTAGCTTGAGCTCCCATTCCGCTCAGAAACGCGAGCCATTCCGCGTCAGACAATCAAAGAAGGATGGCTAATATCATACCGACTGTTAATGTCGGATGAGTTTGCTGTCGATGTTGTTGTCGTCGACCCATCTCCAAGTATGTGAGCCAATACAGGGCGTCAAGCTTTTGTTGACATTTCACGGATCTCCAATTCATTTGATGACTGGGAGGGCCAAAAAAAGAAAGAGTTTTTTTTCTTATACAACTCAACAAATATGTCTGCACACTATACAGATACACTGCCCTACTACACCACACAGGAAAACGCTCGGCTCAGAGAAACAAAGCGTGCTCGCTCACACTAACAAGCATATGTAAGTAAACCATGTATATGTTTTAGTGACCGAAACCGAAAGAAGAACACACATTTAACATTTCTACCTATATTACGTCCATGAATAAGCATATATAATTATTTATTATATAAATTGGGTCCCTGTATGAATTTGGGAGTAATGGATAAAATATGTTCGTTTTTCCTGAAAGAATTCAATGTCTACAATGTACACACTATGAACAATATGAATGCTGCATTAATGTTTTCCCTGCAAATGTAGTCAATTGTCTTGGTTGAAGAAAACGTGTCGGCAGAAAAATTAATCATCTTCTGTTCCTCTGCCTCTAACATGTGTGTTACTTCGTATAGGCATGCCTAATTCGATTCCAGAAATGATTGTCGTGAATAATTTTATAAAGAGAGAGAGAGAGGGAGGAGGAGGGGGGGGGGCGGGAGGTACACAAAATATTAAAGGTGGGAAGCTGCTCCTACTGATATTTTCATGCTTACCTACTTCTAGATTTCAACCTCAGTTGGCGTTATACCTGTACTACAATATCCAAAGCCTGACTACGGCAGTGCCTTCAAAAAATTATTTAGCTTAGGCTGTCGCTTTCCTCGCGCGGTTACCGTCAGTCAGCAGGGAAATCCCACAAAATCTACAGTTTTACAGAACATTCTTGTCGCTTTAATCTACCTAACATTACACTAAACGGGTCACGAAGAGACAGTTTGTTTTGCAAGGATTGACATATAACTGAAGCAATACATGAAGTTTGCCTCGTTTGGCCGTTTTTTTTTACAATTGGCGGGTTTCTGACGTGAAACATCTTGAGTACACACGTACCGACTCTAAAAGCGGCATAGTTTGCGTGATGCCGGATCTTTTGATACCTGAACTGGGCGGACTCTGTCCTTCCTGCCTCCTGCTCCCTTATACAGGTGTACCAATTATACACTATAGATAGGCACCTCTCAGTATACGTACCTATACCTATATTATAACTAACTATTTTCAGATTTCTATATAGTCTATAGATAGCCGTCTGTTTGTGTTTATCTCTCTGCCTGCGTACATATGTTTTAATGTTAGGAGCCAAGTGACTCAATGCATGAAGACAAGTAATACAAGGGCAAGACTGCACATACACACACAGCTCCGTGTGAGTGTGTTTAGTCATTTGAATTTGAATTTGAAAGGTATTGAGCCAATACAAACATATGATTTTCCTTTTCATTCATCTCCAGCCGCCATGTACTCGTCCTCGTCTACGTGCCAAATACAATAAAGTCAGAAATCTGTACCTTTTGTTTGGTCAATGACTACTCCACACCTCTCGTCTGTAAAACACCCAAGATGATAAATTACAAGCTAGGAACGAAAAGAAAGGAAAATATGTGAAGCAAATTCTGGTGTGGATACAAATACTCAAGAGAGCCATATAGTTTCCGTACGAAGAAAATTCGGAGCACTACTGGAACTTGAAACTACTCTCTCTCTCTCTCTGAATGAGGGGCACGTCTAACGTCTGTCTTGAACTCATCTAAAAATTCTGAAAGAATTTTATATATATTTTTGTGTAGTCTCTCTTCGCTTATATTGTTTATTTATCCCTATCTCTGTCTTTCTCTCTCTCTCTCTATTTTTGAAATCTCTCTCCATTCTTTTATTATTTATTATTATTATCCTCCTCTGAATTAACTTGCCTGTAGCGAAATGGATTTGCATACGGTATGTCATAGTTAGACCACACTGAATATTCTCTACTAATATGTAATAGATTTTACTTAGACGTATTGTATGGACCGTTTAGTCAAAAACTATAAGGAATTTTGCATGTAGGTACATACGACTATATTTATTTTGCTTTTTGATTACTCGGGAACTCTGGACCTGCTCTACACTTTATATCAGAGGGTAGCATTTTTTAAAAAATAAAATAATCTGGCACTCTAGAATCATTAAATTTATGTAGTAGGTACTTTGTACAGAGAGAGAGAGAGAGAAAGAGTGTGTTTGTGTGATAGCCCTAGCGCCACGAGTACTGCATGTTTAATTGCATGCACATACAGCCAAAGTTGAAGAAGTATTATGCATAAAACCATACGTGGAAACAGTTAACATGTTAATAAAGTTGATGTGAAAAGTAGAAAGTAGTCAAAGTAGATGGTCAGGAACTTAACGGGGTTACAGTTTATTCTTGACTGCGTGGGTGTGCACTTGAAAGACAGGACGGGATGTTTAGTATGTAGGTTTATGTTGTTATGGGATTGGAAGTGAGAGAAAGACTGTCAAGTTGGTTCTTACGTCTTATTACATGTTAGGTAAATTGGGAGGGAGTTGATCTTGGTTCTTGGTTCTTGGTATAGTTTGGGAGTGAGCGGTCGTCTTGGGTCTTGAGTCTTGGTAACCATAACCATAATTATCACTTTTTCTTATCATCACCGTCAGCGTCACCGTCACCTCGAAAAACGAAATGGGATCCTACTATGTACCTAGGTAGGTTCGTAGGTTACTTTTACATATTCCTCCACAACACATAATATTATGAGCAATACTTTTTGCCTGCTTTTACACGGAATGAGAAAGGTACGTTTACACTTTCACGTACCTACATTTGAGTTTGCTCCAGAGGACAAAATACAAATTGCTCTTGTACTATGACGGGTTTACGTTGTTTGATTTACCCTCTAGGTATAATAATTCTAAAGTTTTCAAAGTTTTCAACTTTCATTTAAGATGTCGACTGGAAAAGATTAAAGACTGACAACATCATGACTTATTTGTTCTGGGGAGAGTTTAACTGTGGAGTCCGCGGAGAACGAGAACCCTGCTACTGCTATGTGTCTACTGATATAGTAAGTACTGACAAAGCATGGCTAGCACATTTCACAAATATTAGATGAAGGCGACGACGTCTACTACTACTACTACCACTACTACTACACTTCATAATAGTACTATGAGAATTTTGATGAAATTCTTGAGACTAGTTTTTTTTATATTTATTTTTAGTTTGTTGGCAAGACCAAGTTACAAGTTACAATCCATTACGACATTACTACTACTACCACCACTATTACTACAGTGGCGTTACAGTAGCCCAGACAGAAATATCTTCATTGCCCCTTTCGCGTTTGTTTTTTAAGTGCAAAGGAGCTTATTTTTGCTTTTTACAGAGAATCGGAGATAACAAGCCTCGCGCCTTCAACGCGATTTCCCTTTTAAATTTATCCCCGTATGAATGGTAATATGGGAATAGTTCATGTTGTACATGCTTAAGCACTATTCAAACAAGTACTTTCAGATCCAGACTCCAGATCCTCCAGAAGATATATATGTATATGATTCATAGATAGAGAGACGAATGCGAATGAATTCAAGAACGTTATTAGCGGAGCTCCTTATTATACTGTGAACTGTGGTACCTACTACCTCCTTAATATTTCCTATTAAAGCATATTGAACCAACTCACACGGAAACTATATAGAGCGGAGGTCGGGACATAATCATAGGGGTTATAATCGAGTATTTACGGTGTTTACATTCCCACCAACCAGATTCATTTTACTATAATGTTCTACAACTCCATAGAGCTTATACAGATATAAGAAATCTTGAAAGACCGACACGATATCCTATGGATTAATTTTGACTGGAAATACTTGAGCCCTGAGAGTAAAAGTATGTAGGTAGATAAACCTAACTAGCAAGACCTAAAGTGGATATGCATGCATGCCATTGTATTTTGTTTTACGTTTACCGTAGTACCTGTATACTACGTGCATAGGTACCTATATAAATCCTACACCTTTATGACGTAGTTTATTCAAAGGCTGATCTTGAGCAACATACTACACTTGACTTTGGCATGTAAAAATATTTTGGCTCCTTTTTTAAATGAAAATCGAGATAATACTAATATTGTAGATTGTAGACGTACATAGTATAGGCAAATCGCTAAACGATGTAATTGTACCTATAGGTACGTAACTATTATGTATGCAATTGGTGGTTATCACTATAAATTTTAAATTTAAACTTTTGAAAGTTCAAACTCGGTCGTGGTCCTCAGTCGAGGTCAGGCACTCCTTGTGTCTACAGCGGCGAGCTAAATATGAGCATCAGTCCTGTTTTATTGAATTATATTATACATCGAAAAGGTTTGGTTCGGACCAGAGAAATAGCGGTCTCGTCTGGTCCGAGGAAGTCATACCTGGTAGAATTTTTAGATCAGTCCACCTTCTTCTTGTCCAACAATTTCCAAAAATATAATACGTTGAGTATGAGAAGCTTGATGGGGTATATATAGGGCAAAGCTGTTTTTGCACTTTTTGTTTGTTTAATTATTGAGAAAAATAACTGCATTTATATTTTCTATATATTATTTTGTTATTATGCGTTGAGCCCCTCAAAGATTTGGTTTTCAATGAAATTCCTAGGTAGGTAGGTAAATGTTTTTTTGTCGGTTAACCTGGAATAGACTAGACATCTAGTCTATAAGATATTGTTACAATTTTTGAGAAGGACGAAAAGACACTTTGTCTTTTCTCGTCATGGGCAGGTGTATAGCCAACAAAATTGAGAAGGAGATTTTTATGTGGTTGGAAAACACTTGGGATATCTAGTACAGAGGTATGTACATAGGTTAAGATCCTATGGTGTCTTATTCCACAATAACCGTAACCATACTGATCCTGAGTGCTGCAGTTCTGACTCCAAGGATACTGTGAGCATTTACCGTAAATCACCGATTACAGCCCGGGTCTAGACTTTATGACTTTATGACACAGTCCGAATCACAACATCGAGGAAATAGGAGGATGCATCCCGGGTCGCCATTGAAGCCCGGGTTAAGAGGAACTTTCAGAATAAGCTATACTGTTGAGCTCTGGAGCTGTATCGGAAGTTCTACGGTAAATAGATTCAGAGCGGGTATATCGGAGTTCATGCACGTCCGTTCCATACGGCCACCCACCCAAACGTGTTCAGGGCTCCACAAAGTTGAACCAAAAAATATCGTTTCATGAATTGTGAGGTGGAAAGGAAAGCGACGATTTGGATGTTTCCATGTGCGACCGGTTTTGGTTGATTTCAGTTGAGTATATTATCCCTCTCGTCGGCCGTCGGTGTGCTCGCCATATTGTGAGGATGGGAAAGGAAGGAAACAAGTTTTCCTTCAACTCAAAACACAAACGAAAACGAAAACGATGAAGATGACGATGGGAAAGGGATCAAGTTGACTACATCTTCTTTACTCCTCTGTCCACACTTACAACTTCTAGAAGAGTAGGGACACAGGACCCTGGACTACTGTAGATAGAACACAGAGGGATGTATACACACAGTCCACAGAACTACTGACT
This sequence comes from Dicyrtomina minuta, assembly GCA_949802685.1. Lineage (NCBI taxonomy): Eukaryota > Metazoa > Arthropoda > Collembola > Symphypleona > Dicyrtomidae > Dicyrtomina > Dicyrtomina minuta. The sequence goes on from OX461809.1 coordinate 63,092,162, forward strand.
CCAACCAGAAATCTACAAAATGGCCATACATAAATCACGCTTAGCACATTGAAACCCCTAAATCTGGCATGAGGAAACATTTTGTTCCTTCTCTCATTCAATACTCACTCTCTCTCTCTTCCTTTTTCTCAAAGGGAACTGGATGGAGTCCGTTACCATTTATGTGCCTACAATGTTTCTCTCCACTGATACCTAATACCAAAAGGTTCTTGCCCATGCACTTCCACGATATAACCTATAACTGTAAGAGTATGAACTCTTCCCAACTCCTGCCCGGGAACATACGTAAGTACTGTAGGGGCAACCGAGAGTGAGGTCTACCAAGGATAAAGCTGTCGTTCATTTGCATGCAAAATTTATCCTTGCCAGACCTCACTCTCGGTTGCCCCTACAGTAGGTGGGTACGAAACGAACATAAGGTTTCCAATGTCTCCAATGCATAAGCTCCAAAGGAGACTGATATTGAGACGAGAGTAAAAGGAAAATCATGCTATGGATCGATTTTTTGAGTTAATATATTTTTGACCACATTTACTCTGTGTTTTATTAAATCTCGTCTCGGCGTCATTTACCACCCGTCCTCATAACGAGAAATTATTGTAAGTTTATGGATAAGTAATACTCACCAAACAAATATTGCAGTACAGTTTATAGTGTTCTTTCCCTCTGACGACTTTCAAATTATTAGCTATCGTGTAGTCTAGAAACTAGAAATGAAATTGGCAGCAGTCATTTAATTAATTATGTGTTTGTATGCAGTGGGTCACAAGTCAGCTCAGTACCCACTTAAAGACATTACAAATTATACGGTCAGCTCGGATTTCAATTAAATTCGATCCTATGCATATGATTTGATTAGTTGATTTTATACATAATAGATGCATGAATATAAAATAGGCATCAGCGCAACAGCAACACCACACCATCCACCACCACACATGCAACTTTTCCCACTCAAAAGTAGTGGGTGCAGATTTCAATCAAATTAAAATGTGTGCCACAAGGCTCTCCGTGCGACCATTTATTTTCCAGAGTTGATGTATTACCATCATGCCCAAAAGTCTGCCCAAAATTTAAAATTATTATATCTTAACCAGTACAAATACACACCCAATCCATTGACCGGTTTTCCCTTTTCCCCAAATGACAAACCGATCCGTTTTCTTTCTTTTCTAAGTGTCATGTAAGGTGATGGAAATATTGGAAATTGGAATCGCGCAAGAAATAATAATATCAACTCCTGCCTTTTATGCCTTGTAATACTCTCTCAACGTACTATATAAAAATAGACCAGAGTTTTAGAACAGCAGGAGCAGAGCATGGAACGGAAACCATCAATTTTTTTTTTGGGGGGGGGGGGGGAATAATATTTGAGACATGTTTCAAAAAGTATAATTAGTTCTGGCAATTTAATCAACGTGACAGGTTTCACATATCAATTTCTTTTCTCGCATCAGCACCCATCCCCTCAATTCAGGTTACCTGCAAAGGCTACACTTAAAGTGTGTGTGTACACATGGTGCTCACTTACACTGGCTGAGACCTGAACTCGATTTCATGATAGAGAATATCGTTCAATTAGACGACGCTGTGGAGGCAATCTTGTAATTCTCGTGTCTAATCATATTACGTGCAAATTTCAAGTTAAAACCAAAGAGGTCAAATTAATCAACCTAAAGAATACAAAGATATCATAGCTAGGTACTTCATGTTTGTTTTACATTTAGTAAATTTGATAAAATCAAATGTACAAATGTGTATTACACGACGACGACGAGGTGAGAGGGAGATGTTCCCATGCCAGTCCCAGACAAAGTTGGCATAATAAGGACAAACACTTAATCTGTTGTAACATATAAAATATAACAATGCAAGTATTTTAGTGTACAATTTGGAAGACTCAGAAACGGAGAGAGTTCACTTCATAATAAATATGTCTATTACTCTTAAACTCCTAAAACTCCAAAGCAAATCAGCTCGCTTTGCCTCAGTCGTACAGTACAAACTTCTATATAAATCCAAATCCATATAATATAATGTAGCCATCCAAAGATTCAACATTCAACTACAACCATAAGTAGGTAGGTACATATAAGTCATTCCCTAGTGCAAGTCTGGCCACGAACTGTGGACTACTATGTACTGCCCAGTAATACATGCGACTCAGGGCCTACGCACATAATACAACGGTAGGAAAAGAGTGGATTAGATAGCTTGGTGTAGGTGTAGGTGTAGGTGTAGGTACGAAGAAACGTATTATGACTTCCCGCTCGGTAAATATTTATTCTAGCTTGAATCCTTTATAGACGACTAGGAAAACATAGGGATATACATGTCCACAAATGATAAAGAATAGGACGGAGGATTTACAATGTACGGCGGTACGGTATCATCGTCATTACTGAGAGTGCTTCTCCTCTTTTTTTTATTTCAGTCACCAAAAATATAAATGATCTTCAATGGGCACGGGGAAATGCAGTCACTTAAAATGTGCGAGTCGCAAAGTATTTTTTACGGATTAGACAAATATCCGTATACAATACGTAGGTGAACTACTTATATGACACCAACAAGAAAGACCAAAGCCGGAGCTGCACTCCCAGAACCAGAAGTGTTCACCATCCTGCTTTCTTTCTCTTTCCCCATATTCTCTCCATGGTATGGTCATGCATGCACTTGGTATTTCACACAAGGCTGGTTTTTTTCTCCTAGTCTTTTCCTTTTTTTTTATAAATCTTACGCTTTGTCCGTGTCCATAGTCGTAGTCGTAGTTGTAGCCGTAGTCGTAGTCCACACATCTCTCAGTTCTTAACTTTGCCTAGAAATTATGTACCTACCTCCTTGTATCTCCTTGTAGTTGTAGATTGTAGTACATTGCATTGCTCCAAATCACAATTTGCAACATTTTTATTTTCTTCTTGGTCGTCCATGCAAACTCCAAAATCTAACCGGTACCGGTACCGGTACCGGATGATGATATCTCCCCAGACTTCCACATTCAAGTTAAGTCATTCTAGAAAAACTAGGACTAGGAAAACACTCAGATAATGTGGGAGATAATGTAAATGCCTGGATTCTCATCTGGATTTTGTATTAAAAGATATAGAATCTTTTAATTTTTTTTCCTACGTCACTTTTATTTTTATTTGCTCTTTTGATTAAAATCACAAAACATGTGTCAGCGTGTACCTGTTCATGTAGCTATAAGCGACCATAGCTTTGAGTAATCTTTAATTAATTTAATGAGCATGAAAGATCGTCGCAGTGCAGAGATGTACAAAACCATCATATATCCTCCAACTCGTTTTATAGGCATTAACCAAAAATTGGGTCTGTTTCCCTTGCTGCTGAAGCTGTATGTTGTGCACTGTACACTGTACACTGCTGACTGCATACATTTATCAAGGAGCTTTAAGGGAAGTAATAAAGAAAATTTTAATTTCTCCAAAGTTCACTCCCGTCAAGCTTTGGAATTCATACTAACAAGATGCTAAAAAATAAAATAAAGTACATTTTTGTGGTTGTGTTCACATGGGGAATGTACACACGGGGATCATCAGGGTGGAGATTTGTATCTTACATTTATTTACTTAACCAAATGAGTTTTGTTGGTAATGACTGCCAGGAGAAAAGGGGTTAGGTAGGTATAGGTACATTCAAGGATAGAGTGCACTGCACAGTTTAAAATTTGACAGTGCTAATGATCTACGTGAATTATTATTATTATCATCTTTCCTCACATACACTAAACAACAACACACACTCTCACTGAAAAAACTAGGCACAGGTAGATAGGGGGGTACGTAATACGTACAACTCTAAAGGCACTCTATGTCCATACAGTTAATCTAAATTTGAATAGTAAATAGTCAACACAAAGCATGGTGTGTTTTTCTCTGGCTCTAAATGTTTAATGGGACCCACAGAGTGTGTCAAAGGTTGACTCCATATATGCTCATGCTTCCTGCACTAGCCCCATAACATCAAGTAAAACCATTGAGCCACGCTGCCCACGCCACATTATTATTCTAAGGACTGAGTGGCAGTGAGGAGAGAGTAGATAGAGAGTGAGTATATTTATTTTAGAATAAAATATACACCGGAGAAAGAAGGCGGCTTCTCAATGAGATGAGATATTCAAAAGCAGGGATGTGCTATAGGTATAGGTATAGGTATAGGCTATAGGTATTAGGAGTTACCTGCACTACAACTTGTGTGAGTCAAGTCAGGAATCGATTCGTCTATTTCCATCAGTTTTGTTTTGAACCATAGAAACCTCCAAGTCCAGTGTTCCTAACATGCGGCATCGTACTAAATATACAATATGTACATGCAACAGAATAATACGTATCTAGGACCAGGGCCGGACGAAGGAATTACTTTTAGGCAGCAATTTGTTTCCATAGAAAAACCACCATTTAGATTTTATTGATGGTTTTCTTTGGTAAAGCAAAATGTTGTATTTACATGTTTTGGAAAAGTGCAAAATGTTCTTTTTACTTGATTCAAAAAAGTGCAAAATGTTTTATTTATTGCATGTTTTTGAAATGTAGAAAAAAAAATTATTTTGCATGTTTTTGAAATGTAGAAAAAAAATTATTTTGAATTTTTTGAAAAGTCATTATATTCTTTTTACATATTTTTGAAAACTGAAAAATCTTCCATTTACATGTTTTGAGAAAATTCAAGCAGCGGGGGCTGCCTGCGCTGGCCGCATTATCCGGCCCTGTCTATAGGACGCTCATAGCAAGTAGGTATACCTACTTATTGGGACCTTGGTATTGAAGTCTCATGCTGTAGGAGAAGGAGCAAGAGCAAGAGCCTTTATAGATAATAATATTATAAGATACAACAGGCCGGTAGAAAAAGTGTTGGGTAAATAAATTATAAGCCTTTCACACAACAAGAATGATCGCTCTATCGTCCTATCATGTTACCAAATCATGCGATGAGAGTGTCATCTCAACCTAACTTAAGTTTATATAGGTATACACGGGATGTAAGATCCATGCATGTAGTATGTAGGTAGCTACAAGCGGGGGTGCCTTACATGTGGTTATTTGTTTTATCGCTGTACATTTTTTATCATGTAGTTTTTAAATTGATTGGAAGAAACTCGATAGCTTCAAATTGAATTCCAAATCAAACTCTCACCTCCTCCTTTTTTCCCTGGAAACTCCGCTGTGTGCAGGAGCATTGTGAAACCAATTATGTATGAATTATGTACACTTATGTCGTGCTATGATGCTCAAACATTCCCTACACTATACCTATACAATTATTATGTAGCGGGCGTGGGTGGATCAATACAATGAAGCGGATACAATTATTTTGTACGGTTTGGGCTTTGACGTTATGAGAGATTTAAATAAAAATATGCCATTTATCATTTTGTGAATACACACAAGTACAGTCTAATAAGCTCATTTAATCCTTGAGTTAATTTTTTTTAGTTAGAATAGATTATTTAGAAATTTATATGTACTGTGTTTGAGTTTCAATACAACTTGATTTACATGTAATAATTTTAAAATATACAAGAAAATTGTAATGCTTCCGCGATTTTGTATAAAACATTTTTATTTTTCCATTGAAAACTATTCTATTACCTACCTACATGAATATATTCAAATCCGCCCTCTTTTTTTGAACTTTTTGGAAACTATGTAATTACCTATATAAAGTACCTATAAGTACCTAGGTACATACATTTTCGGACGTATAACTTGAATTTCCCATATTTTGATAGGAGTTGCTGTTGTTGTTATTGTAGATAGAATTTGATTTTAGCCCTTCCATTCAACTACTCTCTGAATGTGTGTACATACGAGAGACACATCTACTACATTTTCCTTAGAAGTTGTGTACTGTGGAGAACGAAAAGACGGTGGTTTGCGGGCCTTGCAGTTAAAATGTGGATCCAGAAGAAGAAAGACAGGAACCGCATTGTAGACAGCCAGCAGGAATGCAGAGCTACCTAATAGGAAAAGTTTTTCCTTTACCACTTTTTAACAATCTGAGATGACATTTTCGACTGTATAGAAAGTCGTGTGAACCTGCTTAAAAGCTGTAAAGGTTGTCCATCAAATTTCAGCTGTTACAAAAGTTACAACTACATCGTAAACGTGGTTACAATTTTTTTGTTGGGAAAACAGGAAGAGAGATTTTTTCTTCAGCTTTATCCTTGAAATTGACTCGTAGTTTGGAATCCTACAAAATATTTGCTTTCGGGCTGGAAGCGTCAATTTGTGACAGATACACGCGGGCTGGAAGATTTGGGATGCGAGTCCGCCTGACGACTCCTTTTTAATGCGAAGTAACAAGCGTCAATGTCAGATGTTCTGATGAATGTAAATCAAATTTTTTCTTTTGCGGTTTTTCACTTTTCCTTTTCCTCCAATTGAGTGGATTATTTGTACACACGTAGTTGTCATCCATGGGATCCATGTCTTCTTCCATCCTTGGGATTTGCAAATATCAAGGTGTGTGGGTGCGGCAGTAGTAGTAGTACTCCCTCGCTGAACTCTCCATTACTGCTCCTCCTCCTCCTCCTCCTCCTCTGCATCCGCACAAAAGATGTGTTAAGGGTAACCATAGGGAATGATTACAATTGGTTTGTACGCTCAATATTTTAGCATTGTCGGCGAAATTTGGGATTTGCATACATATTTACATGGTTTTTGAAAAGGTGTAAAATGTTCTATTTACATGTTTTTGAAAAGTGTCAATTGTTCTATTTACATGTTTTTGAAAAGTGTAAAATTTTGTATTTACATGTTTTTGGAAAAGGTACAAAATGTTCTAATTCCATGTTTTTGAAAAGTATAAAATGTTCTATTTACATGTTTTTTAAAAGTGTAAAATGTTTTATTTTGCATGCTTTTGAAAAGTTCAAAATGTTCTATTTGCATGTTTTTGAATCAGAACAAAAGGAATCGTGGAAGGCCTTAAAAATTATTGCAAAAATTCAAATATTCGTTGACTAAACGTATTCGTAGTGATGATGTTGAAATTGCTTGAGGATGTCTCTATAAGCAACATGATTCTGTGAGCTCACTCACATATTTTTGTGCGACATTCAGAATTTACTTTTAGTTTTACTCTCTGGAGGAAGTGGATGTTTTTTTTATCTAGAAAAAAAATGTTTGCTGTCTCTTTAGAGCTTTATTGGCTCTAGGGTGAGAGTAGCCCAGTCTTACATACTTCCCATTATTAGCATGTTTCTCTATACAATTTTTTTTACTGTTATCTCTTCAGTTTCAGTTTCAATAGAGGAGCCTCCTTCGTTGTCCCTCCCCATGTTTTCTCTCCTTACTTCAAGTCCCAAGCTCATTCTTTGTGTTGTTTTTGTTGTGGCTGTGACTATGATTGTGAGTATCCAAAATGTGAAACGTGCTCTCGGAGGATGAATTGATGTTGATGGTCGTGTGGTCGCTCCATACAGCTTTACCTAAGGTTATCATTTCCACTTGACAACAAAATATTCGACGTCTGGAATAGACGGATAAAAGGAATTACGCTTTTTGTATGTCCATGACATCCGGAGTTTCGACATTATTATCTGTAAGAACTATTGCCTCTCCGATTTCGTTTCAAAGAGCCCGGCCATATATACGTAAAGAACGACCACGACCACACTGCACTACACTCACCACACAACAAAAATACTTTCGAGTGGACTATACAAGTGAGTTTCAAAATGTAATATACTGCGCTCTGTCCGTTTTTAAGTCCTTTACGTAATAGTTTTGGGTGATTAGACTTAAGCAGACTTAGACTGGATTTTCCGTGCAAACGTGGCGAGGCTATTTAGGTCTATATTATGGCGACGGTTTATGTTGTGTAGCATTATTACTGTAGGACGGAGCATACTAGTTCTCTCTTATCAATCTAAACTCGTAACTGTCTAGAATGTCTAGATCCCTTTTACACACTAAAAGTTATACACGCTGTTAAAAACACCGTCATAAGCTATATCACTATGTGACTGTTCCGGTTTTGCATCCAAGTTTTCTGGTTTCCTTTGAAGTTTTTTTTAAACTTTTCCGAAATATTTCTGATGACTATTAGTATTCTGATTCTATAGGATATTATGTTACGTATAGCCGATAGACATAGTGAGGGTGCGAGAGGTAGATGTAGGAAGCAGCAAGAATTCAATTTGAGTACATGTATAAATGTCGAAAAAGTTTTAAAAATGATCTTTAGTAATTTTTTAGAATTGGGAAGATGTCAATTTGATACATTTTCCTTGCTGTGCACGCAGAGATTTGATTGTCCAAAATCTGTATATAATGCAAATTCAAAGTCAAAGATGTCATTGTTACGCCCTGAGACATCCTAAAAAGCTAAGTCATCTTCCTTTTCGTTTTTGCGACTGCATTGCAAAATATGGGATTACATTGACAGATATAGTACTCGCAAGGTGTACAAAATAGGAATGACAGTCATACTATGCTACATCGGCATCGGTATCGACAAAGTACGGATTTCTCTTGACATCTTTGTAAGTATACATATGTAGGATGGTTGTGGGGAGTCGGTGGGATTCGTTGGGCGGTCTGCAATGTGAATGATGCTCAAGTTTTTGATGTTATCTTAAGCTCTTTTCCTCATTTCCTTTCTTCGTTGATACTGTCAATGAGAATGTCAATCAAAGGAATATCTGATGAAAATGGAATAAATGAATATAAATGTGCAATAATAATCTATACATAGTTTATTCGTATTCATCTCCTCCCACTACCGCTTACGGGCACCAGAATTCTTCTATCCGGTCTATATTACGGCACGGCCCTCCTGTGAAATAATTATATATGTACATGCAAGATAGGACATATATATAGCTAATGTTCAACAAAATGCTTTGTCGAAATTGACTTTAACTGATTGTGAGTCCGACTACCAATTAAATTAAATTTATCGTGAAAAATAAGGTCGATTTTCAAAAACAGTATTTTTTAAACATTATTTAACTCCTCATTTAAGTATAAGTGCATAGGAATTTATGGCAATATTTAAAAAGGTTAAAAAATATTTAAAAAGGCCCCTGTTTAAGTGGAATATTTTTGGTAGTTAATATGATTTAGTCTGAAATGCATATTTTTCATTATTTGAGGATATCTTGACACGGCATTGAAAGATTTAATTATAAATAGTAAAGAGTTTAAAAACGTTTAACAAAGCGGTGTCGAATCAAAACCGAACATTTAAGTATTACATTTTAGTGATCCACAGTCCTGGAATTCAAACATAAATTTTGAATTTTGGACTGGACCCAAATGGTAGTAAAGAATTAAAAATAAAGACTAGTTAAATATTTTATTCTATTTTGATACTCCATAATGACTACTGTCCCTTGCATTTTTCGGTTTTCGTCCCATGCTTGTTGATATTATCATGAGTAAAATAGTTAAAAAGCCAATAAAAAGTTGTATGCTGCTAAAACGGTAGGAAAAGTCCATAAACTTTGAATTTCTCACAATTATTTGAATTAATCTTCCACGGGATATGTGTGTGCAAGTGCAAGAGGACTAATGCAATTTTATAAATTCCGCCCGTCTATTATATATTTGTGATAGCTATATTAATAATGCCTGAACTAATTAAAGAACAAAAATTTAAAAAAAATTAAATATTCGAAAAATCTATATTTGGCTTCTTTCTATTCATATGAAGAATGGCACGATACGATGGAGAAATTTTATTAAGCATTTTCTTTTGACTTCCAATTCCTGCCCCCTTTACATGGTCAGCGCACAGCGTATACTTATTACTTGTGAGATCTGGGAAAAGAGAACGTTCTGCCACAGACAATTATTAATGTGAATGATACTATTGATATTGATACTTTTTGCAATATTCATATCTAACCCGAGGGCAGAGGGTTGGGTTGGGAGGTTTCAAATGTGTACATAATATACTTATAGTCTTGTTACGTAGCATGAATTTCCAAAGGAAGCCTTACATCGTTTCTCATTATCCGATTTTCGGATTCAATCTCAACTAACATTACCCGCGCCAAATAAAATTGAGAAAAACCCCCGCTGCAGAGCAAAGAAATTATTTTATTCTACACCCGTGTCGTTTTACTCTCCATATATTATACTGTTACTGTACAATTATTATATAATGTGTTCAGTGCTTTGACTCGTTCAATAGAATCATTTCACCGACTTGGAATACAGTTTCTTGGAAATTTCCACATAAATGAATTCACGATGAGGGTGTCTATTTTTATCAAATACTAATAACTGATATGGCCAAGTCACGTATTTCTCATTTCAAAATTATTACATGGGTCTGAAGTCACTGAAGCCAGAGTCTGCTAAGAGAAGGATACTGAAAATCAAATCAAATTCCATGTAATATTTTCGGTTTTTTATTTTATGCCACCAAATTTATTCCTCAATCCACTTTTCTTATAGAAATTCCACAATTGACCACAATGAAGTTGCAAAAAATAAGATATATGGGCAGCAATCTAAAGTTAAATATGTCTAACATTTTTCATATTATTATTATCAGTCAGGGTCAATGGAATGATTGGTGACCCTGCTAATTTATAGAAAAACACGTACAACCGTACAGGTTAAATAACTTCACCAAAGAATCATAAAATGTCTCATTTTGATTTAAGATGGCAAAATTAATAACACTAGATGGTCTGGATTTTAATTTTAGTGAAAATTCATGCATCGTTCCCCGTTTAATTTTTATAGTATCTAGGTACTGAGGTCTCGACTGAAGAGTACACAATTCTTTTACACATAATTTACGTATTCTTTATGTTCAGAATTAAATTAAATGTTGATTTGCAATTAGTAAAGTATATTTCTCTAGATCGAATAATTTCTAAAGGATCGATAGATGAACTAAAGCAACTATACAGAAATTCATATATGTGCATGCATATGTTATATTGACGATAATAATGCCCAGAAAAAATGAAAGGTGGACAATACATTTATTGAATTGCATCTTGTTTGTTTTTGTTACATATAATTGTGTAAATAATACATTTTTTATGAGAAATTTTATTATAGTGTATGAATATACTGTTCTGTAAATATACCGACGTAGGCAAAGGCACTATGTATGTACATCTCCGTAGGCAGAGTTTCATTATTGAGGAAAGTAATAAAATAATTTGATTGTATGGGATATCTGGAAATATATCCGTAATTTTATTTTTTCATCAGCCATACGTCATTCAGACGACACAATAAGATAGGTTTTTCATCCTTCAACAGTCAGTTTTTTAATACGATTTCGGTTACCAAAAAGATAAACAAGACTTCAGCCACTACAGGTACGTATTTCTACATTGTTTGTAAGAATGGCTTAGTATTTGAACGAGTGTATATGCTCTCCACAGTTGGCAGTGCCAGTGCCAGTAGAAAGTATTCAAGGTTGTTTCTGTACTACGACGCATACCGTATATTCTGAAATTAACCGGTTTCTTAAACTCGATTTATTACTTTTGTTTTGCTGCTTATAGTATATTTTTTCCAGAACAGAAGTCTATGCTTGAGTATTGAGTATTAACCCATTTCTTTTCGCTTCATTTTAATCATTTTTTTATGTTTTTCTAGATATTTGGGGTGTCAATCGGAGACATACGGTGGCTACCTAACCGTGAAAGTAGGATTTCCGATCTTGTTATAGTGTATTAATTTATACTTATAGTATTTCCAGGGGTATTTTGGTGTACTGTACATTCAGTTTCATTCACTATTTACACTAATACCCTTTTATGAATTTAGTATTATATAATGCGTAGAACGATTATTTTTTATCAACCGCGGATCCAGTGGGAGGCTATAACTTGAAGTGGAATTCGTCTATTCAGCACGGATCATTTCCCTTCACAACTCAGTTCACTAAATAAATACCACTAAATTTACATATACACTTGGGTATTTCCATAAATTCATATCAACCTCAGTATTTTGTGTTTCCCCGTTATCTTCATGTGTACTCCATATACTCACTCTGACTAACGTTATATATAGTATCAATCCAGAAATTCTTCCTACGTTAAGAAAATAATGATTGTGGTGTACCATTACCTTAAAAATGAAGACACACTTCCTGGAACTTTGTATTGACTAAATTACGAGTAAACATACTCTCGTTAGAACACAATCCGTTACGTACAAATTATCCTTGCTATCCTTCCACAAATAAACACCGCTATATTACAAAATAACAACAATGACAGATTTAAACGAGCTTTATATGGCATTATTAGAAGCATCCAAAACCAAGACCATGCGTACCAAAATGTACATCATAGAATCATAGTGAATAATTAATTATTATAGTTCTAATTTGAAATTGAAAGCAAAATTAGCAAATAAATTATTTTAAGAGCACCTATAAGAAATGATATGCAAGCACGCATGTATTGTATTTTAGTTAAGCACGGCGTTATTTATTGAGGGGGAGGATAAACAACTCGTATGAAAACATGCTGAACTATCACTATAATACGTTTGAAATTCCCATAACAAATAAACATTTATGGGACACTGGTGCGGTATATACTTATGCATCATTGTTTACAAGTTTTGTTGTACTAATACCGGAAGATACATTTTGTTTCTTTGCAAATACAAACAGTGACCTTAATTGTGTGCAACCATGTTTATATTATGCTCACAATCAGATTTTTCATTAATTCGGAAGGCATTGAACTCGTCAAGCACAGCATAAAGAGTACAGTTTTACAATTTCATCCAAAATAGTCTTTGTACAAAACGACATTTTTTTTCACGTGGTAAATCCACAAATTTAAAGTACACCCACCACACATAAGAAGTAGAGAGCTTCTGGTTTGCCTTTGATTCGTTGACCCTAAATATAAATGAATATACTCATAGACTAGTACAAACTAAATAAAATTCATGTCAAAAAATCCCTACTTTTATATCCCGTCCTTTTGAAAAGGAAAACTGGGTAAAATGTAAAATTTATTCCTCTCTAATTTTTTTATGTGCTCCTTATGTATTACTGGCAACCATGAACCATGAGGAGCATATGCAAAACACAGCATCCGTCTCGACCCTTATAAACCGAAGTGAAAACAAGAGAGCGAGTCGTATTTTTATCCGAGAAAAGATTGATCGCCAGACAAGTTTTCATACTTACTCATCCTTCAAACACTCACTACAAACAACATTGAGGCTCGAGAAAAGGAATAATATTCCAGCCACGCTCATTCGAACACGTAAACAATATGAAAAACTAATGTGGCTCAACCGCAAAACTCAAATATGATTAGGTGAGGCTCTGTACACTCTCATGCAAATTCATGTGTGGGGATAGAGAGGGCACCGCCACACGCCCCAGCACCAGCACCGACAACCCAACAACGAAACCAAATCACAGGAATGAGAATGAAATAAAATAAAACATAAAAAATGTATATTTTTGTAGAGATTGTAAAATATCATGTAAATGTAGCAAGGGATAGTATTTATTTCCAGGGGGGAGAGTATTTCTTTTTTATTTTCTGGCTACGTACTGATAGCTGATTTCTTTTTGGAAGAACTATTTTTTTTCTTCACAATCTTCCATCCATCCATCGCGCTTGGAGAGTGTTGTAGCTGTATTAGAGGCATGGCAGGGGTAAGTACGTGCGATAGTACAAAATCACATCGGAGAGAGAGAGAGAGAGAGAGATATGAATGTGGAATGTGACGGGGAATCCAGAGGGAACGTGAAGGGAAAAGTATTACACGTACCTAAGGCATATTCTGCCACATTATAGCTTCTCAAGATTTGGAAAGGTAAACATAGCGGCTAGAAATCCTCCAACCCACGTTTACATTATGGAGTGTGAAAGCATGCGAAAATGAAGTTGTGAATCCCGTGTGTCCCATGGGAAAGTTGTTGGAATTGCTTACACCGACGAGGTGTGAAACAAGGTGCCGTAACATAATGAATACTCTCACTTGACTTCCCATGTCATTGAGTGACTGCCACGAGGGAGATATGCCTCACTTTTTCCCCCCACGTGTTTCCTCACAATTCCCAGCCATGTTTTATATAGAAGTTTTTTTTCTCCTGTATGAAAAACTACTTCGTCATTTCCATCCCGCGTATACTTTTTTACATGGTTGGTCCAGTTTGATTTTTCCTTGAAGACAGACTATACTTATAATTAACTATTTCGATATTTCAGAGGACATCCAAATGCTGTTCAAATGAAACTTATGTGTTCTATTTTCTATGTATTCTAAAAAAACAAACTCGTTTCTGATTAAAAGTAGCGTTATACAAGGAGGGTGAGAGGAAAATGTAGGGAATAGAAAAAAGCGAAAAATTACTTTGTACATGTATGATTACGTTAGTTACCTCACCGTATTTACTACGATTACAGTGGATACAAATCATCCGTTATGTCACACTAACAGTTTCTGACTAAGCTCCTCGTAATAGGGAGACATTTCACTATTAGTTCAGAAATATCAAGTTTTATTATAGACACACAATGAAAGATATGGAACGGTGTATATATTATCCAATTCCAAGGATAATCACGATTTTAAGATATTGTCTCCAGTGTCTCATACTTGTATAGTAGCTATAACTAAATCCTTCCGGAGATCTCTTCCTATATGAATCAATGACATTTTCCCGGTGTCTGAGTTTGTTCCTTCTTGGAATGTGTGAGATGTGAAACAGGATCAGTTTGAGAAATTTCCTATAAAATCGTCTCATCATGGTTCGTTAACATGTTCAGTTTAGTTAGTGTGAGCCTGAGCTGAGCTTATCCCACGAGGGGTGTTACTACAGACTTTTGCTGATGCTGAGATGAGGAGTCTGTTTCGGCGTCTGTAGTGTAGAGCTACCTACACAAGCGAGAATTTATTATGATGACGTTTAGGCTAATCAGAATCCGCTCACAAAACCCGACTCAGTAACTCATCAAACTGGACTACTTTGAGTGGACATGAAGAAACTCAAAATTCACTCTCACGTATTGGCGTAGGGCATATAAATATTCATTTACCCACATCAACCCATCAACCGCGAGCCGTACATCCATACTCATTTAATCATTGCGGTTTAGAGAGGGGCATCGGGGAAGGCGCGGGAGCTGCACAAGTTTAATTTCCTTCAACTTCAGTCAACGTCCTCAAAGGTCATTATGAGGTTCGAAACCGCTATTTCTTATATGCTTGTGTGCTTATGTGTGAAGCCCTAATTATCAGTTCTAGACGTTCAGTCAAATTTGAACGACCAAAATGTTAATTTTTGAATGCCAGACGGTCGAAAATGAACATCTAACGTCTAATTTTGGTCGGTTTACTTACTACAACAAATGCATGAAAGGAATATCAATGGCCTTATCATACATAGTTGACTTTTCCCCCAATATCATTTAAAATGCCAGTTCTGACATTGTCAACGTGCTATATGCAGTCTGTTCAGCAAAATACTTAAATGGTTAATTGAGTTCTGGTTACTTAAGTTCATACAACCAGACTCATTATCCCTGTGTGTCAGGGGATAGGAGGATACCGTATGCTTTGTCTCGGTCATACCACCCTTTCACCTATCCCCGTCCCCTGCCTCACAGTAGTGAGTCCTTTCTCTAGACAACCATAGTAAGTGGAAGTCACATTAGGGAGCACCAGAGAGTAGACCCTCCAATGCCCCGTACCGCACTAGCACCGAGCCATGCAGGATTAGCAGGCAGTCTTTGGTAACCCATACATTTCTAGACGACCTGGGTCGTTTAACCTTGTCGTTTCTACGGCGTTGATAAGCACAAGCCCAGCTGCCTGCTTAACAACTCTGTTTAAGCCCCCTACACCCGGACAAATATCCCCCAATTGAAAATATGTCAACATAATTCTGCGGGAATATTTATGCATAAACCGGTTCCAATTCTTATGTACGGATTTCGGAAATATTAATGGCGTGTAAATTATTAAGCATACTAGAAGTGAAGCAGCACCAGTGCTGACGCGCACCAGTGCTGACGCGCACTAGTGCTGACGCGCGCTAGTGCTGACGCGCACTAGTGCTGTCATATAGAGGATTTCCAACTGGGCCACTTTACACCCACAACCCCTTTGTTAAAAGCCTTCTATGTCCACAACCGTCATTATAAGTCCTCTACACCAACAAATATCCACCTTGGCGCCCTTTTAGACCCCCAACCCCCCTGCCATTCTCAGAAAATGTACATTGAAATGTGTCCTAAATGTATTCCTGAATACGTCTTTAAATAGGGTATATACTATGTACTAATCAATAGGCTTATTAGACTAGACTTCTAGACTCAGTAATTGACGCCAATGCAATGTATGTAGCTTGTACTTTTATATGTATAGGTATAGGTATAGGTATAGGTATAGGTATAGGTATAGGTATAGGTATAGGTATAGGAGGCTGCATGAAAACTCAGTAATTTCTATTTTTCGCACATGCATCGCACCAGCCTTCAGCAATTTGTTGGTTTTGCCCGTTTTGCTTGGGCCTCGCTATCTGTCTGCAAATGCGGCTTATGGTTACTTAGTATTCCGTTTCATCAATCAATCGGGGTTTCCGCTCCAGCAATACTTATAACCACAAGACAAGGAAAAAATCTAACTTTTATGTATCAATCGCTCAGTAATGAGAGGCCACATTCAGTATTCAGATTCTACTAAAACTAAACTCAATTCCATTCTTTGTGCATTTATGCATTTAATTTATTCTGAGATTAAAAATATGCTAGCATTTTTTCCAACCCAATGGGTTGGGATTAAAAAATATAACCTGACTCTCACAGGCTTGGATTACCCGGGATAATGCTTGTTGTGGACATTGCTCTCCATTCCCGTAGATACTCGTTTCACATGGAAGGTTAAATTTTATATTTACCCCCGATTCTCCCATTTTAAAATAATAAAACCTAACCTGTACCTAATCCTACTAACTACGAAGTGAAAAGTGCCGACTATAACAAACAATGCATGCCATTTATAAAAGTTACAACAAAGTACTGCCCAGTAGTCAAAGTGACAATTTCATCTGCCAGAGTCACAATTGCCCCATATCAATGCCGTCTGTGCTTGCCGCAATAGTTGTGGTGATTACAGGTGCTCTCCCCACCTGGGTCGCTAGTCAAGTGTGGAGTAACTCCGTGTACCCTGTGAACAGGAAAACTTGTGAGAACTCGTGCTTTGACACCGTCTTTAAAGGACCGTATGAGTCCGGGATTTCAAAGTACAAACATGTTTATTTTAACTGCACTTGGAACACTTTCAAAATGTGGGTTATTACAGTCTTTGCTATCCTCATCTTGTATGAGACTTGCAAGAGAATATTTCGGCTGGCTTGGAGTGGGCAAAGTCAGGGTCAGGGTCAACTTAGGTGGTCTATGCTCTTCCTTTTCGCCACCTCAGCCCATTCGAATTTCTATGGATGGTGGGCGTCTTGGAATTACTGGAATGACGACTTCTACAGCCAATGGTACCATCAACTCTTCTTCACAGTTACAGAGTTGACCACATCTGGGATTGTAGTTTACCACATGGACCGAAATGTAGTGATGAAACCATTGCCTTTGATAATCATGATTAATATTTCCATATTTCATATTTGGGCAAGCGGAATGGATCAATTTGTGACCAATGTTTTATTTCAGACTGGGAAGTCGTACCAGGTACATATACATTGTTATGTATATAACTATATATAAATTTATATTTCTACAGTCCTAGTAGGGTCAAGCGACACTTATTATTATTTATTATGACCATTATACACTTCTTAACTTTTCTATGCAATTTATTAATTAATAATTCTTCTAATTCTGATTCTAATTAATAACCTATTCACTATTAGTAAAATTGGATTATATTATTATTTCAGATACTTCGGGATATATTTCTCATGCAATCAGATATATTTCACACTGGAATTGCACTCTATTATATTCGCCAGCAAGTGCCCCGAGACTATAGTGTTATTTCAGTGATATTCACTAAAAAATATGTCTGGATCATAATCGTATTATCGTTTATTATGTGTTTTGCTCTTGCAAGTATGCCAAATTTGGAGAACTGAAAAATGATTTTCTACCACCTCAGCATGTTTTAATACATCACGGTAGTATGTAAGCATATGAGGAGTTTTTTAGCAAAACCGGATAAATCCCCAAGCAAATTTTACAGGAGCAACGAATTTCAAATAAAATGTGACTGGATGATTTTTTTTGAACTTACAATTTTCTGATAAATACTGTGCCTGACAAAGCACTACCATAGCGAAACAGCTTTTTATACAATTATATTAACTTACCGAAAGCAACCTGGGAGAGAAACACAACCGAATATAAGGTGAATACCTACAAAAAATAAGAAAAAATACAGAAATCACTTGACAAGGCAGAACATAACGCAAATGAAAAGCATGCATAAGCATTTAATGGCTATATAATCCAGGATAGGGAGAAGTGAGCACTTCACTAAGAATGTTCAGTGGAAAACTATGAAACTAATTTTAAGTATAAGATGGCAGATGGGGTCTTTCAAGAGTTAGGCAAAGCTCTGGTTCTGGTGCTAAACGGAATGAAGCTGAAAATCTGGAAACAAAATCAAAAAAGCTGTAAGTGTGACGTGTGCGGAAACAATGAAGAGAATGCTTATACCGGTCTGCAAAGTCTCTTGCCTTCGTTTCTCTTTCTTAAGGACTGAAGAGCGGCGCTGTATTGCAGTACTTACTGGAGGTGCTTAATTGTCTCCTAGTTTTCACCTGTCACTATTACCCACAGACTACTATACGCAAATGAACTTGGTGGAAAGCGGTTCTGTTCGAGGGCTCCAGAGAAGAGAAGCTAAATCGTTTTAGAGATCCCTCTAACTTATTTCTCCATAGGATATCCATTCTACATTTTCTAGTTTTTGTTTCGAGTATTGTTACAATATTTCCTAGCTTTTTTATTACTAAATATAAATTCTTATGGCATTATCATAATCTACATAATCTGTTGTCAAATGTATCTATGGCTGAGTTGAAAAAATCGGATTATCATGACACATACCAAGGATGAAAACAATGAAATTTTGTTAATGAATTTTAAATGTGTAATTAAAAACTTCAATGAAATGAACATATTATAAATCACAAGCAAAGGTCATTGTATGTGCTGACATATTAAGAATACTTCGTTATTGTTGTATTTTTTATTGTTTTTCTTAGCCCTTTATAAAATGCAGTTTATTTGTGAAGAGTTTCTTGGCAAAACGAGATAACTCCATTTTATCAAAAATAAGATTATTTGCATGTACGCGTTACGTGTACTATTTAAGTAGATCCATAACTAAATTTCCCTGCGATGGTCAAAGTTCAACCGAAGCAATTTTTTAAAATAGCCAAAATTTCGTTTTTTGGCAAAACTAGATGTCTATTAATTTTTATTTGAAAAAAATTGGATAGCCCATCTTAAACATTCATTTCTGATTTAACTTTGATTTTTGAGTGATTTCGTAGTTTGTAGAAGAAAATTCACGTGAGTAAATGTTTTTGTGCCAGAAAAAACTTCGACTATGAACTATTTAAAAATTCTTGACAATTTATCAAATAAATGAAATTCAGATCTGCTGAGGCCAATCCAAGCAGGGCCAACGATATTCAATTACATGGATTTACTAGTTCCTTTACCTTGCCTCTGGATTGGTGTAAAAGGCGGGGACTATTAAATTTTAGTACCCCTCATTCCAATTGAATTGGGCCTGGACCCGGGTCTCATGCAAAGTTTGACATAGCTTTCCCCCTGGAGATATTACGATAGATACCAACTAGGTACTTATGTCATGTTACACGGCTAAAATGGCAGCAAAAACGCATCCGTAAAGGAACACAGAACTAATTGTGTAACAAATGTGTAGGTACTTCTGAAATGGAATGTGGGCTTTCCCCTAATGATGTGTTTGAACTCAATAAAGCCATCAGTAACATGCAATGACGCTCAAGATATTTACTAATTTAATTATATACTTGTTGAATCCTTGTTTCAGTTTTACATGGAATTTCAAGGGCAACTTTTGAATGCAATATTTGAATCTATAATATCAGTACCTGTTTTCAGCTTTCATATTCTCACCCTGATTTTGTACATTTTCGGGGCTGACTAACTAGTAAGATGAGTGTAACGGATTAGTATGTTTACAATATGACTAGACTGAGCAAATACAAACAACTTAGATTTGTCTTGAGAGATTTTGATTTAGTTGAGTAATTATTAGCTAATAAGCAACTAAAATGAACTCAAATTGAGAAGTCACATTGGCAACAGTCGAGCTGGAGCCTCTGTGCAAACAAGAGCTCCGAAAGAAACGGAACGAGACGAGACTGACTTCTTCTCTAATATTATTGAGTTCAGCTCCTTCGTCAGTTGGACCGTTGGAAGTGGAAGATATAAAAGAAAACTTTGAGTTACGCAGCTTGAATTTGTAGAATTGAAATGATTTAGTTGAGTGGTCAGGATGAAAGCAAAAATCGTTTGAAAGCATGTCTCCTCATTCTCATTACCAAAGAGATTCTTACAGAGTCTGATGTGTTCCTGATTTTGACAATCCAATGCAATGCCATCATGCTCTTTGTATTTTGTACTACGCATCAACTCTGTCTGCTGTGTGATAAGTCCCCGTGGTTGCAGTGAAAGTTTGTATACAGTTAATGTGGGATTTAAAGTGGGAGCTCGAAAATTTCATAATGGAACCTAGGAATTAATGTAGGAAATGAGGAAATGCACTGATTAGCCAAATACTTATGATTTTTCAACTTCCAGTTTTTGTTTATGAAAACTGTCTGAGGCAGACTAAAAACGCCACAAACGTACAAGACAATCTACTTTACGGATAGTTGATATTTTTGCTCTTCAAACATTAACTTAAGTTAGACAAGGAAAATCCTATGGAGAGTAATGACGACCGAATCATTATCAATCACTAAAACTCGGAACAGGTCCTCAGTTAATTTTTTTACACAAGATCATAAATGATGGCGGTTAATGGCGGTGTTAATCTATCATAATATAAATTCTGTGCTACTGATAATATATTATAAAGTTCAATTTACTACAAAGTACAAGGTGGGTGGTGGGTGACAGATACCAAGCGGAGTGTGGGATTAAGGTAACATGTCAATACAATGCAACCAATTTACGTCAGTTCAACAGTATTTTGAGACATGGCGCTGGAGCTGGATTAATTAAAAAATTCTCTCAAAGTTTTAAGCTTCTCAGTAATGTTTGTGCAAGTTCTCACATTCACACTTCCTGTCATCAGATCCCTACAGGCCTATTTTGTGCTTTGCAGACTATATGGCGGACTGTGCTCCATGAATGTACCTGGAACTTGGTACTTAAGTGCGTTAGATACTTATTTGAACGAGAAGCATATTCGTTTTGGGTGTTTTTGTGAGGAGAGGTGAAGGGGTGAGAGAAGTAATTGTAAAAGTTATTCGCTTCTGTCCACAAAATAAGTGAGACGATCGTAATCTTAATTGTAGTGTTGGAGCTGGAGCTGGTGGTTTGTTGATTGTTGGTAGGATTTGGATTTAAAGAGAAATATGTAATGTTGAACTACTGTAACCTATATTGGTATATATATATATATATATATATATATATATATATATTGTAATCCGTTGACTTGAAGGCAGTAATGTCTAATGCTGACTCAATTATATTGGATGCTTATTTCACTTACCACGCTGTATAGGTACCTACATAATTATGTATATTGTCTGTCTCACTAGTCAGTGAAAAAGCATTGTGGCCTAAGTCCAGCAGTCCACAGCTAACAACATAACGTCGAAATTCCATATGCTTTAGTATCATAGAGCTTTATGTAGGAGCTTCAATTTTTTTGGATTTCAAACAGAATACTGTTTTAGCTATGTGGACTGGACTTGGGCCACAATGCTTCTTCACAGCAGATATCGTCAGTGAAGAAGCAAAATGACCCATATCCAATTTAAGCTAGAATCAAACTGAGTTATATCATAAAAACACTGAATGAGAAAGATGGGTAAACTGTTAATGACGTGTTGTTTGAAAGGTGCATAATGTTCTATTTACTTGTTATTAAAACAGCAATATTTTTTATTGAATTGCTTTTCAAAAGTTCATGTTCTGTTTACATGTTTTTAAAAATTGCGAAATTCCTTTTTTAACTTTTTTTTTAAACGTGAGTAAAATGTTTTATTTGAATGATTTGAAGATGGTGATATTTAAATATTTTTGTAGATTGTGGATTTTATTTGTAGCTAAAATTGGATATGGGTCATTTTGGTTTTTCACAGACGATATGTGGCATATTGCACCAGCAGTTGAATAGGCACTGACACTGGATGATATTACAGACACGTCGACCTCCTCACAAAATAGTTGCAATATAACCATATTTGCACAAGGGAAAGAATGAGATTTGATTTGATGAAAAAAAATCATCTATAAGTAAGGAAGGGATAGTCATTACGTTGTGCTATATGGGAGGAAATGAGGACACCGACACCAAACAGGACGGGGAGTTGTGAAAGAACCCGAATTTGATGCCTACCATGTGCAATTTTTTGTTGCTGAATATATGAATAGGTTGAGTTTAATCATGGAGTCCGCAGAAGATATGAAAAGTCGTCAGATTCTGACTCTGTGCAAATACATGTGGGAAGCCCAGAAGTGGTTTGTATCCTCCAGTGTCTATATTCGGCAGTAGTCTTCACTATAATGCACTTCCTAGACTGCGAAAGGGTCTAATATGCTATTAGCTGACATCCGTCCTAATGGTGATAGTAGCTATATAGTATGTATAAGGCATATATGTGCTCATGAAATACACATTATGTATGCATGTAGTGAGTATATCTTGCCTTGTAGTTGTATGTAGTTCACTTCATCCCGTTTGACTCCCTCTCAATTTTTTATTCTCTCTCTCTCTCTATCTCTCACTTTCTCAGTTTCCTTCACTTCTCAGGATTCTTTTTCACTGAATAAAGAAAAACCACAACAAAGAAACGGATCCTTTCGTTTTGTTCTTTCTGAGGGAAGAACAAGTAAGATTCGAGAGAACTCCATTTTCTTAAACAGGAACATATGTAGGTGACAGTTGGGAACATGGGAGCATATATCCATCAAGAAAATACCTACACAAGCAGTCATCCTAAGAAACCTCATCCTCACAAAAAACATGATGACGAGACTTTCTTTTCAACTCTCTTTTTTTTACTTTCTTTTCCTTTTTATCAATTTTTTTTGTACTAACATTTTAGAGGAAGGAGTAGGCTGACTGTATAAGGGAAAATAAGTAGATGAGTGAATCATGCCCAACAACCGACAACCAACTCTCTCCCGCTTTTCCCGGGAGTCTATGAAAAAGGCGGGCGGGATATTAAGGCGTGGGAGATACATTTCTCCTAAACAAACTTGATCAAAAGATTATAATACCTCCAAGCGTAACAGTTTTAAGAACCATATGATATATGTATTTAACCGTATGCCACACTGCACCCACACTAATTGATTCAAATTTTGAAAATTAAAGTAATATAGAACGCAAATTTGATGCACTATGTTATTTAGAGGCCGTTTTTAACAAATTAAAGAAGGATGTTTATTTTAATTTAATTTAATTGGAAAACTGGACCTGTTTACTTATTACCAAGCACATTATCTCTTGTACGATATACATAATTTGGGAAGAGCTCAGATTTCAAAGCTCAAAACATGGCGCCTTTATGATTCTTTAAAATCAACGTTAGTTATATAGAAGTAATAAATTTAATTCCTATGGACTAAAATCATTCATGATGATGGACTTAAATAGAGAAACAGTGCGGGATGGATGGCAAGAAATTATAATTTATTTAATTCATTAAAATTTAAGGGGGACCTTTGGAACGAACGGCAAACTCAATTTCAAATTTAATCTCCTCCCATCGTCTGTCACTCCTTCCTTCCCTATTTTATCCTTCGCTCCGTTTTATTTCTTAATCAGAAACTCATCTTCTTGTGGCTTCAGATTTTGGATTCATGCATCCTCACTAATATGTGCCTTGCAGTATTCTGTACAAAATAGTACGTGTATCCTCGCTAAGCGCATATTGAAAGGTGTGATATAATATTTATGTGTTTCATATCAATTCTTATTAAAGAGGCTGACCTTGCTCCAAAATTCATCACTACGTTCATGTGCAATTAGTAATATCTATTTCTTATATGAAGAAACAAAAGGCCCTATTTCTTTTATTAATGACACTGTCTGGAAAGTCAGCAATTTCTATGTAAAACCGGAATCTTTAAAGGAGAAGTAGAAGAAGTAGTATAAGCAAACGAAAATGATTTTGCCATAGTTCATAGTACTCAAACCTTGATTCGCCTAAAATATGCATATCCAATTAATAAAAGCAAAGAAGTCAGATTTTTAAATGCCGGAATATGTTATTTTATTTCTTATGTAGCACTAACTACGGCTTTTAATTCCGCCACAACGGAAGACACAAATCTTCCTCACTGGGTTCTTTAAGATAATCTTCCTTTTTACTGTAACGTCCACGATCCTTGATGGTTTTGTGCATAAGCTTGGATTTATTATTTATTACAAGTTTCATGCGCATATCATAGCCTTATATGAATGGTAAGGATGAACGGAAATAGACATGAAGGACAGGACACGTTTACTTTATATAAATAGTATGCATACTTACATATTTGACTGCCACTATTATTTCAAAAACTTGAAAGGAGCATGCAAAAAAAGCATTGTAAATAATATACAAGTAGCTTTAGATCTCTTACAATTAGAGTTTGGTATAAAACATTCCAAAATCCTTTTCAGAATAAAATCAGAGTGAATGGTGCAAAGGCATGTGCCGCCTATCTACCTTACATTATTGTGTACTACAGTACAACCATGTCGTATACTTCCCGTAATTGTTGAAATTCTGGAGAAAATGCGATTTTCAAACATTAAAGTCCTCTTCCCTTTCGTCTTGGTCTTCGTCTCTTCGTTCAATCATCTGGCTGGATCTTTAGTTTCATTCCAAGATCCGTCTATCCCGACGTCGAGTGTGGATGTCAATGTATCTGGGAGAGGAGTTATTAAGAGGAATTCTCAGAGAATAAACCAGTTTTATAGCAGACGGAGAAAACTCATTGTTCTAGAATTCTAGATGGGATCACCTTTCAGCCTTGACACAGGCGGGAATACAGTAAATAAACGAATACAAATTAAAGATTTCAGATTGCATAAACCATAGATAGCGCTATAGTAAATATTCCACAATGATGATAGCAACTTGGATTAGGATTCTGGATGAAAAAAAAGAGAGTAAAAGGTATGTATGTTGGTATAATTATGTTTTGGCAAGATTGATAAGTGTGGCATTTTGATGCATGGCTGCAGCCTCCTTGTCTCTGTCAGCATGTGAGGAGATACTACATACTATGATTAAACACCCATAACTGCATACCTACCAACACGAATTACATTTAGTTGAGTGAAGAGATATAACAATGTAGATATATGTGTATTTATTTCCGTGTGACAATCGCAACATTTAATCAATACGTGAAACCATGGGACACTGCTACTGTGTGTGTGGGCTTATAAGGTGGTCGGAGTCCACGGAGTGCAGAGAAGAAGGCATTAAGCAAACTTGTATCCCCACACATGTACTTGTATATAATATACAGATATGATATACACTGAAGACTTACACGTTATACCACATCCAACTAGAAGCGTCTTCAGCCTCAATTGTTTCTCTTCGAACCTCCTTTCATGTACTTCGCTTTGTCTGCTACACTCCTAATCATCTCATCAAATAGGAAACAGTAGCTAAAAGGTATAAGATCTAGAAGTCATTAGAGCTGCATTGTAGTATTCTGGGTGCGTGCAGACAGTGACAATATTTCTTCATAATAATACAAGCAAGAATAAAAAGGAATTGTCCTTTACATTCCATTTGTTCGTATCTGTACATGGACAAGTCTGGAGTCTAGATACTTGCCACAGATGTGGCAGCGAAAAACGCTGCCTTGTCCACATTCTCATTTTATTTTCTGTAATAATATATATATCGTCTGCGTACATCTCTGTGTGTATGACGTATTTTGTATGGTATGGTACCCACCGTCGTTTTGTTTCCTTTTTTTTGCGGGCACTGCTGTGGTCGAAGTCGAAGTGTACAAGCAACACCTTAATACGTAATATAATAATAAAATATGAGTTACTTACAAGATGTCAGGTTTAATTCTAAAGAATCTAATGTATACTATATACATATATATATTAAATTCTTATATTCGCCTCGTCCCCTCACATGTCATCTTACCTTGAATGTCATGACTAGCCAAGGCTTCCTTTTCTCTATGTCATAATATGCTCCTCATTGCTTTTCCGGGAAAAGAAAATCTCAAATGCTCGGTAGAGTGGGCAGCTCTTTCTCTCTCTCTCTCTCACACACACACACAAATCAGAAAATATTAGTGTTGATGTCACAATCTATACATGCATGCTAAAATTCAGTTACTTGGCTGACTACGACGTCTGTCTACAACGCAAAGGCTACCTTTTAGTTTAGGGTTTTATTAGTCTATCTTAAAGTAGACTACAGCTGGTATGCTTGTCAAGTCGACCGAACGAGAAATACGAGACGACGAGACGAGCACAATTTCAACTTTACACCTTCAAAGTAAGGTGGTCCATGTGGTGGTACATTTTCTAGGAGACATCTATTTTTAAATAGTTTTAATCTAGGGATATTGAAGGAGGTACCTGTAAGCATTCATTGTCTTTCCACTAGGTATATATTCCTTACTAATAGTCCAAAAATATATCAACTCGACTAAATTTTTAAGATTTTTTCGCACTTCACAAAAATTACTCGAAATAAATTAGGAGAAGTTCCTATAAGTTCCGACCAGTTCATAGCTGTGAATTTTTTAACATGCTTCAAGATGCACATCTATAATTACACGCCTAAAATTTAAAAATTAATTTGCAACCAACTATATAATCAATGGTGTTACATACATAATCCAGTACTTCAGTTAAGTATATCATGTATAATTTTAATAATGTATTGTTACGAATTGTTTAGTAAATCATGGGAAACAAGAATATCGATCGAAAGAGTTTTGGTTTTTATCTATTTTTTATTATGCACACTACTTATTATTTAAACGTACAATGTATCTAAAAGTAATGGTAAACAATTCCATATGTGTGCACTATAAAAAGTTGTGTATATTTTTTCAGCAGACTCTTCCATTTAGAGGAAATACTAGGAAG
The DNA here is from genome assembly GCA_949802685.1 of Dicyrtomina minuta. Taxonomy (NCBI): domain Eukaryota; kingdom Metazoa; phylum Arthropoda; class Collembola; order Symphypleona; family Dicyrtomidae; genus Dicyrtomina; species Dicyrtomina minuta. The sequence goes on from OX461809.1 coordinate 63,119,461, forward strand.
CTCCCTCCAACTATAATCATGTTCAGAATTTCAATTTACTTGAATCTTCAATTTCAAAGATACCCATATTTCTCTGGAACTGTATTATGCATAAAAGTAGCAGTCGGTATTGGCTATGTTAAATTGAGCTTAAAGAACTGTAATACTGAAACAGTTATGGTACTTTTAAGGCATGCTTGACCCTAAGTTCTAAATACATACACATGCAGTCACTGTTAAATTTGATACGGCATTTTATTGGCATCATCATTGCTAAGTATGTAATACGCCAGATTTATTTTTATTTAGTATCTATAATTATATAGGCAGAATATGACCACATAAGCAAGATTTTACATCTATAAAAAGCAATTAAGCCTTTTTATGTACGAGAATTGTGGGAGGACGTACTCCACACATTAATTTGCTAGCTCATAATCTTAAGTACTATGCTTATATATTAATTACTTTCTTTTTTTCACACGATTCGTACTTCTTCTTTCTTTGTATACTGTTTAGGTATGTAATTTGGAAACACAAATTGAAACTAAAATTAAAGTACAACAAAAACTAATTTTAAAAATAAGGGTCCGCATTTTCCACACTTTGTTTTATTGCTATAAGACATATTTGCTTAACAGTAAAATGAAATAACAAAAAGAAAACGAGCATTTTTTTATTTAGACAAAATGCTATTGCAAAAAATAAATCCTTAGCAGCAAGATCACTGCTATTCCTAACATGGCAATTTGTAAACTACATTACATCTTAATAGTATTAACAAACCGTTGATTCAAAATTAAAACAACTGTAACTTAATAAAAGATATAAGTGTAGCACACACACTTTTTTAATGCTGTACACAACATAGCGCAAATAGATCTTGGTACTATATAGCCTTGGAAACATTCATAGCGAGATAATGCGGACCACTTATATGCACATATACTTATGTCTATAATATGGTATTGTCAAAATTATAATGCAAACAATATTTGAATTCGCTGCAGACGAACACGACGAATATTCACTATTCCTATCAATAATGGAAATGTAAATATTACATCATACAATCACACATTTTTGTTTGCAAATCATTAAGTCATGATCCGTTTGGAAGAAAACCTGGTTACAGTACAATACAAGTACAGCTCAGATTATATATACTCTATATAAAGTAGAAGGTAACACAATTAATCTAGTTTTAATGATTACAATATAACATGATTTAATGAAGTTAACAAAAAAAAGCTATTACGAAGAAATTTATTTCAAAAGCCTTTTGAATTAAAATTAAATGCACAATCACCCAGTCACTAGTCGGTGTACAAAATACCGTGGTATGTACTAGGTATATTTTTTTTTAGTATTAATTATTCGCTAACCTATTAAAATTCTTATTGATAAAATATACAATGTTCTTTTATTGGAACTGGATTTTTTATTTTAATCCAGATATTATATGACGGTGATTATCTGAGGGATGCTCTACTGGGTCAGTAATCCTAATTTATTATCTTTACTACTGCTGTTTGTTAATTTTACTAAAATTACGTCTCATGTCTTCTCGATTGCTCAAATCAGTTAAGAAAATAAAGCTCCTATGCATTATACACAACATCATGATTATCTCAGATAAAATTTTGGTCTCATAGGGACTCTCCAGGTGAGTGTGTGTACTTAATGTATGGTTGAATTGACTCTAATTAATTACATAACTTTAGCCTTATCAAAACGAATATTTTAGCAAAAATATTAGACACAAAATACAATAATATTATTATAAAATGAATCTGGAAGAAGTACTTTTTTTCGTTGCTGAACTGTTAAATGCTTAATCGTTGGATAATGAATCCTTTCGTCAAGAATACAAATTATCATCGTTAAGATTTAAGCATGTCCTCCAGTTGCGGACGTCTTATTGTCCATATTTGGGATGTAGTCTCTCGCCATCAGACAAGCAAACACTGTCATAACCATTTTGCTCTTGACTTCAGCAATATCTTCTGGTAAAGCATAAACGCGAGCACCAACTTTCCTTGCCATTGACACTGCATATTTTGCATTCGCCAAGTTGTCCTGAACATGAATTTAGAAATATTATTATTCAAATTTCCAGTTATATACAAACAAATGTTTGTATAGTAAAAAAAATGTTTTCCTATGTTTATTTATAGTAAATATACACATTAAATATACAATGAGTAAAAAAAACGTACCTCTTCGTTGCCACTATCTTTAATTACATCGTAATTGATGCTTCCTGGTTTGATGGCATCAATGAGATCGACGACCACCCTTGCATTTGCAATTGATGAATCTTGGAAGTTTCTTATACTTGTAGTTTTTCCGGCTCCGGAAAGTTTATTGTTTACCCAGTCGAGGATTTCTCGCTCCACCAAAGGATTTCCAGAATTTGCCAGTTGAGTTAAGACGGATAGCGTGTAAGCTCTCATCAATTGCCAAATCAATGCTTAAATTATAGAAAAAAGGATTAAAAACCGATACTCATAATTGATATTAAGCCTGGTGTTTTTTGCTTTACGACTTTTAAGAATATGCTGTTCATAGTTGTCTTACCTAATGTCAGGGTGGGATTGCCGTCAGATATATCTTGCCCAGCGATTCCAACAAGGGAGAATTTGAGCTGTTTTCCAAGTTCCACGGCGTAATTGCAATTCTCCAGTTTTTCCATAAATTTGCGAAGCTTGGAAAATTTCCTGGTAGTTACATAAAAAAGAGATGAAAGTTTAGTTTTTGCTCTGTTGTGAAATAATTACTGATGGATGTGTTCCACCTTACATGTACATGCTATTCTTATGGGACCTTTTAGTAGGGCACTATACATGCAGTTCAAGTATCGAGATAGCAGGCACTCGTATTCATATTAGATTAGAATAACTCCCTACGTCCTCCTCATAAAAACACACGTATTTACCATCAGATGTTTTGGCTGACTTGTACTAATAAAACAACTTACTTATGCACACGGGTCCAGTCTACGATTCCCGGTTTGATGATATCGTACAGTTGGAAGATGACAAGACCATCAGCCAAGTCGGAATACAGCCAGTGGACGTGTGGTGCGACGCCCATGGAATTCATCCAATTACGGTAAGCTATAATAAATATTATCGCAGTCCATTACAAGTTGCAAAAAATTAGAACATTATATAAGTTGTAGAACAGAATTAATTTGTAGTCGTACTTTTATCACAGCATAAAAGTTCTGCTTCGAGATATTATAAGAATTAATTAAAGTACATGCGCAGGTCAGATTAATTAAATTCTAAATTTTACTTTTTTCTTCACGAGTTTCTTCAACATTCTCTAAGAATTGGTCAAAGTCGACATTGTCAGGCTTGTCAAGTCCTGGATGATTATTAAATAGATTGGCCACGAATGCTAAATTTAAATTGGGGGTTCCTTTCACAATATCGTCTGGGGTAACGAAAGATCTGCAACCCAATTTCTCAGCTTGTTGAAGCATCAACTCTGCTCTGGATACTAAGTCTCGTTCCTGGAACAATTTTTTAAAATTTTGTTTAAGGTACAGTAACAAGGTCATACATAATACAAATAGATTAGAGGTTGTCCCAATAATACTGTCGTTATTGTTTAGGGCTCTCAACCTTAAATTTACTTTTTTTGTCTGTATTGCGAATTGTACATTGCTCAGTTTGGCCTTACTTTAGGTCCTATGTTTAATATTTTATCAATTTACCATGAGGGACTCTTTGGTAACTCCAGCTTCTTGTGGAGCAATCTGGTAAAGCAAATGGCTGTAAATTTCTGAATCTTGAATGTCGGAACTGAAATTGTTGCATCGTCGATTAACTCCAGCACGATCCAAATGGTAGTTGACCCATCTAAGAAGAATAGCCTCTGGGGGCAATCGAAGTAAATCCTCAATTTTCTCACCGTCGATTAAAAGATTGGCTAACCCAGGGCAGTGTTCCAAGTTGATTTGGCTGAACAATCCAATCTAGGAGTCAGAATGAAAATGTAAATATAGTAAAAACATGTTAGTTTATTTCCTCTCTGATTTTAAAATAATTGCTGAGCAATTTGTTGACTGTAAAAATAATTATGTATATAATTATTTTCCATTAGCTACCCGGATAATCTGCCACAGAAGACCCAAAACCAAATGAGGTTTTCCAAGTATTAAATCATTTCCATCAATGTTAATGATATTGCATCCAATGGCCTGGGCTGAGTTGAGCGCCAAAGTAAGATTTTCATGTCTTGTGTACAGTGTCAAGTTTTTCACGTTAATCGCTCTTTCATCGATTGTATCCGGACACGAGTGATTGATGATTTTACTGTGCATGAAAAGGCAATTATTAGCGATTTAGAACTCATTCGCTCGTTACATGCACATTTTATCCTGAGTAATGTGAATTTAAAAGGCTAAAAAAAACAGTCTAGGAATTGGGGAAGAGAAGGCAATCTAGGTACCTACATATATTCATCATTGAGTACCGTGTGATATTCAATTTCCAATGATTCCTTAAATTGAGACTCGGACTTTCATTGTGAGCCATTAGTGAATCCCACAGGAAAACATTATTATTTAAACGGCAAAATGCACATTGTCGGGACACATTGCCTGTACGTAAGATGTGTAATGTAGACAATGGAGTTAGTAAAAAATGTCTCCTATAAACAATATCTTCTTTCTGACTACATTTTTCTACCTACAATACGAGTATACGAGACCAAGAATCGAAATAAGGTATGACTCAACACAAAAGCAATAATTCGTAGCCGAAGCCATGTCTTTAGAAAATGTCGACCACCAAGAATAACTAGCTTCTCATGTAGTTGTGTAGGAAACTGAAAGCACTTTCCATTTAAATCATTGAGTAGAAAAGACAAAAGTTCCCCACTGTTTTCGTTGACATTGACGCTTTCATGCAATAATGTCGTGGAGTGGCGTCGTAAAATTCTGAAGCAGAGAAACTATTCTGATCTCATGCCCTACAAAATCTTTTCATGATTTCCTTTAAATTGGACAATTGGAGTCAATGGAACTCAAATGAGAAAGGAGGGGAAATTCAAAAATTGATGACATGGATTCTTACCAAAGAAGAATGCCATCTTTAACTTTGTCGTAAAGTGCTTTTCCTTCTGGATCAATCGGAAGAAGATGCTTAAGGTGGGGATCATGGCCGAGATGGTCGTTGATCCAATGTGAGAATGCCAGTTGTTCTTCAAAGCGAACCGAGTGCGTTGTCCCTTCACTGGAAGCTTCTGACATTCCTCCAATTGTCTGCAAATTCTCTTTCTTTGACACAACTTGCGTAAATGACATGGCCACATCCTTCATTTTTAAACTGCAGCAGAGCTAAACACATCAGAGATTTTTTTTTTTAAATCCAGCTAATTAGAAAATTCTTTTGATGATCATCCAATCATGACTTTTGTGGTCTCACAAAGTACACGCACAACATAATATATATCCTCAGCGTAATAGAGAAAACCGCAACAGTAAGGATAATTACTATCATTAGTCATGCTATCCCTCTCTTGATTTCATCCCACCTTATAACGCTACATTACTATTTGTATCGGAATCGGAAAAGGAAGGATTGCCGTCGTAATGCCAATAATCAACTACGGTAGCATCATTTGGCACGCAGGTATGCGCATTCAAAGTATGCGTAACTATATACACAATCTCGTAAAGTTGAGGTTGTGCATCATTGCCTACACTTTAGACGATCAAAAACTGAGGCACTGGTCTCTTCCTATGTCATCTCATCCTCATCTCCATAAACTTGCTGTAGGTCTGTTGTAGAATAGTAGGATCTATACCACTAAGACAATAATGTATAATTACATGTGATATACATACTATTACATACCTATACACACAACTTTATTGTGCATTACTACTGGAGTTCTATTATGTCTTATATAGACCTACAGCAAAGTACCTACATAATATCCTATGGATACACGAAAATATCGGTAAACTACCCAACGAGATGCGGTACGAGATGAGAGCAGTTAGTCAGCTAGAAAATCTACTTATAGATTGCAACTATTTTCTCATATCACCTAAATACAGACAAACTACATAATGTAATTGGAATGAGTACAGAGTGTAAAATGACTTCAATTTTAAAAAATTACCTTCTCAAATTCATCTAAGGAGAGCTTTGAGCGATGTCTTTGATCGTCACTGTCAAATTCCTCGATAAGTCGACGTACTTGCCACGCAGGAATCTTGAAACCAACCTGGTCCAATGCATCCTTCAGTTCTGAGCAGTCAATGTAGCCGCTTCTGTCTTTGTCAATCTGTGAATCATAAAGGATTCATGTTTAGTTAAGTAATGTTTACTATAGGTAAGTACCGTATTTCCTGTGACTGTACACGGGCCTATGATAGCACACAACAGGTCTGAGAGGTAGGAATTAAGTTAGTACACGGGTCTATTAACACAAGATTATATGGCAGTTCACGGGTCTGAAAGGTTGGAATTTGAACAGCACACGGGTGTGCTATCACAGGAAATACGGTACATGTATTATTGCACACCCCTACTTGCTTGTATATTATGTAGACTAAAAGTTTATTTATGTAACTCGTTCTTATTTGTTACGGAAATATTCTCATTTTTGAAAACGTCTATCATCATGCACTTTTATTATTAGGGATATAACCAATACCCATATAGATATAAGCAATACCTACATAAATAGTACACACAAAGTAAATGCAAAAAATTATTAGATTCCTTATTACACGTTCATATTCTGCTTGGACCCTATCAGTGATTTCCAACATAACGTCAATGCGTTGGTTTCGCATGGTAATCAACTCCATTTTCTTAAGTACACCAAAATTTTTGAATTGTTATGCAATAAGTAAAGGCTCAGGATCAGAAGAAAATTTAAAATGATAATGACTGTGATTGATTTATTTCAAAAACGAATAATATTCACTGACACCAGCACCACTTCTAATAAAAGGACACGATAGAACTGCTCGAATTAAAAATTGATGAAAATATTCAAATGCGGAGGCGAACAACTGTAAATGAGGAGAACACAAAAAATTCGGCTATTCCCCTACAAGAGTATTGAGAAGACAAGAAACAGAGTAATTGTTGAAGACTCTTTTGTAAGAAAAGTTATGAAGTCTGAGAGTGAAGATGAGATACTGAAATCGAAATCACTCTTGCTTTCCGTTTTTCAACTTGAACTTGTTTAATTCAGTAAGAGATTATAAATTCTAACTAACTCTCTTCTGAGCAGGAGGACCAATGTGAAGAGGCTAATTTATAATACGATTCTATTTCTAATTTGCTTCTTTTTGTCAACGAAAACCATTACTAATATTAGAAAATGTTGAGTGGAGGTATCTTGAGGAGACAAGTACACATCGGGGTTGAGTGGCACGTGCATTAATTTACATCATAAAATGCAATAAAAGCGACAACCACTGGAGGTTCACAACACACGCATCTATTTTTCTCTCTCTCACTCGAATTCTCAAAGTTTTTTTAAAAGGGATCCATGTAAATGATTGAAAAATCAAAATACTTAAACAACCATAACTATACTATTATAAACATTTAGCACTAACTCCCCAGTCAGATAAATTGACGCTTTCTTGAGGCCACCCGCCACATATACCAAAGCGATTATAACAGCTAAACGATAATAGCAAAACAATATATAGATACAGCTAAATACTCCTGCCCATCTTTACATAATTATTCACTCCTTGCTCAACATACTATAGTAATGCTAATAGTAGTATAGTAATACTTCCTCTCTATAATTATACCTATAATAATGCAGTGGGGATGGAAGCAATTTATAGATACATAAAAACTTTCCCTTGGTAAAAAAAACAAACAGTCAGTCAAGACACAATGAGCATCTTCAACGGCTGGTTAATCATCATATGAGCTGAAGCACACAACTAAAGAAATATTTATTTTTGAAGAAAGCATTCATCTCACAGTCTCGTGTGAGCGGCGGATGGCACACACCTAATAAAAAATCATCAAGCCAGATGTTTGCTTTTGTGTGGCAGCAAGCAGCAGAGGGATCAACACTATAACACTGGCAAGGCAATCTTTTTTTGTTTTTGTCGTTTTTCTTGTTGTTGTTGTTCTTGTGATCAAAAAATACAAAGTAACAACGTGTATCTCAAGTTTCTTTTATAGCTAATTAATAAACAAAGATGTTACTGTATATATCTGTCCTTGTTTCTTATATTCAGACTTTTATTACGAAAATGATCTGATTGTTGAGCATTTTGAATTCAAACTCATCATCAGTGTCAAATACAGAAATGATCTGGCTCGATGGATGACAGTCAGTGCCTGTTAATGAGCGTATAAGCTGAGATACATACATGAATTTATAAAATATGTATTTACTTAACAATAGCCACAACCACAGACGAGGAATCCCAATCACTTTTACTTTCACCTCACTCATTATTCTCAATACTACATACAGTACAGCAGCAGCATCTTTTTAATGCATTATGAATGGTTCTGCAGGTGAGCGCCGTGTCACCCTGTCATCATCATAATAATAAATATATTTTGTTTTGTTTCTTTTTGTTTTAGTTCTGGTTTTCGATTACATGTATCCCCCCGTCCCTCGCCTACATCCGTAATACATGGACACATGTTTTTTTCGAGAAGTACTATTTAATATACCCTGTAGATACTCACTTATATACTTTCTTCATAATTGCTATATACTCGTCAGAATTTTCAATTTTTGGAAAGAGAAAAAACCAAATTATACATCTACAGATAAACCCAAGAATACAGTGCACAGTGTGTGAGAATTAAGGGAAGAGCCAAAGCATTTAGAGTAATTGATCCACACCATGCCATCAATGTGTACTGAAACTGTGTACATATATGATCACACATCCTTATAATTATTAATGAATGATGAACGGTGTCAATAAGTCGTGAGAAACTTGGTCGATTAAATTTATAAAATAGTTAGCAGCCCCCTCATTCATTAGCATCCTTAGCAGGTATTTAAATAATTCACGGAGCAGATAATTTTCAGCTGACGCTTATTATCACTTTAATGAACATCTAAAGTTCAATTCTCCTAAGAGTTTACTTAGCTGTCAGTAAGTACATAATTAAGTGTTACGCACAAGGCGATTTATATATGCCGACATCTTCAATCATGTATCTGACCCTAGATACATATTTAAATTCAAAAAATTATAACAGACCATAATGACGTATGAGCGTACTAGCTGGACGTGACACTGCACTCAGTCAAATGATACCGACTAACTTTTTTTTACGTAAGTTATTTCCTAGAAATAACTGACCCCATTGGTAGACACAATAAATTGGGAATGACATGTAAAACTGGACGTTGGTCTAAAAAAATTAAAAGTAGTAATTTGATTATATATACAAATTATGTTATATTACATATACGGAATATGTGCATCACATATATCATGTGCCCACAAACAATTCAGACAGTGCAACTGGTTGCCTTTTATTCGCTTCCTCTGCCGCCGGATGAGAAACTTTTGCTTTCGAGTTTTCAGTATAATAATATATAAACATTAAACTGAAATTACTATGAAAATATGACAAGGAAAATCGAAAAAAAAACCGCAAGATACTCCAAGCGAAAAATAAAATTTAGCTCTGCTTTGAGGTAAATGTGAATATAGTAGATATTATTATTATTACTAGGTATAATAGGTAGGTATAATAGGTAAGTACTATAGGAAACAGTGTAAAAATTATTATTAAAGCCGATAGCTACTATTGACTGTACTGTCAAGTCACGTCATCAATTTATTTTCTAATGAAACTGAACGAAGCAATTTTATGAGTTCAATATTTTTGTTTTTTTTTGATGACTTTACTTTTTACAACTTACAAGTTTCCCTACAGACTGGAGGATAAAGTAGTAACTCGAATGACCCAAAGCTTTTTTCCCTTCACGTTCGTCTTGATCCTTCATAGTTCAATAAATAGGTTTGACGTTTTTAATGCATTTTATTTTGTCAAATGTAGACTCTCCAGGTGATAGCTCAACTTCGTTCCTTGGCTGCTAAGAACTGGTTAGCATGAAGCTTAACGAGTTGGACAGAGAGTTTATACCTAAACATGGGCAAGAGGGATGGCTAAATGGTCAAGTAAAGAGAGTTTTTTTTTAAACAAAAAATCTGTTCAAGCTCTCTACGTTGAAACTTCGCATTATTTGAAAGCGAATGGACTTCTGGCGGCTGTGGTACTGCTTTGGTTGTGGCTGCCCAATAATTACAGACTGCAGCAGTAGTTTATTCTACCTCACAACCGCAGGCAGGCTTGCTCTCCGTGTAGATGTATATGTATACTATTACCTATACCATTTTAGTATTTAAGTGTCTATATGATGCAAGCATAAAAGAAAAGTCTGAGGCATTCCCTCTCCCTAAAGTATCTCACTCACTCACAGTTTTCCATTTATGAATCATTTATTTTCATCTCATGTCTTTCTTACTCTGTCCTATAAGCATCATCTTCCGAAGAAACAATTTGGTGTTAATGAAACGGATGCAAATTTATGCTTCTAGTTCTTACTTTAGTTTAGGTTTGGTCGTTCGTACAAATGGGAGAATTGAAATGCGTAAGGGAAATAAAAAAAAAGACCATAGTTTACATTTTAGCATTCGTCAAAAGAGATTAGTCGAGTAGTTTAGTTGGTAGTGTTATGGTGTTCAAGGGGTTTTTCTAGCTGACTATACGTTCATTACCAATACCAATAACAATTTTTTGAAGCTTCGCTTAGTATCTTATTTATTGATATTAGATACATATATGTATATTTAATACTAATATGGCCTATACCAATACCAATACCGATAGCAGTAGCGAGGCCCAACAGTCCAAAAATCTACGAACGAATTGCATATTGCACACGTCCATGTTTTCTTTCTCAAATTACGAATATTTAATACATTAAAGACTCGAATGCTCAAGCTTCATTTTTAAGATGAAGTAAGCTATATTTAATTATAAATATAAGGTTGCATATTCCTTTTCCTTTGAAGCTAGCAGACTAGCAGAAATCGTGTGTTCAGTCAGAGCAAAAAGCTGGAAAGAAATTTACGAGGAAACGAGGTAGGTATAACTTTTAGAATATTTGCGAAGTTGGTGGATAGAGAAAATATAACATAGGTAAACCAAGCATAATATCGGGGAATATTACATACAAATTTTCGTCATGTTAGTAAGAATCAACCACGTCAGTGTTTCTTTTCAACATTAAAACACCAAACAAGGACTGTGTGGTTCACGACCGAATTTGTTCGAAATTGTCAAATGCCAAATTTGATTGAGTGATTTGATTGCTTCTAAGAATTCAAAACTCGCCCAATAAAAATACACCCAGGGAGTTAATATTTAGTTGTATATTTACAATGTCCGACGTACACACACATGTACATGCAAGACTTGATTATATAGTTTGTCAAGTGTTCAAAATTCCAAATAAATAACGAATATGATTACTATCGCTGATAATCAATAATTAAGATTCTGAATTTATAAGTAGGTAGGTAGGTAGGTGTTTTTATGAATGGGAAATTATTGAGGAATTCCAAATGCGAGGCTCCTACAATATAAGATACGATTACGGTCCTTGGCACTGACAGCTTGAAAGTCATCAGACACACAAAGCTCATATTATTCAATGAGTATATTCGTAGTCACCCAGGTATTTATATTTAATTGAAATACAGGCATGAAGAGCCCATCCTGTGCATGGAGCACACATAAGTGTACGAACATGAACTACGGATTCTCATCCTCAAATCCTCACACCACCTTCAGTACATCAGTCCAGTCCAGTCATTATCCTTGCATATTATAGTCTCTTCTCAAACTAACTTATTTGAAGCATAAAATATTTTTTTACCGATACGATGCGCTGTCTCGCTGTCAAGTCATTACATATAATTATTACTACCAACCGCAAACCCACACACACTAATTCACGAGCATGCTACCAACACATTTCCTCCTCCTAAGTCCAAGACTCAAGAGGCTCGGGAAAAAAAGTGTGTAAAATTAATGGGGAAAAAACGTTACATGTAATTTTACATTTAAAGCCAAAGTTAATAGTTCACAACGCTTCAAATGTCCAGAGCCATAGAGGAGCACGTGGAGACCCTTCTTTAAGGATAGGAGGATGAGGAGACATAAGACATCCAGACAAAAAAAACAAACTTGGGCTTCACACACACACAGCTTGTAGATATTACTACTACAGTTCCAAAATGTTATTAAATTATAAAGTAATTACTTTTCTTCCTTAAATTTATTATGCAGTATTTGAGACACTGCACTGTAAAAAAAAACTATATTATTTCCAGATTAAAATGTCGTTTAAGGGCGAGAATGAAAAGCTTTTAAAGCCGCACAGTACATTTTTCATAAATCATTTCATTCTATAAAAATCATGTCTCACACCATTTAAATGATAATTACACAAGATTTAAGATACTGGTATATATTATAGAGCGGAGCCCTGTGTGGTGGTGATGGTATGGTATGAGATAAAAGCTGGGAGACAAAAAATAAACTGACTGAGTGACAAGGTAATTTTAAATGTGAGACCATGAGCAGTGACGTAAGCTGAAGGACCGACATTTTTCGTCATGGAGCTTTAAATAACTGTCCTCAGAACTTTAATTTATTGTGTAAATTGAATTTAATACTCGAATCTAGATGTACGGGCTGGTGGATTAGTCCTAGAGAGACACAATACAGGGCATGAAGAACATTACCAATTATGGTTATACCTGTCCTGTAGCTCGTATGACTGCGCTATAATAGTATGTATAGTATTGAATTGAGTCTACCTCCAATTCGCCCATTGTGCCACCACCACCGCTCTCAACAAGCTTGTATTTTTTTTCCTCTTGTCTTATCTGTCCATATATATAAAATGACCATTGACCATAACTCAGGCTATCATGTTATAATGTCACTTCACTGGAGTGAACTCAACTTTTATGCATGCATAATATACTAGGTACTACAAAAGCAATAGGATTTTATATTTTGTCTACCTTCATCATGCCGTATTTAATTTGGTAATAATAAACCGTCCTTTTTATACAATCCAGATTTTCAATTAAGTACAAGAGACATAATATGAAAAAGGATTTTAATCTAATACAGAAACTAGATATGATATGAAACAAACTTATGCAACCTACACCATAGGTAATCTTGTTTCCAATTCCAAAAAAAGAGATTCCCTTCCGAACTTGATACTCCTATGTGTACTATACAAATATGTCCCAAGCACGCGTACTCATATGATTATGAGCTTGTACATGGACATATTTACGTAGACATCATGTAAATTAGTTGAATCTCAACAGCAGATGTGAGTCTTGGTCCTAGCTATGTTACCCTAAAACTCTCCGTTCCCGTTCCCATCGTGGCTACCTACTACTTTACAATGAAAATGAAGACTCCTAACTAAACAAAAAGTATCAAAATACTCTCGACCGAGCAAGACAAGAAGATAGAGAGAGAGAGAGAGCAGTGGGCGAGAGAATTAAATCCTGTCAATTTATGGATAGAAATTATGATATGACAAGTCTCGGCTGTGCTTTTTTTTTATATATTAATTTCACGCGATACCCTAACTACCATGACCATACCGTGTAGTAGATGCAAAATGTTAGTCCTAATGTTACACGTCCTTTTTTATTCACAGCTCAACTACAAACTACAACTCACTCACAATCAAGTCCGTATGTCCTGCAGTTCTATTTACAATCTAAAAACAATGAGCATACACGTTAGTCGTGTAGTAATAAATATGTAGTATGTAGTAGCTCCGTAAATATAACAACTTGTATTTCATGACATTTTGCTGATTTTACTCTCGTCGTTCTCTCTCTCTCTCTCCTCTTTCTCTGACACTGCAAGTTATAATCTCAAATCTCAAGCTCTGCCGTGTGTATGTATGTATTCACGAGTGCTCAGTTCTGCCTGCAGAAGTCGGCATAGAAGACAGAGCAGAGCTATAGACGTCAACATGTTCCCCTCTCAGCAGCCTCTAAACTACAAAAGAAGTTTTACAATACAAAACATAATTTGAGAGATGCAAGGCTAAGTATATCTATCTCCCCGTGGGTCTGATGGGAGACGCGTAGTAGTAATAATAATAATATAATGTAACACGTAACATCAAGAAAACATTGACATTTGCACAACCTCCTACTCGAAACATTTTAACTTTGATACGTTTTTGTGATGTGATGGGGTGGTGGAAGGATTATTATGTTACAGAGCTCAACAACCAAAAGTTACCCTATACACTCGACAATGTCTACTGTGAGTTGCACAGTTTCTTCCCTGTGTGTACTGTACAGAACTACAGCACCTCTCATTATACTAGACAGTGTTTTAGAGATATATACTTATAGCTTGTATATGTATAAAGTCCGTACCTTTTTGCATTAACTCTAACTCTACGACTCTACGCCTTTACTACATGGTGTAGTTTAAAAGTAATGGTAATGGTATAGTGGTTGACAAAACATTTGAAGTTTGAGGTGCGGAAGGCATTTGAAGGACAGAACAGGACGTAGAGTTTTGTAAAATTGTACTATGCTTAAGCCTAAGTCAAAATTAAATGAATTTAAGGAGAGTTGTGTTTTATATTATAAAAAAAATAATATCAAGAGTACAAGAGAGTGAAATACGAGGCATGTTTTATGCTACAGAAGAACAAAATATCTGTCTGTTCTTTCAGCACTCTACAAATTGTAGGGTAGATAGATACTCCCTCAGTCAGTGTATGAGCGCGTCTGCAGAGAGTAGTAAAAAAAATTATATATCAAACTGTATACGTGAGTTATAAAAACCAAAACCAATAGAACCATCGACTAACCTTAGAAATGACTCCATGGAAAATTTAAATATGCGAATGATGTGAATGTACTGGGGAATATCATATAGGAAATCATATAGAATACATCCATAGGTAGGTATATGTATTAATTGATTTGCATGCTTGGAGGGATTTTCTATTAATGTAGTCAAAATCCAAATCCACCTTCACTATGTGTATGTATGTACATGTGAGGTTTCTGCACGTTTCGAAACACTGCAAGAGGCTCCTTCAAAGAAAGAGAGAGAAAGAGAGAGAGAGAGAGAGAGAGATAGGCACTCCCCACACAGACCACATATGGAAAATTTAAAAAAAAAATTTTGTATAATACACGAATGCAAATCAGGCTAATAGTGTCCAGGTAACACCTCAAATCTCAACTTTTGAGCCGTCATGAGTATTTCATGCACACCTTCCTTCAAATTAATCCTGGCACAAATATACCTACTCTCATCAATCTGTGAGAGTAATGATATGTTTTTAATGTGGAGAGTTAAAAGAGTCATGTGTATCCATATGCGAGAAAGTAATTTTAAATTGATGTCTCACTGCGCTAATAATTATAGTAATAATATTATGAAGTCAAAGGAATAGGCTCCTCCATACATCTTATTTTTATATCAGCTGAAGAAAACAACTTTATATTTAAATCAACAAGATCATATTTCATACGACTTTTAGCAGCTGTCAAGCCTCAGCTCACACAGAGAGTTACGTATTTATTTACTCCTTCCTTTTATTTACAACTCTCCTCAACATAAAGATACATTTAAAAAGACATAATTATTTCTATTTGGGACGACAGCTCAACAATGCACAATGCGTCATTAGAGCTCACACACTAAGTCAATATCAATATATTTTTGGTTTATTTGTTCCTATTATTGATTTTGATTTATATGATTGACACATTCCCGTTTACTTTCCCATTTCTTCTTCTATACATACTTAGCCACACACACACACGGTAGTAATCAATCCAATCCTTTCTTCTAAAAGTATTTCACTATAATATTCTTTGATTGTTTTAATCAGCATACATTTTTGATTTAACTTAGCAGAAAATGGTTTTTGATGGCAATGAAAACCTAACTAAATTTTTTTAAACTAACCTAGCCAAGTTTACCATATGTAGATAGGACATAGTATAAGTTTTGAACTGTCAAGTTTGCTTATCGAATTTGTTCTTACTACATATACTAAGCATATCTGTATACTAAAAGTATAGGTGCCTATTTATATTAACAACTTTCTTGACTACTTCGGATCTTGCCATGTACGGCATAATTTTTCTAACAAGCACCTCAACAACTTTTCTTCAATCATTTTTTTTTCTACTTGATTTGTATCCTCCAAAACTCCATATTGGTATTTGATATTAGAATTCGAGTGTTATTATTTAAAGGAAACTTGTTTCACTTACATAACGTAAATTATGCTGCTCAAATATGTTTCCTATATGATCCCTACCACGATTGCTTAGTATTTTTAAGGTGTCAATAGAAATACACAAGGAATTTTAAATGAGCTAAAATAAATGTATAACATTGTTTTGGCAGTAAAAAAAAATTAGAATGTATTTTATTGGAGATCAGAGTGTATTTCCAAGTTAGAAATGATAAGGAAAAATGGAATCCGACTCAGTCAGTCATGCCTAAATGCTTCATTTTATCGTAGCAATAATCATTTGAGCGTGTAAAATCATTTAATTATGTGTACTGCGTACAACATGTATGTCCTGTGAATTGTGGGACTACCCTCATCATCGTCATCAGCAAGACCAGAACCAGAACCAAAACCAGAGAACCAACAGAGCAGATGAGATCGAGAGTGATCCAATGCATCTAATTCACCATAAATATTTCCTGTCTTATGCAAATTAAGGCGAGGGCCAATTAATCATTCAGTAAATGAATCGACTGCTTCACACTGAATCTGAATAAAAATTGTGTTTTTTTCTCTCCTTTACTTTATAAATATAGCTTCAACTCTCAATATATCACATCGTTTTAGCTCATCTTTCCTATTCTCGTTCATACGTTACGTGCGAAGATCCCGATTGACAACTGTGCTGAACTCTAAAAAAATTATATATATATATAGGGTATATATTATGTACCGGTGCATACACAGGTACATACAGGACAAAGACAGACACAGCTTGAGGAACTGGATATCAAATGTCGTCAAATTGCTAATGTTTTACCAAAAGTGTTTTTAGGCGTGCCTATTTCCATAAAACTCAAGAGCTGTGCAGACGGTGAGTCATCATACTTTCCTATTCCTACCCACAGATTAGTCATAAACGACGATGTCATCTTGCCCTCAATCCATATATATATATAAACAAGTATAATAACATAAAAATAAATAGCTAATTGTTGCAAATTATTTTATTGAATTAGATTTAGATCCTCGTCTAATATGGCATATGGATTAAAATATAAATACTATATTAGATATGCATAGAGACAAGAGTTTCAAAAGCATTCCCACCTTCAATGAACAGTTTTAGTTCTTCACGGAGCACACCTCTACCAGGAGAATAATGTTGCAACTTGCAACCTTCTCTGCACTTCCAATGAAGCTATGTATCAACGCAAACATTTTTTGAAATATGATTTAATGCGTGACATTGAAGAATCTACGTATAAAATACTGAGTGTATCAACCTTTAAACTTGATGTATATAACAGTGTAAATCTTGCTCACACATAAAATAATTTTATAGGCCTTTTTTTAGGTACCTACTTGATTTCATGAGTTTCATACCACCAACCGTTGAGCGTCATCAGGAATAATAAGAAAAAGAATAATGAATAATAATAATAATAATATAATATTGGAATGATTCGTACGAGCTCCAGCCCCAGCAGAACTAATCCAATTATATATTAGACCTTTTCTAATGGTAATGCGGTATGACTAATTTTACTTAAATTTAATGTTTCATACAAGAATAAAAAAAATACGCTATGTACTTCCAATCAATCAATGACATATAAAAACGAGTTACAACTGAGCATATCCGGTTATAGTATTTATAAGCCAGAAACTATAATAAAAGGTGGATAGATGTAAAATATTTAAATTCTATAATATAATAAATTTCAAAAAAAAAATTTTTTTTCTTGATTCACTTACGGCTTCGAAAGTTTCCCGCAATTCTCGCTTTTCGTCAATAGTTAAATCTCGGCTTCTTCCGTTGAGTGCCATGATTAAGGACTTCAACTGTATATTTATTAATTATGAATATTTTGTGAGTTGTACTCTATAATTCAATGGAGTGTCAAATAATGGAATTGTTATTGTTTCCGAGTTAGTGTAGCACGGGTTTAGCTAATATATATTACAAGGAGAACACCGTGCTTTAGAATGAAAAGGCGGTGGCTGAACGTGAGCGATCGAGTCAAGAGTCAAGTCCAATGACGACAAGCTTTTCCTTTTCCTTCAATTCCCCTATAATATTAATGCTCCAATGTCTAGTCAAGTTAACATTTATTGTTTAAAGCGTTTTGACTCATTATCAATACAGAATGTGTGTGTAGGTATAGCTGATATAATTATAGAGACCACACCGTGTAGATTAATACTTACTATAGTTAGTATGTGTAGGTACGGTAGGTACTTGGAACAAAACACTATAATATAGTTCAGTCAGAGGCAAAAGTTATTATCGCTCACACTATTAAATAAATTGCGTGTAGACGTAATAAATACTCAGAATGAGTGAGTATACTTATACGCCGGGGTCCAAAAATATCGAAATCGAAATTTTAAATTGTATGTAGTAGGATGAAAAAAAAATGAATGTGTGTTGTATATCTTTAGTATCAATAAGGTAGACGACTATCCAAATTTTTTGACTTGTTAATATAAAATCCTTCTCAGGGCCTTGATTGGAATGTGGATAAAAATGTGTGATATGGAATAGTTGCTCGACACTGAATCGATAACGACTGGAATGGAGAAATGATTGCTGATTCGAGGACACGGATTAGAGTTTTGTAGATGACTGTCACTTTACATTATTGACTGTGTATGATATCTTATCACCTTTGTGTTCTGGTTGACGGTATTAAAGTCAAAGATTGAATGCAAATTAAAACTATTCTTCTCAAGGTAATATACTATTATGTCAAAAAAGTTTATATATATGTAATTATTATTATGCTGACGTTATTATTGTACAGTCGAACTTTCGTGTTAATTCTTCCACTCTGAAATAAGTAATTAAGTAGGTGGTGGTATGTAATAATAATTATTGATTCTAGAAAATTTTTTAATATAAAATTTGTATCATGTGTATTATTGTATGTATGTTACTAATTCGTATACGTTTGTCCTAAATTGCTTTTATCTTAGCTTGAGTTTTTAACCCACTGTAAAGTTGATTTCAATACTTTTGACATGAAGTCATCATCCTTGTATGTTTCTTTTTTTTATTTTTGTACTTGATACTTGATCCAGCGTGATTGTTTAAATTCCAGTTCCCTCGAACGTGTGTCAATTTTATAAAATATTATTTCCAGGTTCAAAAGTAGAGTAGGTATAGTATAAAATATTATAAAGATGGTAGGTTAAAGTTTGCACTTCACAATATATAGAAATGTATAATAATGATTTTAAGTCTTGCTCGTTTTCGTTCTCGTACTCGTCGTAATCGGGATCGTTCCGCACATACTTTAATTGAACGTGTAAATACTTTTTAACTCAATGTAATCACAGTTGATTACAGATTTATCATGAGTGAATGGCTTAAACTGGATCTATATATATTTGTTTGTAGTTTTGAGATGATAAAAAAAAACTTATAAAGTTAAACTTGAGTGATTTTAATTTATATATCAAAATTTAAGTAACACACATTATATATTATCTAACTATTTTTTCCTTTTAGTATAGCGTTTATTTATAAAAGTTTTATTGCTCTCCTCCTCAGATTCAACTTTGATATGGGTAGAAATTCACTCAGGTGTAAAAAAAAATTTTTTTTAAGGACTCACACAAGTAAGACAGAAGACAGAGTAAATTAAATTACAATCGGCTTTGCCAAGCCAATTTTTATTAAGGTGGTTATATATATAATAATATATGCAAGGCTTAAGAGAACTCTCAAGTTTGCTCTGGTTGTTTATACTATTCCTACTTACAAAGTAAAGTAAGACGGGGAATTGAATTCTCGAAAAATCGAGTCAACTAATAAGGTACAGAGAGGCGAGATACATAATTTCAGTTTACATATTCAAACTGCAATGGTTTGGCTTTGGTTAAGTACAAAAAGGATTACAAATACTAAATACACGGTCAAAGAACAGTCAACACACACACACACACACACTCTCTTAAAGTCAGTGCGGGCGGATGGTGGCTGCTGGCGGCTGAGAGTGAGTGTCCCTTTGCTTCATATAGCCACTATAGAGTATAGATTGTATACTGTATAATAAATATAGTTGTGTAGAAGATAGTAGATGGTAAATAACATAGGAGATCGAGATACATGAGAGAGAGAGAGAGAGAGAGAGAGAGACGGGACAAATACTTTACTCTTTACATTAGGATAACAGATCATATTAGACACATCATATACAGCTTCCTTAGAGCCGTCACTGCTCAGTTGTTACTCAGCACCACTCTCAGTCATCAGTTCCCAACGATCAAACAGACTGATACTCATAGATATATAGCTGGTCCATCTACTGACAACAGATGCCATCATTGAATGAACCACTGGTCATATGAGGGACTATATACATACATAATTAAACATGTAGTACTTTTGTAAAGTACTGTATGTGCAGCGGACTATTGACTATTTAGTAAAGTACGACAGATACTACACTACTTTCTCTCTTCTAGAAAATCACAGCATCCCCAAACAACATTGACCATTTATGGTAAATAAAATTAAAAGTTAAAAAAAAAGGGATAAAAATATTTCCCTTCAAGGCTCCATAAAATAATCTGTGAAAGAAAATTTAAAGCGAAGTGTGATGTTTCTATTTTTCTAGTATCTCTCATCCGTCTTGTTCTCGTGTGCATCTCACTGATAAACAATAGGAGTTTCTCTCTCATCGCCACTCGTTCAGGCACTTCATGTTATCGGCAGTTGACAGGAGACGAGGAAAGGAAATGATTCCAAATGAGGTGATGGTAAATATATATTATGTAGGGATGATGTTGGTGTACTGGTAGTGAGATCATCCTTGTTTTATTATCAAGTATCGGATGGACCAAGACGATGACGATGGACGTGTATGCGTAGATATATTATTTCGAGTTAAGTGTGCACGCTATGCATTGTCACAAAAGAATTTTTTCCACCAATTCCCATGATTAATTTGGAAGGAGAGGACGACGCACAGTGGATTAAGGGGAGACATACGAAATACGATACAAACTCTCCCCGTGTGTCATATACACTCTTTTCTTGAAAACAAATGTCCTTACGAAATATTTTCAAAGTGTGTAACATAATATTATTGTATACAAAACTATAATCAACTAATGTAAGACTTTACACACAGAGCTAGAGGTAGTATTGTTTTCTCAGGTCGATTTTGGGAGAGTATAATATAGTTGCGGCAAGCCATTCTGATGAATCTTATGATCACTTGTATATATACTTGTATAAAATATCATCTGGATGTCTACTGACGATGAGCATTAATATTATTATTATACATTACAGTAGAAATTCCAGTCTGAGTTTAGAAAATAGGGAAATGTCAAGAATGCCTTTTAACTTCTCACTTCCCTTTCCGACAAAGAGTGTATAAGCAATAAACTTTGAATGAAAAAAAAATACTTTACTACATACACCTTCTTTCTAAAATTAATATTGCGGTTATTTAATACATAGTTCTAAGCTCAACCCTCAACCACAATCCGCAAGCTTCATAAATAAAAAAAACTAAAAATAACGCGCGAGCGGTGTCCATTCGTATTGGATGTTAGTAGATGTAGATGTTAGTAGACACATGCTTATCCACTACACATAAACAACTATATATGAGAAAGTTTATTACATGTACTACTTTACATGTAGAACGTAAGTACACTTTAACAAACAGGTGCTAGACCATCTTTTACATCATGATATAAACTGCCTATTTATCACCAAATCAGTCTTCTGACATCCTAAATGAATATTATTAATTTTTTGAATTATATTTTTAGTTATATGTTGCTGACATATTCATTAGAAGTGGTAACTGAATCCAAATGTGACAACACGTACTACTTAAGCATTTATATTCAAATGTTAATTTTGAAAACTTTTTAGAAAATATACGTTTTAAATCCGAGAATATATTTTACATCATCCGAGAAATTATTTTCGACGAAAGGCAAATATTATTAGATTTTACAACAGCGCCCCTCTTCTCATTATTTGTGCAGTTAACCATATTAAAATGCGTATTGTAAAACTTCAAGCGCTTTTGAGGCACCGGACTATGGCTATACGGGTTCCTGTACGTTTGACATTGTTTGGATTAGTTCTTCATAGACCTCGAAAAGTATAAAAGTCCCTGAATACGCAGTTTATAATAATGGAGATGATATTACTGAATCTAATAAGGCACGAACAAAAAATCTCTCCAGTAACCGCTTTCTCATATGAAACATTGGCTATGATGAATATTGCATTGCGACAGACAATTCCGAACTCCTGCTCTTAAGATTACGACCGAGGGTTTTGGCATCCTTTCTCCTTAGCTTGAAGAGATTGGCCAAAAATTGCAGAAACCCCTCATAATATTTGATATCTTTGGCAGTGGCAGAGCAAGTTAAACAGCGAAAAAATACAAGTAAATACTTTATTAATTTATAATGCGCAATACACGAATAGAAAGTCATAAATAATATATATCGTCGTTACATAACTAACATATATTTCCTGTTTTCATAATTCAACATGAAAATGTGCCCTAGTTACGGGCAATGATTTGTCACTTTTGCAGTAAAAGTAAAATGTCTCCGGATATAAGATTAGTATGCATGATTACTTGTTATATATTACGTGATAAATAGTATATAAATACGAATTGAAGAGCAGGAATATAAAATGTCGCATAAATTATATGAAAAAGTTTACAAATATCCGTTATTGAAACGCTGAAAAAAGTTACATGAAGTTCCCTCACGAAAAAAAATGAATGCTCTAATAATTAATTCCTTGTTTAAAAATCAATGATTGAATTAAATGAGATGTGCCAAACTGCTGATGACGATGCTATTACGAGGACGAAACGACAAGGTTCATTTTTGTCATATCACCACTTGGAATCGTCGGCTTCAGCTTTATACTCAGTTTTGGGCCGTTTAGAGTCCATATCTGCAAATTTCTTCCGAGTTTCCTGCCTATGTGCCTTTCTCTCTGACTTTGTCATCCCTGCAGGGTGGCTAATGTAATTAAACAAAAGAATAACTTCACTCACTTTCACGTGTCACTTCTAAAAAGGTCTAATTATTTTTAAAACTGAGCTTGTTCATTGAACACACGCAATTTATTCCCTGCATACACATATTAAATAAGGATGGACGGAACTCCTCCATCACATTTTATTTAATTAATGTTATTATCTTACTATAGAATAGCTTCATTTTTTAATTTTTCCTTTGGGTCGTAACCAGCTTGATAGCCAACACTGCAATCTTTGTCCCAATCTTCCTCTTCGTACCCGTTATCCCAGTTGGAGCTGTTCTCAGCTTTCGGCTGTTTCTCTTCTTCAGCTGTAGTTGCCTCTTCCTTCACCTTTTTAAACTCGTCTACCAAATTAGTAATACATATAAAAAAAATTAGGTTCAATTTAACATGCAATTATATCTATGTCTATCCATCGGCGACTTCATTATATGAATTAAAAATAATAACTATAGCAAAATTCAATTTAAAGGCAAGAAAAAATTCCAGTCAAATTATGGTAACATTACTATAGACATTTTAAATGGAAGTGATTTTCCAAGAGTAAGGTTAATTTAATTACTATAACTATAAGGTAACAAATATTTATGCAAATTACCACTGGCATGATACTGTATGTGCTTGACAACTTGGTACTGGTCTTGACAATTTCTGTGATGGTAATCCAATTCAGGTTTATGGACCTGATGAAGATAGTTAAATCGACATGCACTCATTTCAATTTTCTTTCCCATTTCCTTGCAGGTCTTCTCGTAGTTCCGTCGGCATTTACACAAGTGAACCAAAAATCTTAAATTTCTGAAAGTTAATTAGTCAGTTTAGTTACCAAAAATTATGTACATATTTTAAATATTCATTGCTTAAATGCTACTGCCGTATTTTTTTAAGCCAAGTTTAGTTTCTTAATCTATCTTGTACATGGATGCATTACATACCTATATACATAACATAACTATGCTAAACATTAAATTTACTTGGATACAAGCTAGTCCCAATTCCCAATCCAACTTACGTAATGCGATGAGATGGTTCGTAGGGGCATTGAATAAATTCTTCATCGGGAGCCAGCAAAAATGGGGCAGCCATTATTAAGTATCAGTCAACCCTCAAGTTCGAATTCCAATGAAAATCAACTAACTGAGTATTGCTCTGAAATGTAACAGAAATGAAATCCACTTTAATTATTTCGTTATTTTCAGAAAAATAAAATTGAATGCGCTACGAATTTAATAAAAATACGAAGGAATTATGTACAGTTCAAAGGTAACTATACTTCCCCAAAAACAATGTGAATATACAATTATGTATTTCAACTGTGCTGAAGATTACTGTGTGCAATTATTACAATAATTTTTACTTGATTGTGCCGAACGGGAGTCCTTCATTTAAAGAATTAAATAAATTAAGTTACTATCATTTACCCTATTTAAGTAACCTCAATAGCAATACTATCCCGAACAATAATTACATCAAAGTTTTTAAATTGTCTTAATGTCAATGTCAACTATCTTTGAAGAAAAAGAAGTAGATGTAATCTTCGATGAAAAACCCTTATGCAGACAGGACAGTTATGATATTATGCCTGGCCAATATCCTGTCAGGTACAACTGAAGAGCCTTAATTTTGGCCACAGGTTTTCTAACAGTTCACATTATGACACAACACTTATAATATGAATGATGACACAACACTTATAATATGAATGATGACACAACACTTAATGAATATTTCTAGAATATATATGTAAAGACAAAAGGCTTGTAATTTCACGTGCGTAATTGTCAAGCAATTAAGTACCATATTACTACATAGAACCCATCATCAATAACAAGGGTAATAGGGTAAATAATACTAAAAATATGACTGCCATAGTGACCGAGCAAACAATGTCGACACATTTCCCAAAACTTATGAAACATTTCCTCCCAGCGTTCGGTTCGGCCTTCGGCATTTATCGTCAGTCGCAATCGCAATTGCGATGTGAATGCGAATTGTATTGTCCACATACAACGATACAACAACCTAGCTGCAATTACATGTAATTGATATTGATCATTGATACTGATTGATATTGATACAATCCTACATAACAACGTCTTGGTAATACCCGAAATAGGCTGAAAGCAAACAGATACTATGCAATTTCTCTTCTCGCTGAAATTCCAACAAAATTATGGCCCTTGAATATTATAATTGGTAATACGAAATGCAGTAACTGAAGATGAAGAGTTTAAAGTTACTAACCTTAAAGCTTGGGGGAATAAATATAATACCTATTTATATTAAATAGCTATAAATAAGAAGTAACTGCTTCAATCACCGATGTGAATCAAATCCGCTCCTCACTCTGTAGTTGTAAAATAACGGCACAAACAAACAAAAAATAAATATCTGATACAACTCCTAATCAACCAGCAACCAGGAGACCAGGACCCTTCGTTTTATTATTTACTAGTAGACAGTGTTATAGGCACTTACGGAAGATGAGATTCTTATACTCTTTCTTCCCTACCAATAAAGTTGCGTTGGCATTGCTAAACAATCTTTTTAAATCTGGCGCATTTCCACAAAGTACCTCCAAAGAGAAGATGCCCCGTGTCCCCAAATAAAATCCACTATCTTTAGCCAGAGAAGAGCAATGGGAGGTATAGGAGAAGACGCAACTAAGGGGTAAATATTCTGCCGACCACTTTAGCATTAGGTAAACGGAATTTGGGGAGCGGCCTATTGCCCTACTCAATGGTGATTGGGACTTCGACTGCCCTCCTCGGTGCTTATTGGTTTAAAAAAAAACCCCCGGCAGAAAATTTAGCATTAGTTGCGTCTTCTCTTAAGCCTTCACATTCCTCTTCTCTGATCTTTAGCTGGTGAAGTTAAAAGTACCCTCGGTCTCCAATCTGGTGGTCTTCGTGTGCTGCTTTACTGCTTATTTTTATGGGTTCAAATTATACGTAAACCAATAAATACATAATACATTTAAGTATTCTTGCTACCATTCAACAACACCTTTAATTCAAACTTTTACTTCAACAAAGAAATATATAGGACGGAAACTCTGTGGTTCGTCGAGTACGGTGTAAAAACTAAACAATTTTATCTGACTAGTGAGTCCTAGAAATCGACATGTTGCTTATTATACACAGTATAAACAAGTATACGTATACTTGAGTAGTACTACATATGCACACTCCTATCCCTTTGAGTATGTGTTTTACATTATTTTATTTGTTTTCTAATTATTCTATACTGAAAACTGGTGTGGAAACTTTATTCTGTCAGTGTCAGTCGTCAGTATAATACCGTCATTAATAAATTGTAGTGCTCGACCTGTGAAAATGCAATTCAGTATTGTGCAGGTTGCTGTCTTTATTATTAAACGTTGTTAAAATATTTAGTTGCAACTTGCAACTACAACTTAAGTATTATATTATGATATCACTGATATGATATGCACAAAAACTATTATTAGTGCCGCCGTATGTATACATACTGTATCAACTCAAACCGGCCATAAAAATGCTAATTTAAATTAAAAATATATGCTGGGCCTGTTCTCGCCTAAAAAAGGTCTGAAGTCCTGCCACACCTACAAAAACCACTATTAATGTTAATACATATTATATATATTATTATCTTCATACAATGTCAGTATGCTCGTAATTTTAACCCAGTGTGGATTTATTTATTATCATACTTAGTTAAATATATATACTCTTTAGCCAGCATTACTGCGACCACTACTTTCCAGTCCGAAACGCGAGAAATTAACATTATATATTCAATTTTACAGAGATGTGCATAAAATTAATTCCGTACACAGGGGGCTCCGTGACTCCGTGGGACCGGCATAATCTGTCCCTTTTAACCATTTCAGGGATTTATCTTTTCTTACAAAATCTCTTTTAAAGGGCCCAAAATTCTAAAATGTGGTTCTAAATCGGTCCCTTTCAAACAGTCATCCCCTATAATTGGTTCCCTTGTAACCGGTAAATTATAATATTGCTAGCATAGTTGGTCAACCGAACCACCAATATGCAATATTGCTCCCTTATAGCTGTGTTATCTTATAACCGGATCCCTTAGAGCACAGAATTGACTGTAGTTCGGTGTTCTGGGTTGGGTGGTACAAGAAGGACCACACAAGCGATTGTATTAAGGTATATTAGTATATGTATGTACTCCATGTTATGCTGGTATTTTTAATAAATAGCCAATTCCGTACATAAGATTGAGGGCGGAACTTTTAGCAGCGGTAGTACTGTAAATATGCTTATTACCATTGTATACTTATCGTCCTCATCTTATGTTTAATTAGGTCATGCTATTTATAGAAAACACAACAAAAATTATGACTGCTGACTGCTCCAAGCTAAAGATCAGTAGTTCATCAGTCCATTATCATTATCATTCGGCTTGAAATGTTGACCAAGAGAAGACGAAATTCATTTAGAACTGAACAAAAGTATGAGTTTTTGCAGAAATTTGACTCCCAAAACTAAGTAGACGTATAAAAAAACGGGCATTAATTCAAGTGTGTTGAATTAACTAGATCTCGTAATTAACGTAGAACTATAAGCAAGATCGACCCTGACAAAACCACAGAAACATGGTTGAAACTTTTTTTTAAATCTACATAAGTACCTACATACATTAATTATATATTAATTCACGCAATCGTAAATATCTTGAAAGGTTAAAACTAAACTAAAAACTTCAATTGTATAGCTACATTTATAAAACTCCGCTTACAAGTTAAATCCTTGAAATGGCTAAAAGGTACAGATTATGCCGATCTCTTGTGCGCGGAATTGACTGTACCATTTAACTTTTGCAGTATCCGTGGCTGTAGGAAAAACATTCATAAATTTTTTTTTCCATTTTAAATTTTAAGGTAGTACTTAATACTTGAACATGTTGGAGCGCTAAACCGAGAGTTTCACCTCGTTAAGCAAGAAAACTCTCTTCGGCCTCTCGGTTTTCGCTGCAGTACGTCCTTCCATAGTTGAGGGTTTAACGGGATGGAATTTAGGTTCGAGGTTCGAGATCTCCTGTCTTCTCCTTGAGTAAAGTTGATTATTTGTAATGGTCATAGCGTAAAAAGCAGCTATCCTGACTGGGCCAGGACTGACAACTGACAGAAGACTGACAGAAAACTGGAAGCTGTAATCGGTGATCGCGAAATTCTTCAGATACCTATTTACGTGTAACCCATCCCAAGGACTTTCAGGAATTGTATCTCGTGTATTTTGTAGTTTTAATAAGCTTCGCCTGAGTACACACAAATAAGAATAAAATGCATTTTGGGAATTTGTTGCAAATTCCAACATCGGCGACGGTCCATGGTCTAATCGCTAGTACTTGTAAAAAAGGGCAATCTCGAGCAAATGATTGATTATGGATTATCATTATCCCCACTACACTGCTAGGTTTACATCATAATAAACACGTTGTGTCATAACGAACGCTTTCTTAAATTAAGACAAAGAACGTAGTAAAAATGATTGTCCCGCAATAACGTATTAAATATGGTTGTCCTGCAATAATTTCATTTCCCATCAGCGAATTCCTATTATGGGGTCTCTAATAAATTACAATAATACTTTGAGTTAATACAGAACTATCCATGCTCGATTTTTATAAATCTAAAACTGATCATAAAATAAACTGAATTTAATGGCGGAATCTGCTTGCTACGCTTCATTTATCCAATTTGTATATATAATAGCAAGATTTTTTCTGTAACTGCTGGATTGACGCACACCTTTTTCTTGTTATATCCACATTAAATGTGGATGTACAGAAACACGAAATATATGTAACCATTCGCAATGAAACTTCTCTATGAGACATAGTATGTGAAATTTAATTGCATAACACCGTTTGGTCGGCCATCCAACTTTCAATTGAATTTATTTACTAACGAATTAAAACGACAAAAATAATCAACCTTAGACGGTTTAAGAGAATGAAAATAAAGAGTGAATATTTTAATACTTCATCCAGAGAAAACATTATTTCCATATCAATACATCAGCGCAATAACACTAGTATACTAAACAGTATAACTATATAAACATTATACTTATAATATCACACATTCATCATCGCTACACTACATGAGCGCTTAATAATTACGTCATTTAAAATCAGCCCCATCCTCTTTTTTACATACACGTGACTAATAAAAAAATAGGCGACTAGATCACCTACCCCCTAAATCTAATGACGTAAAATTTTCAAGTTCCCTGCATCTAAAAAAAACTGCTCTAGATTTAATTATTAGACTTAGTGTTCCGAGTTTTAACAACAGTGGGATAATATACCGACGTAAATGTTATGGTACATAATAGGAGTACTAACTGTAAGTATAACGACGACGTAAGTTAAAATCGCACACATACATAATGCTAATTCATACATTCCAGTGCACGGAACATCGAGCGAATAATGTTCAATTTTATCACATACGGACTAACTGCAGCTTACTGCTCAATCTTCAACTAAAATTCGGTCAATTACTATTTCTGACAAAAACAAATACAAAATCAACAATACGGTGCAGTGCAGGCAGCACAATATGCCCCAGATTATAGCTAGTCATGTTGAGAATAAAATATGAAATCTGAAATCTGAGAACCGATCATTGCGTACAGCCAAACATATTCTTTTGGAAATAAACAATGAGTCCCTTCAACAAGAAGTGTAATTTTTTAAAAAGCAAAAGCGGCGCATGCAATGTGAAATCCAGAAAGTCTGCATGCAGTACTTGAAAGCTTTACAGTAGCAAGATAATCCACTGACACCGGGAGGCGACGATCTATCTCACAACAAGACTACAGACCTGTTTGTGCCGGAAATTATAATAACGTTATTGATTGCAGAAATATTTAAGCACATCTACACTGTTGACGATACTCAAGTTTAGGATTTACAATGTATCCAATATTTAAAAATATTCATTTAATCAGTTCTTTCTTCATACCCGTAGCTTTCTCCCACTGGGTTTTGCAGTATCCTTGGTTCAGGTTCCATTACAAAACTGCGTACGAACTGTATGGTTTAAAAAGTAATCACGCAAAGGTTAGGTTTACAAAATGAAATTATTTAGCTCATTAAATGGGATCTGCGACTCCGTCATTATAAAAATGATTATGATTCACTTAAAAAATATTCACCTGATTGCCGTCGAACCAGGTGACACCCATGGATACTACCACGTGCAAAATTAAGTACAGGCAAAACGTCAAATAGAGGACACCAAAAACACTTAAACCCAAGTAAACAAACCAAGTGTTTGGTAGACTTGTCGTCACATACGATCCCACAAAATAAATATTAATTGCGATAATTACAGCTGAGAGAACAGCGGATACAATTTTGTTGAACCTGAACAATCAGCAATACAATCATTTTAATTTAAATGTCCTTGTCACTTCCATCACGATCAAGAAGGGTAAAAAAGATGCGGAAAATCAAAAAGTTCTTACGCTCCATTTACGAAGTCCCCCATTATATTCTTCGAACTTGTCATAGAAATTAAGGGAAGAAGTGCAAACGGTAATTGCAGGGACATGAGAGCGTTTAGCATGTCATTCATTCCAGACAAGTCGTTAATGTCTTGAAATTTGGCCACCAAAAACGTAGGTAGAATAGCAACTGTACGAGTCAACAATACTCGCTTCCAACGAGCCCATTTTAAATCTAAAAATCCCTTTGAATTTCAAATAATTACGCATTAGTTGCAAAAACAGTGAACATCAATACATGTAAATACAGTAATTTCATACTTAACAACATTCATCCACATATACCTCCATCACAAACTGCCCAGCGTATGTACCCGTCATGGTACTGGACTGTCCCGCAGCCAGAATTCCTATCGCCCAAATGTACATAGCTGCTTCTCCAAATTGACAGCCTAAGAAAACCCCACCTTTGTAGATGTCTGGATCGAATAGATTGGTATCATTCTAGATTTAAAAATAAAATCATTAAAACTCAGTCTTTATAGCACAAAGTAACTGTTTCAAAAATCAATGTAATAAAAAAATAAAGCTGCTAATGCACTACGTACACTACATACACCATAACATAAAATTACTGAGAAAAAATTTCAATAAATGCATGCGTAAAAAATTCGCAACCTTGAGATGAGATAATTTTATATTAGGAAATCCAATGAAGTTGGGAAATAACGACAATTATTTTGTTTTTCAAATACTTTTAAATATATGCAAGTGTCTTTTTGCATTAATATAATGTAAAGAATTAAATTTTTTACCACGAGTTTAAATATATCATACAGTACTCGAAGGCGGTGTTTACTTTGTGTGATCAAAATAAAATGTGGGATAAAAAATACAAATTTTAAAATTACTGTAATTTCATGAATTCAAATTAAACTTATCTATTTTTCGTTCTAGATTTTACAGCATCTTTAGTTCGTGGCTCAGAAATTGCAATAGTTTGGAATTGATCATTTAAATCATAAATGCAATAGCTAAAATAATACAGTATGGCACTACTACCGTTTGATTAGTAGTTTTCCAATATAAAATTCTTCTTCATAAAATACGTATATATACACTAATACACACACGCACAGTCTTAAATAGTACCCGTACAATTTAAATATGAAGATTGTTATTTGAATATGCAATAAAAATAAAATAATCATCATAAAACGAGTATCAGTATCTATACTTAGGTAAGAGGCAATAAATATAAGTCAACAGTACTTACTGGAAAAATATTGGCATGAGAGTTATTGTTTGCAAGGCATTGTTCCAAAATGTCTACATTCGTTTTTTCATACATGCCATGAGCGAAAACAGACACGACAAATACGTTAATAATGAAGGATACGAAAAGAGCAAGAGATGCTTCAATAAAGAAATACTTGTTTGCTTCTTTCACACACTCCTTTTTGGTTCTATCTACACCTCTCGACTGTAAACCATACAATAATTAATTAATCATACAGTAATCAGGTGATAAATAAATAATAAACTGTGTATTGCCTTCGTCAACTTACCTTCACTAAAGCGGAATGAAGGTACATGTTATGAGGCATAATAATAGCACCAACTACCCCGACTGCCTGCAGTAAGACCTTGTGGTCACAATTAGCGCACCACGGAACAAGCATACCTTCTACCACGTCTAACTGGTTTGGCGCAACTGTAACATACTGAAATAAAATTAAAGAGCAATTTACAACAAATTAGAGCATAATATTAAATGCATGCTATAACCGCAAAATTTTTAAATTTTAATTAGGATTAGGATATTGCTTTAAGACAGTTTCGGTATTTGAAAAAGCATACTTTCTTTACGTTAAAGACGTTTTTTTAAATGTCGCCCTTAAAACATTTGCTACAAGTAAGGAGTTTACGAACTGCAAAAATGCAGTAACATACGTGTTACACAAAATATTTTTAAAACGGTACGTTCATTAGTCGCCCATAGCATTCGACCCTATGCATGTTCGATAAATTGAGAATTAAAACTAAGTACGTATTCCTTATTTATTATTGGGCACAGTTTTACACAGCGTTAGCGTCTTTGGCATGTCAAAATTATTGCTAATTTAGTTACTGAAATATCTTGGTTCTTTCAAATAATTAGTAGATATTAAGGTCCGAATCCCACTCCACAAGTAAGGCGACCAACACCATCAAAAAAAGCTTACTTCCCTCTGCGTTGCGAATGTTATCGGAGCCGACTAATGACCGATAACCGACCCGTTGACTAGAATTAAACTATTGTTTGTTTTGTTCCTCCCCTATAAAAAATTCAACTGTCAATAGGCTTTTTCTAAAAATTAAAAATTTGAATGTACCAACCTCATAACCAAAGGAAAGAGCCCTACAAACAAACAATAAATAAGTGAAAGTTAATGTGAGATTCATCTGTATAATAATACTGAGCAATTCTTTGTATTACTGAACTTGTACTATTGAGGACTTACATGACAAGGATGAGAAAGCCGAAAAAAGCTTCAAGCTTACGCAACCCATACTTGTCAAGGAACAGAAATGAAAACGTGTCGGCAACGGTTATTAGAACACCAGCCCACAGTGGTATCCTGCAATTTATTAAATTAATAATATTCACTAAATATTATGATTTCTGATCGAAAATAGGATTAGATTATATGCTACATTAAAAGAAATACAAATAGTACGAAAAACGATAGCAAGGTGTGTATGTATATTCCTCTACCGTTTTACTGTGTAACTACTATAAAGCATAATATTATGTACCTTTTATTTGAAAGGAGGTAAAAGGCAATTGCTGTCCCAATGACTTCTTGCATGTCGGATCCGATAATAGCAATTTCAACCATTATCCAAAGTGTGTATTTGGGAACTGCAGGATATTTTCTGCAACAAGCTTCTGCTAAATGCATGCCACTGACAACTCCTAATCGAGCTGCAAGTCTTTGCATAACGAGTCCTAAGATTGTTGCCCACAGCAGAACCCATAGTAACTAACGAAACACAAGCGTAAATTCACATTAAGGATTTAAAAACCTCATTGAATAACATCATATAATATAAGCTTTGGTGAACATAACACCTTTTAATTTCTACCTATTTACATAATTTATCAACCTTTTGAAATAGTTGACCAATTTCAACGAGTCATATACCATTCGAACAGTAATTGAATAATACGGTGAATATCAAAAAAGTAGAAAGCTTTTGAAAAAACCGCTTTTTTAAAATTCCTCCTAAAACTGTTGTATAAGGTAAGAATATAGAAGGCAGGCAGAAGGTATAAGAAGGTATATGAGACAGAAGTGAAAACAAAAATACCGGTTTTTTCTGTTTTCAAGAGCTTTAAATACATCACTCATTGAAATGGATCAACCGCTTCAAAATTTCATTTATATTTTAAAAACAAATTCACAAAAATTTTGCTATCGCGCAAGTAACTTGAAGTTAATTAGATTTGCGTAATCATGACCGTTCGAATGGTATATCATTTACGTGGAGGCTCATAGTGTCGGGTCGAAACTTTGAATTAAAGATTTCGCAGCAAATTCAAAAACATCGAATTTTTGGGTCGGTTTTCTTACAAACATTTGTCACAAAGTCACAAGCAGTAACAGTGTAGTGCATAGTTTTATATTGGTTTATTATTGCTACTAAAGCATGACTACCTCATTTTGCTGTTGCGGCTACCTTTAAACACGGGGTTTTTGTATTCAATATTACAATTAGTAAGTACTCTGTACTCTGTACGTATACATATATTAATTCTTATTTTGATTTAATTATTAGATTAATTTTTTCGATTAGTGCTTAATAAAGTAACTCACTCTGTACTCAGCGACAGCACCTGATTGGAGATCCGATTCAATATTTCCTGGATCTAAGTACGCTATACTCATTAAGAATCCTGGACCAGTAAAAGCCCATAATTTTCGGAAGCTGAAAGTCTATAAAATAAAGTAGACAATTTACAGCTGACTAATATCACTAAAAAAAATATTTCGAATTGTAATGCAGGTTAGTTATTAAAATTTCAAATTTTGTAAACATTTTAAATTAGTAAATAAGGAGGCAAAGAATGAATACCTATGCTTTTGCCTGTGTACTATTAATGCAAAAACGGTTTACAATTTTTCTGGATATGATAATACATAATTATTATAATACCAAATCCTACTTTCAGCACGCGTTATAGACTGATGAGACGGGCGATTCGACAGATAATTCGATTTACAGAAAAAAGCACCGTATATATGTAATCAGAACTGTGAGTTGTTGAATATATACACCACAGTTGACGTTGACACAACAGTCGGAAAAAGTATAAAAAACGTGTACAATAAATGAAAATGTATATTGAAATAAAGCATAGCTTACATGTGATTCGGGTTCAGGTATTTGAATTATTTCATCCGCAAAGTATGTCTGTTGCGAAGGATCATTATAAAAATTTTGAGTTTCTGGAACAATGTCATCATCCAGAACTTCCGAAAGCGAATTTGTTTGTGAATGTGTAGGTGATTTATTTTTATTAATTCCTGCCTCTGGATTGGATCCTCGTGCTCTAAAGACAGTATCTCCATCCCCATCCCCTGGATTTGAAGATGGGTAACCATCTTCATGACGTATTGCCATTTTGATAATTTTGGAAAACAATTGTGCCCTTGGCAACTCTAATGTTTTTCTATTTCTAGAATGTTTTACTCCGATGACCAAAGATTTCCACCCTTTTGACTTTTTTAAATTTACACTTTTGAATTTATGAGAGAAAAACTTTAATAAGTCCCCCGTTGCCCACTACTGTTGACTGTGTAAACTGTCACTGTCATAAGAAAAGAATCATCCCTTCAATTCTGTGATGTATTCTTCTGAATTAAAAAAATTTAATTTAAGTAGTAGTTGACTAGTTGAGCTCACTAAAAATCCTCAATCCATGTTTCTAATAGTTTCCACTATTCATCCCCGGTCAACACTGTAAATGAATACCTGCAACCTGGCAAACATTTCAGAGTTAATATTTTTTTTAAAGTATCCTAAGTCTTAATAATGATTTCTAGTGGTATACACGCAATTAGCGATAAATAATATTACTAACACCAATTAACAATAATTCACAACCCTACTTAACTCAGCCCAATTGACTTACACTTATATTTAAGAACCGATGGCGAAATGCACACAACTTCAATTCAGAAAGGCCAAGGCAAATATCATCACAGACAGACTGAAAGTTGAAAGTGAAAAGTACCTATCGTGAACGTGATTTATATTACATACTGAATTAGTGGTTCAGTGGAACTAGAATATTTTTATATTTTATAAGACCGTGACTAAATCTGTTACTGTTGATTTTTTGTCCGACAATAAAATTCAAGTTCTTTGTCAATTCTTTTACAATTTAAATAATCTACTTACAAAAAAAAATATTATGGCACACAAATCTATCGTGTACGTGTTTCAAGTATACTAGTAGTCTTTTTCGTCAGAACCCGAACTTTGTCAGGTTTAATTTGAACCGTGCTGCTTCCTTCAGTGGAGTTTGCCGTACGTCGACGTATTCTGGGATTCTGGGAATGAAGGTTGGGATGAAAGCAAGCAAGTCTGTGTAGCCCGTCGATCGGCACAATACAATAAATTAATGCAATGCTTATTGCTTAATGCTTAATGCTTATTACTTACTTTTGCTTGGAGCAGCTGCACTTAAAGCTGCACAGCAGTTCAGCAGTTTGTATAGTTAGTAAGTAGCTAGTAAAGTTAGATTAGTTATTAAATGTTAAAATTGGTTTTGGCAGTTCCCCATTAAGTTTCCTTATAATAATTTATTCTTTATGCTTCATAGCTTATTATGCTAGCTGGCTTAGCAGCAGTTAACTTTGCAATGCAATAAGTCGAAGTAGTAAACCTATTTACTGCGTATTTCTCAGGAACTTCAAACTTGCTTTACCACTTTTGCAACAACTATACTAACTACGTTACCTACTCAACTTATTACGCACGTCGAACACTGTATTTGCCAGGAAATGTGTAGCTCGGCACCTTTTTTTTTGTGGTTGTGCGTATTCAATGTAAAATATGCTTTCACAATTAAGAGTAAACGTTTACTTAATAGATACTAGTATTATATTTTACTACCTAGTAAGATCATCCTAATACGTATCTACAGAGGATTCTTGAATTTTTGGGAAGCAATCTAAAGTTTTTATTTATGGCTAACTTTTTGTCTTCAAAACAAAAATGGTATGTGTTATTATTGTTACCTTGATTACTTACTACTACTACTAACGATATACCGACCGTTTCTACTTTCGCTCAGAGTCCATGTAAATAAATATATGAAGAGTTTGTTGGCAAAACGGGATAAGTCCATTTTTTTCAAAAATGAGATTATTTAAGTTATTTGTTCTATTCAACT
Source organism: Dicyrtomina minuta (assembly GCA_949802685.1). Taxonomy (NCBI): domain Eukaryota; kingdom Metazoa; phylum Arthropoda; class Collembola; order Symphypleona; family Dicyrtomidae; genus Dicyrtomina; species Dicyrtomina minuta. Next base: position 63,156,701 of record OX461809.1, read on the forward strand.
AGATACATTACTGTTTTGAATGGTAAAGGTCAAAGTTCAACCAAAGCAATTTTTTAAAATAGCCCAAATTTCGTTTTTTGGCAAAACGGGTTAAGTCCATTAAATAATTTTTGGCAAAATGGGATGTGTCCACGTAAAACCTGCATTTCTGATTTAAATTTGGTTTTTGAGTGTTTTCGTAGTTTGCAGAAGACAATTGCTGTGCGTTAATGTTTTTATGCAAAGAAAGATAAAAAGTTAAGAAAAGTTTGGTTTCACACAAAACGATTAAAATTTCATGTCACGGACTTTTTACCCCATGTTAAGTTATTGATTTTTTGGCAAAACGGGATAAGTCCACAAATTAAAATTTTTGGAAATGTTCTAAAATATTCAAAAGTCGGCCTAGAATTATGAAACTACGTGTAATTACGCTTCGTTAGACGCAGTACCTGTAGAAAAAAAATGAGTTGCAAAAACTCAACCTGTCACCACTTATTTGTTTTTCGTTGTTCCTGTAAAATTTGGTTTGATGGACTTATCCCGTTTTGCCAAAAAACTCTTCATATGCTGTGTATATAATATAAACTACCTACATTACATGCGGAAACCATGCTATGAAAAACACCTTTCAAATGACGCGATATTATGTAACAATATTACTGTTAAAATTACACATAGAAGAAAATTATATTTCACTCTATCGTATCGCCCTTAACTCAACGCTATAAGGATTGGGATGTTCAATCATTTAAGATACGAACTTTATATGTTTAGTAATAAAATAAATAAATAAATAAAAATAAAATATTTGCTTTATACTTATAAATAAAATAAATATATTCTTTGTATAGCTTATCCCCAACAAGTCACTTTTCCCTGTTGCTGTCGGGATTCCAACTAATAACTTGTGTTTACTGACTAACCATAAGGGCAAAAAGATAAGAACAATTATTCTGAATTTATTAGCACACTGTTCTATTCAACATGCGATTTTTTAACTTGCTACAAACGAATATATTCGTGTATACATATATGTATCAACGAACCAACAAGGATCTGTGTTGCTTTTTTCCCGGTAATATGTATAGGCTACTCAGGTATAGGTAGGTACCTACTTATAGATGTATTAGAATTACATCGTGGATTTATAACATGATCTTTTACCCCTCAAGAGCGTGATCAACTTTGAAAATCTATAAATCTTGTCTTTAGTGATGTTATTGGGCTTCTGCTTTATAATACTTCAAATTAATTTAATATAGGTACAAGCAACGTGAAGCATAAAGTTAAATCGTCAGCATTTTCCGCGAGTAGGACAATCTCATGTGAATACCTTATCACCGATTCACAGCTGCTATTTATGTTATAGTTATTGGAGATTCATTTTGAAAGCAACGTCATTCTCAATTCGAAAACACAATGACAAAAGCGTTTTTGTTGTAAACTTTATTGCACTTTGAGCAGTGTTAGCAGAAACAGCTGTACGTGTCGCTTACTTTGAGGGTATGTTCACTAAATTGCGGCGTGATATATTCGGCAATAATAATTAACAAAGTACCTAATTTAAATATAGTGGATAAAATCATATGCTAATGTAAACATTGGGTTCCTTTCGATTTTAAATGAGATTCAGTGCAATGGGTTGGGTTTGGGTGGGCTAAGCTAAGCTAAGTAAATTATAATCATTCTATTATTTCTATTGTAAGATTTTGCGATAAAAAGGGCAGGTGCCGATCTCGATATTATAGTCTTTATAATACTGTATTGCACTTTGCACTTTAAATTTAACTTACCTAAACAAAATTCCTGTGATAGCGTAACAGGAATTAGCAGTGCAAATCATCCGGGATCACTTGTTGATTTTGACTTAATGGAGATAATCTTCAAGTGTCTATAAGCTATACAATATTTTATCCTAAACAGCATAACCAAGGTATTTATTATTATTATAAACACTATACACATACCTAAGCTATCAATAGCAATATGCACTTTTATTTATTTCAAATTTTGAATTTAGATTTTTAATAAATTATTAGTTGATTGTTACTACAAAAGTTTTCATGGATTAATAGTAAATCCCCATGCATAAAATGTATGATGCTCCCAGTATTAATCTTGAGAACCTTCGATAGTTATAGCAAAAACAAAAGTATGAATAATTTGTAGGGTTGCAAAAACTATTAGTTCCAACCAAAAAAATGCAAAGTCTGAAAAAATACTTTTTTACGAATGTTTATTTTAGCTAAGTTATTTAATGTAAAAATTTTCGTTCGTTTTTATTCGTTTCTCCGGTACTTCTTGGCCAACCTATTGTAGCTATCATCTATCATTAAAAATCTGAAGTGATTACACACTGACTTATCCAGTGATTATTTTAATTCGTTATAATTTTGGGAGAAATGTGTATATACTCACAAAAAATATATCGCGTACTTTGGCCCTGTGCTTTTGGCTCAATTTTTAACGCTACGTGTTATTAGAATCGTCGTCGGTTCAATTTGGTTCTAGTAAAAGTAGTAATACACATACTTATACAAGATATACGTTCAATGGGCAGGCTGAAGCCAAATTAAGAAAACTAAATATATTATTTTTACCCATACATACATAATTTGTCAACCTTTTGAAATACATCACAGTAAATCTCTTGAAATATAAAAAGTATAACGTTCCTTCAAAATTGAATTTTTTAAATTTACTGTCTTTTTATATTTTTTTGTAGGTATTTTAAAAATTGAATTCTGAAAACGAAGTACAAAACCTTTAGGCGTCAATATTAATATATTATTCTACTATTTACTGCCGTAATTTTATTATAGAACTTTGTCCATATTTATGGCCAGTATAAAAGCGAAATTTGACATTTTAGATTTGGCAGGAAATTCAAACTTTTTGTCGCAGTACGTTGGTTGCTGCCAGAAATGCAGACTGCCTCTTTTTACTCTTACTCTTATGGCTGCCACTGCCAATAAGAAATAAGGGATTTTATTTAGCCCTTGTTCCATCATAATAATAATAACACCAATAAAAATAACTTCGTCCTAGAATAAAGTCAGTAGTAATATAACGCAGTAATATTATCCTAGAAGGTGTCGGCGATGCACAAATAGCTCACACCGTACAGTATACATTGACCATCAAATTGTTACACGCGTGTATAATTAAGCTATCTTCTTCTCGACAAAAGTGACTGATCCTAATTTATGTTGGTTTAGTTTTGGGTTTTGTTAATACTTATAATTAATAATTAATAATAATGTAAAGTTCGTTTATAAGGGAACTGGCGGGACCGACATTTTCTGTCCCGTTTAGCCGAATTTCCGTTTAACCGTATAAGGGATTTCCCTATTAAGCGAATGTTATTTACAATGTTTAAATTATTTTATTTGGAGTCAGAAATATGCCAAGGGCAACGTTGTTTAATTATAGTTATTGAGATTCAATAAAAAACTCTGTTATTGTAGTTTGTTTTTTTTAATTTCATTTTCCCGCACACAAACGCTAATATTATGAAGATTCGAAAAAATAATTTCCTCAGTATATTCTTCTGCGCTAAGAAAAAATGATGAAGTTAGTGTATCATTTTCGTAGCCTCAGATACACTTGGAACTGACAGCAGTTCTTCTTCTTCTGTAATATCTTCATCAGATTCCTCATCTGATTCGTCACATTGAGTGATGCGTGATTGTTTTCTCTGTCACATCCTCTTCCATTAGTAAATTGTCATCTGTTGTTGCAAAATCAGAGAATGTAAGCTTCTCTACTGTAGAAGCCTCCATTCGTAACGCTGTAGCAGCTAACTTTAGAGTCGCATCGTCATCTTGATTCTAGAGAGCATCTTATGTACAACTCTGCTCATTTTATTACAAATTCCCTTAAAACAGTCCCTTTTATCCGAATTTCCCTTATATCGGTTCCCTTATATCCGGATATTTTTAACATTGAAACATAGGCTGGCCAACCAAATATTTTAAAACTGTCCCTTAAAGCCGTTTTCCCTTAAATCCGGATCCCTTATAAACGGATTTGACTGTAGTGTATTGTAAACGGTAACTTGAGACAATAACAGCTGTGAATGAATCATAAGCAAGTCTAATTAGGGGTATTGGAATTAGATTTTTGGTTTGGCTTATTTCAGTCTCATGAATACTAGCTCAGCTATTTGTTTGTATTGCACATTGTAACGGATGGCAAGGTATTAAATTATTCTACAGCACAGTACATAGCTAAATGTTTCGCTTCCCTGTATTTAACTCGTCAGTTGAAGGGATGTCACCTTTAATGGTAATAGTGGCACAATAATCTACTTGTTCTTCTATAAAATTGTAGTTCTGGTATTTGTCATAGAATAAGTTCTACAATAGATATAATTACGCTAAAGAATTCAGCAGCGTGTACTATGACCAGCAGTGTTGCAACAACACAGTAATAAATTTCTTCGTCTAAAGTCAGATGATATATTATAGAATTGACTTGAACACAACTACAAAGAGACTTAAATACTCAAGGGACAGTACTAAACAAAACATATATTATGTACAGGTAGGGAGTTTCCGACAAAATTGTATGTTCCTAAAGATTAATTTGTTCATTTTAGTTTTTAAAGTTATAGGATAGATATTATATAAATACTTCTGTAATATAAAAACCCGGATATGCGATCTGAATTATGTTAGCAAAGAACTGATTCCACGTGGACCTGGTCATTGTGGTTACTACTTTAAAACGGACACCATATCATTATAATTCGTCATCGAGCAAGTATTTGATTATTCCAGTCTATTCCTGTTATGCTGATAATTTAGGTATTTTATTGAATTACTCATGCTCGACATCTGCTCCGGATCATTGCTCTCTTATATAAGTGGAACTATACTGGATATAATTTTGATAAAAATAATGATGCGATAATGCAATTGGTTCCGTTTATTTAGCACTGTATAAGTAGGTGCATTAATTGTTTAAAGTTAAAATGTCAACAACTGAGATCAGTAGTGAACATAATATTATAGAGGCAGCATAGATATAGTCTCAAATAAAAATACTCCTCTTTATTATAAGCCACTATGACTGAGCTCAAAGTAGTATTTATTGTCTAAACAGAAGTGTTGAAGTACATATATAGTTAGCACTCCCTAACAAGAGAACAAGACAAATGGAAAATGTTCTCCTTTAAATTTTCAATGTCATTTATTTCGGTCCGAAGAACCTTTATTATGAATTCATAACTTCCATTCTCAACATAATATGGCCAAGTGTTTGCTTCTTCTTACATCATTTAAAATTATACTAATTTATGTCTTTAACTACTACATTTAATTACTCCTTAGGTACAATGGTTAGCTATTCCTTATTATCGCTACTTGACAATAACAACCCAAGTTAATGAACCATGTCATATTCATTTCAGTCCAATAGTTAAAAGTTGGTGGGCTTAATCACCAATCCTTAATATTCATGTACACTTGCATTCATTCATATTCGTGTATACATAATTATAATGATTCACAGCTATATACAAAGACATTACTATAGCCTCGGCCATTTTGAGGTTCATCAAGTTTTAGAACAATTCAAGCGACCCGCATTAACTGGGTAAACAGTTTTATTATGTGGGAATAAATTAGGTACAATAATATGCGTGGAATTCCTTACAATAATGATGAGACCCCATCACCGCAGAATCCAGCCCTGCATGTAATAAAATAGTACATAATGAATCTATTACAATAGTACTTCTGGTCCGGCAACAATGAAAATCTGACAGCCGCATTTTCTCTAATAGTATACGTCCCGCTCACTATTCAAACTCGAGCTTCTTACCCTCGCGTACAATTGCAGACCCAGGTATTAATAGAGTGCGGGAAAACAATTTTAAAGACCTGCGTTCTATTGAGACATCTACCCCCCCCCCTCCCCCCGCGTAGTATTAGAGAAAATAGGATACTTTAAGGCTTCGAAAGCATAGATTTTTTATGCCCTATATTTTTGAATTAAACCAAAATCTACATAATCCTGAATTTCTGTCCATATGCTCTCATTGTGTACTGTAATCACATGTATAATAAAATATAGTAATGTTAAAACTGGGCAGTGGATATCGTTTAATTATTACAATAGTTACGATACGATTCCAAGTCAGTATTGGGACTAAATACTTTAAATAGTGGTGAGGTAGAATCCCATTAGATGTCGATACATTCTCGTTGTCGGGTTTAAAAGACAAAATGTAGCATATACACTGCACTGCACTGTTGACTGTGTTCTGTTCGGATATATATACAACTCTTGTTTATACTTATTGTTAGATACCTACTGTACTTTCACATTAAATTTGAAACCAAATTATAATCAATTTTTCTAGATTAAATTCCAATATTGTAAATGCAACTATGAATGTTTTGAGGTCAAGAAAGATGCTTCTTTATCCCGTGCAAGCTATAGCATAGTTTGAAAAAAGTTTTTCTATCAGTCAGCACTTAATTTAAACTGTTAAAAACATAGTGAGAAGTTGGGAACCAAGATTACATAATTCTGAAAGCTTTCAGAATGATTCAAGCAACGTTTATAGTATTAAAGTAGGTAATTTATTTTGGTGTATCCAATAATTTATTATTAGTATTATTAACATTCCCTTCTAGTACTTTGTTATTCCTACAGTTCAAAGTCCTAAATTCATCAGTTGAAAACAGAATAATCCAAATACAAACATATAATATTATAGTTTGGTCCAACAAGTGCTTACAAGTAATTTAGTAGTTATAGGAGACGTTAATAGATTTCAGATTCAGATAATGAGATAAGAGCAAATAAGGATTCACAATTGGATCTTGAAGTACCTGCTAATAAAGTGATCGTATACGTATTGAACGAAGGGAGAAAATGATTTATATGGCAAGAGAGAGCAGAGAGAGAGAGAGAGAGAGAGAGAGAGAGAGAGGCAAATTAGACGTAAGTTGAAACAAAAACCCATTGCATTATTGTTTGGATTGCCTCTACTTTGTCTGCACCTACCTACCTACATGATGTACATAATACGCATTTTGAATTGCAGCATCTGCATCTACATTTACTACTACTATACCTTTCAATTCAGCCATGCGGTTGTTTATTGATAAACTCTGGGTCCATGTATGTGTGCGAGTGAAGCATGTCATATTAAATAGCCCACCACTGAAAAGTTAATGCGGAAGAAGTCTGTCGAGATTTTTCACTGCCTCTTCCCTTCTTCCCGGTCTCCCTGGCGTTCCTCGTGTACCTTATATCCAGTATATCCATGACTTGACAGACACTGCTTTACTATATTGCCGTGACTCTCTTCTTGTCTCTATCAATATCAATAGCAATGTCTGCAAAGTTACTCCGTTGCTTATACTATGTTCATAGTGAAAAAGATTGTTTTCTATTCCAGATGGTTGTTATCCTTTGCGGAAGCTCTAGAGCTTCACTAGAATCCGAATTTAACTTACGCAAGGGATATTCTACAAAGTGTTTCTTTTGCACGGGGACGGGTTTTCCGTCTGTTAGAACAACAGCTAAATAGTCTCGCATCATTTCTTCCCCGAATTAGAAGTGTATTATTAGGATACAGAAACATTGGACGTTAGTTTAATTAAATAAAGTTAATTGCACCGTTGTAGATGTTGTAAAATTACATACATAAGGGATGTACCTATGAACCATATAATTACAAATAATTAAAATGTGAAGGATTTACGATGGATATCGACCACAAGTCAAGCTGGCGTAATTATTATTATCATTATCCTTAAGATTTTTGCAACGAGAAACTGAAAATACTTTAAAGATCAAATGTATAATAGTTTAATAATAATTGTGGGACTGATTAGATGTAATAGAAATGCGAATGATGACGTAAACTACAAACGACACACGAAAATGATATGTTATAAAGTTAAAGATGCCGACTCAGATTTTCTCCGGAAAATGGTGAAAGTTGTCATCACTGTAAAACCGTTGGAAACCCGTTGTAATATCCTATTTTATTAGTATGTATTTGTTTTTATATCCCGTGTTTTTAAAATTTTAGTTAACACTATACGTGCTAAAAAATAAATTAAAATATACTTTAGTATTTTAAATGGAATAAAACTGAGCGCTATTTCGACATTTACTTGTACTTCATCACAGCCATTTAGTCCAACTAAGGATATTTTATATCTTTTTAAACGTGTGTGTTAATTTAAGGGGTTGTAAGGGCCATGGCCAATGAACACCCATGTGAATAAAAAAATAATAATAATGATCAAAAAAATTAAACTGAGCTGAGACGAAAATGAGGAAAGCGATGCGATAATGGACTTGAAACATTTTTAGAATTATTATAGTGCCTCTCATAAATTCCAGTAATGTTTAGAACACACAAATGCATGTCATCCTGTCCATCTTTCAATATTTAGTTTGCAAGTCACAAAATGTCAGTGTGGGACTGCCAGTCAAGTCGTCCGGTTTCAAAATCGTTCTTGTATAATTGAAGAGAATGCCGATCTGTTATTTCACAAGTAAACTTTTGGTGAGAGTGTGTTACCCAAAAGCTATGTATATGCTTATCTAATTAGGACTGAACATCACGTCGTGGAGAAAGACAATTGTTTGAAGAGAAATACAGCTGTGTGTATGGATCCTTTTCTCTGAATGCAGTAACAGTAACTACACACACACACGCATTCTCTCCGTTCTCCGTTCTCCAGTTTCGGCTGAAGTTACATAACAACATGAACGAGACGACTCCAAGAAAATATCTGTGTGTAGGGAACCTTAACCAGGAATCTCCGCACGCACCCATACAAACACGTGTTAAATTCTTCTGTAAGGTGGGCCATATTTAGAATTGAAAATGGAGCTCATCTTTCGTCATGTATAGGGGGAACTTGAAAGAATACTTGTGCCGTGTGGAGCGGAAATGACGTTGTGTATAAAGCTTAAAAAATACAAGATGCCGCAGTGCATTAATAGCTTTTACTCTTTACTTCACTATCCTGCTCCTTCTACTGTCTGTCTGTCTCTCTCTCTGTCTTTTCTGGAATTCTGGAATGGTCTTGGACGGTATAGAGTAAATATTTAAAGGAAACAAAAAATTTGAGGGAAATTCATTTATATATCAAGCTTTATTTCATCTCGTTAATTGACTCAAGGACGTGTACTCATATCTTTTACTCATGTCTAACATATAGTCCACAGGGAGGATGATTCTCATTTAAAAGACAAAGCATCCATCACATCACGTGTGGGCACTTGAAAACTTGAGACCCATTAAATCTATAAAAAAACTATTCAAAATTCCTGCACGTGATTTAAATTGGATTTTGTTTAAAAACATATGAAACTATGTGTAGAAAAAGTTACAAAATGTGTTTGAGGGAATTTTAAAGTCGTACATCTTATTTCAAGGGAATGGAAGATAAATCCAGTAAGTGTAATTTTACGTCTCCAAAAGGGGAAATATAGGCACACCCACGAATATTTTTCAGCTCCAGAAGTAATTATTTGAGAGTCGATTTATGAGAGTTTGCCAAACGTACGACAGTATATGGGACATCTTTCCAAGTCAACACCTAATAGGTGCACAATATACCTTATACATGTATTGTCTTTGTCGGTGATGGTGACGACACTGAAAGGACTGTTTCTTTCATCCAGCTCTATAAAAATTCCTCAGATCTATGCATATACAATAAAGCAAAACGAGTAACTACTGTACAACCAATGTGTACAATATATTATTGCACAGGTTAGTAATTGCACAGAGATGATAAAAACTAAATCTGAATATATATGTAATTGTCTCCCATGACGAAAATCCAGAATTTTGAAGGAAACGGAAAAATGGGGAAATCAGATTGAATTCTTGTAACCCGGGTAGAAAACAAGATAAAAGTTTAATAAATAAGTGTGCATGTAGCAGAAACGCATAAGACACATGTCACAGCAACTAAACATGTCTGATGCCGATGCCACCTTATTACATTAAAGCTGTATCATGAGTATATTACTGCTACTGCATGCACTATATATTTTAGTATATGAAATATTATTTATAATTGTATATGTACAACAGTTGTATGTATTACACATGTCATACATAGTTGTTTGGCTAAATATGATCGAGTTTGGAGTTCATGGCGACAGCGGGGCAGACATTTACATAATATGTACATGTTGTACCTTTGACTTTTACATAAATTGATTACTTCCACACGGCATTAACTAAGTAACAAAATGTTTCTTTTCCAAGATACATAAAAGCTCCAGCTACTGCTGAATATATTATATCACACATCCTGAGGATGCACACTGCACTGCACTGTAGCGATAGGGATTACACAATTGTATGTGTGTTGAAATTCGTTCATATCTATTATACTCCGAGTTTCCTATAATCTTCTTCTCATCTATACATTTTCCCATGTAAGTACGGTCAGCCAGCATGGTAGTAGGAAATGTCATGCGAGTGACAAGACATTACACGGCACGGTTTGTTCCGTTCGTCTCTCCTATCAGTAATACTAGTACTCCGTGTTCAATAGCCAACAGAGCAGAAAGAGAAACATGGATATGAAGAAGGAAACCGACGGACAAACGTCAAACAGAAGCTTTGTTAAAGTTCATTGTGTACATAGGTAGGTATAGCTACGTCAGCTACCGTAGGGGCATTTATCGCTTGAATTTAATATCAGTAATGGTCTTGCATTTAGAACAATGTTAGACCTTGTTGATGTTTGACTCTTGACAGCTTTGACATTATTTATTCAAAGCTCATGTCACATAGAACCCATAGTTCTGTGTAACCGCTGAGTGCTGGTATTTGTCATCTGTGATGAACTTTGTTTGAGACACGCGGAAAGAGTACTAGGCACATGCAGGCACTTCATTTTTACTATACTTTGATTTTGTCAGTCCCTAATCTGCATAGGTAAAAGGTACTACACTACTTAGGTACTTCCATGTGATGACTGATGACCGGAGAGAATGCATTATGTATAATTCATGCATACACTAATTTACTTAACCGAATCCGTACACGTACTTACACAGTAAGGTTAAAAAGGTAATAGGACAGCAGTGGAACAAAAGGTTCATGTGTAACGATTCAATAAATCTAAATATCTTTAGAAAAAAAATCAACGATGCTCATCCCCAAAGTTTGCACCTACTCTTCTGTGAAAAGTTTTTTTTTACGTTTTTAATGATTATATATAAAATGTTGCAGTAGCCAATATCCCGTGTAGTTGTTATTCATCCAAACTTTTTAACAAAGCCGTAAAAATCTATTTAACTCTCTTTTACGATAGGTGATAAAATTTTAGGAAAAGTGATTAAATGTAAAAATCCCTGAAAAAAAAATAGTCAAAGCGGAAAAAGTTCATTTATTTCTTATAAAATTAGTTTTCAATTTTATATAACATGACTCATAGTCGTAATTCAGCGTCCTACAAGAGTAATGGAGTTGGAGGTGGAAGCTGTATCCCTGGCTTAGGTGAAAATAAGCCAACTAGTCGTTTATTAGGAAAATCTATTTTTGGTTTTGTTTCTGAACTTGACATAGTAAATTCTCCATACTTACCATCGGAGAAACATAAGTTCAATTGTGATCAATTACAACTATTAAAGGTGGCAAAATTTATTTTACAAAATAAATAAAAAAAATCAATAAGTAGTGTCAACACTCCTGTTCTCGTGTTAATTTAAGCTTTTAACAGTTGAAAAAATCGGTTTTGATCTATATGAATTTTATATGCATATAATCTACTATAGGAGAGAACACCAGGACTCCAGCAAGCATCGTTAGTTTTTCCCGAGGAGCCCACTAAAAACTTTGCATCAAAGAAAAAAAGAAGTAATTTTCCTGTTAGTACTCCCAACATGAGTGATGGCACTAGCAACTTACTGGTATGTATGCGATGTTCATAATATGGATGTGTTTTTTTGATAGTACTAAAGTATCTTTAATAATACGTATAGATATGTAATATAGCTATTATGTAATCAGAGGCTCGTTAGTTTTTTCTTCAAAACCATAAAAGCCACTTGTACTCTAATGATTAGGCTCTTAACATACGTGCCCACACCCAAGATTTTCTCTAATTGTATACGATAACATGAAGATAGTCATAAAAAGATTGTACGAAACACCTCCTGTCTTCTTCTCCTTCCAGACTGCAGCTCTCGTTATCTTTTTATCACATTGGTACTTTCATTGTTTAGCTCATCTGAAAGATACAAGACAGAAACAAGGCTCTTGTCAGACTGACTGACCTATAAAATTTTCACCTTTAGGGTTGGTATATTAGTTTGAGGAATCCATAATATATATATATGCCGCTCCTAGCAATCTTCCTTGTAAATCTCGTTTAAAAAATATTTCTTTATTGTTTTGATCTGCGCAGGGCACCAAAGCACATTCAGAATTTCTGTTTGTTCGGACTTGAAAAGATTTTAATTTGGAAGCCAAAGACATTCTTCATAAAGTATAATATTAAACAAAACTAGACAACTAGATAGAATTACTTATTTGAGAATTAAACAGAAAAACTATATGCTTAATACGTGTGTACAAGTACAGCTAAGGAATACGTAAACATGATTTATTTAATTTAAAGTGACTACTTCTGCGCTTGCAATATTTTTTTTTTACTGTATGTAAATAACAAATTAAGAACGACTTTGTAAAACAACAAACTGAAGAGTTGTATGGACCAATGGTCAAATCAACTTCATGAATAAATTATTATTATTATTATTATATTAAACAAAACTATGTAGCTAGCCAATTTTTTTTTCAAGATTTCATGGTTTGATTTTTCAAAAAGGGTCCTTAAAACTCAAAATTAAAGGCTCTTCCTATAAGCCTTTATAACTTTATAAATTAAGAAAAATATGTAGCGGTGATAATTCCTGTGTGGAAGTGTGGAGTAGAGCAAAACACAAAATAATCTTTGTAAATGGGATTTTAATGGGAAGATTAATGGGAGCAACGTGGATTGCCTTAATCTATACGTTAACTCAGGGCCGGATGAAGGAATTGCTTTTAGGCAGCAATTTTTTTCCATACAAAAACCACCTTTTTGATTTTATTGATGGTTTTCTTTGGTAAAGCAAAAATTTTTTTTACATGTTTTAGAAAAGTTTAAAATGTTCCTTTTACTTGATTCAGAAAATTGCAAAATGTTCTATTTACATGTTTCGAGAAAATTGTTAAATGTTTTATTTCCATGTTTTTGAAATGTACAAAAAAAATTTTGCATGTTTTTGAAAAGTTGAAATATTTTTCTTTACATATTTTTTAAAACCGCAAAATGCTCAATTTACATGATTTTTGAAAATTCAAGCAGCGGGGGCTGCCTGCGCTGGCCGCATTATCCGGTCCTGCCTTTAAATCAAATCACAAAGCATGATATATGTATGTTCCTTTTTATTTTTTATACTACAGACGAGACCTGGAGTCTATATGAGGGAGTACAAGAGTAACTCTGTATTCTTACATCACAGTCGTCCAAGCCCTAGGTCTCAGAACCGTACAACCAACACGCTCAGCACTAACCGTCAACTATCATTTCAATTAAGATCACAATTAAATTTTAAACATGGGAACGATGCAGTGCAAGATTACATCATACGCACCAACGAGAATTTTGGAAAGGTAAGTGCAGATAGGGAGTCTTTAGTAATTATCGGTATTAACCATATAATAACTATAATTTTCACACTTCATTAAAATGGAGGGCATTAAAAATGTTTAAGTATATGAACGTAAATTCATATCTTCAAAACAGTAGTAGTATTGCTGTTCTATACCTTTTCATTTAAACCGTTCAAAATTTATTAGATTTTGAACTACAAACTCGATTTGTCTTTCCGCTGCGTAGCTCCAGTGAAAAGTGAAACACATGCAATAGAATTAATTTTCGCTATATACATACAATAAAATTAAGTACTCCATTGCTGGGCGCAGAAACCGAAGCCCGAACTGCTGCTGTTCTCCTTCGCTCCCCTGAAGCTCCCACACATTTATGAGAAGTAAACGGCCAGACTTTTTACGTACAGGTATAAGTGTTGTTACCACAAACAACCTAACAACCTACAGTGATAGATGACAATTCTATATAAATGAGCAGCACTGTACTGTGGCAATGGCAATATTCACACAATGACAATGATAAAACGATTCTAAAATGAGAGACGGACACAGTTGATGATGCGTGACATTACGTTCGTGATGACTCCCAATACTGATTTCAGTTCTCTCTAAGTGAATATGAAGGAATTCAAATCCAAATCCACAAAAAAATAAGCTTGAAGATACTTGCGTATTATCCGCATTAAATTGAATGCAATATATAATGTTAATGAATAAGAAGGAACATAGCATATATCACAGTAAATAAATTAGGTATGGTACTGCACGAAAATAATGTGCCATTTAATGATCCACAGCACTAACACATAAGTAAGACGTGGAGATTGCAGTATTGATGATGGAGTTATTTCCTGATGGAAGCAGAAGGGTAGTAGTAAGTAATAGTATGCATAATAGCATGTATGTACCTACGTACGTCTATTATATTCCCGATTAGATTCACAACGGTAATAAGTATATACTAAATATAGTGGGATCTCATGAGCTCCCTATCTACTTCAATCTAATAACGTACCTTCCGTCATCTTGAGGCTTGACTTTAACAAGACTCCTTGACTGACTATTTTTGACATTTCATTTTCATATTGTATTCAAACTGCACCCAATAGCTATCAAAAACGCTACAAAGCACTCTCTGCGCATCTCGTCAAGCAATTAATTTTGATGGATAACGATGACTACTCAATATTCATTCAGAGAGTCTGAGTCAGGTATTTGCATGTCATGCCAGACCTTATATATACATAAATACATACCGTAAATTTTCGAATAAAATTTTTTGGAGTGGCAGCCCGGCACCTATTTGAGCCCAGGGGGGCTTATTTAATTTTTTAAAGTTTACGGTTAAAAATGGAAACTAATTCATACAAAATTATGCATATAATCACAGTTTTTGGGTTGTTTTTTTATTAAATTTGACAAAATAATCTCTATACTGTTGACCAAATTGTGATCCTATGCTGTCATTCATCTATTTTAAATATTTTCTATAGTACTTCTAATACTTGTAGGGGTTATTTGTGAGCGCTTGTTTGAGATTGAGACCCGGCGCTTATTAAATTTTGTGGACTAAAAACTCGGCGCTTATTTGAGACGCAGCGCTTATTCGGCTATTTACGGTACATAGTGGCTATGTGAGCTTAAAAATATAAAAGATTGAGATGTCTAACTATATAAACTCATCAGCTTTGACTTTGGACGATAAGGAATGAATATGAATATACATATATAGACGCTTTATTTATCATCTGCCCATATAAAGCTATGAGGACTTTACAACTTATATCTACAACACCACACACTTAGCTTCTTTTATATAATTTCATTAATAATTGCCAAAGTAACATGTGATGGCTGACGAACCCCAAATGCTGTGGTTGATGTTGCATTAAACACACAAATTATGCAAATTTTGTTGCATAGAGACCTAATGCATTTTTTTAAAGTTATTTATTTGGAAGTACAAACTTGGCTCCTACATGCAATTTAAAAATTTCTTAGTTAAGTGTTGTGTTTGTGTTATATATCAGAGGTAAGCTGTGTAAAAAGAGTTTGAAAGTGTAGAATTTTCCCCATAAAAACAATCTTATGAATAATTGATTGATGAATCTGGTAAAATAGCTGTGTTTGTGTAGCCTCAAATTGTTTATAGTATTAGTCCCTTATTATATTGCATGCACGATGTTTAGTTGTTTACTGGAGCCAGAATTTTAATTCCATATATTAATTTAATTTTGAGAGTGCAAAAATTTCGTCATTATAGTCACATTTTGTGTTCTTGTATGTACACGCACGAGTCCAAGCGAGTTTCAGTCTCACTAGTCAGTTCCTTATAATTACATGCATTTTAAATCTTGGATGTGTCTCTGTACTAATGTATTAAGTATATATTCCTAGTGTTGTTTCAAACTATACAGCGAATGCTAATTGTTACATTTTGAGTTCGTTGACTTGCAAATAAATAGATAGGGAACTTGAAACAGATGGAAACATTTTGTGCCAATGTTTCATACGCTTACTTAGAAAGGTGAGCCGTATGTTTCTCGTTGAGTAGTGTGTTGTAGCCTTATCTCGTTTTTGGCGTTGAATGATGACGGCACCATGATTCCATGATGATATGGTTGGGACTTACGTTGATGGAGCTTACGTTAGGGTTAGGATATCGTATAGAGAAAAATTGTTTGCAAAAAAAATATTATTATTATTGCTATCAATTAACTAGCAGTTATCTAATTTCGCATGTGCTTGTGCTTGACTTTGACTTTGAGCTGGTGCGGTGATGTGATGGTGTACGTCTCCCTGGCGTGACTGCCTGCCCTGAGTTCATTCCACGCACGCCTAAGTCTCATATCCTTAATCCTTTACACAATTTATTTTGCAATACAAAAGTCTTTGTGATTTGGAAAATAATAAATTTTCCAAAATGTTCTTCCTTTTCTTAAGCGAACGTGTCGTAATATATGGAGGTCCGGAGTAGTATTTAGAATACACGAGAAATTAGAAAATGCAGTATACAACAGAACATATATAGCTCTATTCAAGGAAATCCCACTTTGCTCTTTCCTTTTATTTAATTATAGATTTGAGTGCGGAGAAGATAGTCACAGTCTGCTTAGGGTCGCTGCATTATAGTAGTTCCTACTGATATAAGCCCTGTTCAGAGTCAGGCTATATAGTGTGTATATAGCCCCCTGTGTAATATAGGTATCTCACTGGTACTGGTATAGACTTGTGTTTAAGAAATATGTGATTCGAAATAGTTAGCACGTGGCCAGAGGATAATTATTACGTCAAAAAAAATCAAGATTCCAAAAGCAGAGTTTAAAAATTACGTAAGTGAGAGTGAGAAATGAAAGCTCCAACGACGACGACGACGATGTATGACGACGTTGACTACAATTTGTAAATGCGATGTACGCGATGCACGAAATGATATTCTTCCTTTTTGCTTTTCTTTTATATACCCCGGCACCTTTCAGCGGTAACATATAATGACATTATTATACTGATACTAATTTGGTACTGTGTGAGTATTGTGTACAGGAATTACATGTACCATGTACCTACCTAGAGGAAGGTTTGACGGTACATGGGTTGTCAACAAGTTAAACATGGTTCATCTGAATGTGACTTCATCCCCTCAAGTATAATGGAAATGGAAATATATTAGCTATGTATATACCTCGCAGTATACTCACATCAACTATTTAAAAAAAATCCAATTTCTCACGATTCTGTGTGTCTGTGTGGACTTGTGGATGATACAACATTTTAATGAACTGTATCGGCGAGAAAATCACAACTTTTTATCCAATTTCGAAAAGCTACAAATCTTACATATAAAAAAAATTAAATAAGAATATTATCTTTACATCTTTTTGGCCGTTTCCTGTACATCCTCATTCAGCATTATAATATTATGTTCCTTGGTGGGTTCGATCAACAGAGAAATGAATGTGAATATGGAGAGAGTTCATTATATTATTCAGAGTTTTTGCACAGACGTACCTTAGCTGTAGGTATATATGTATATATAGGTAGGTACTTTATTATGAGATCTCCCATTGCCCATTACTATTACACATGGTATAGATGTAATTTGAAAATGCGCTATTAAATATTATAGCCGTATGTGTATAGCACATACATTTATAAAATATATAGGTAGTTAGTTACAAATGGACAATAATGATTATTTGTTTCACATGAAAAAAATTACTACCTATATATGCTTCCACAATTTATATTCTAATCTCTGGATTCTGAACTGGACAAATCATTGCAAAACTAAATCATTACAATATAGAACCACTATACTTTTACTTTTTGTAACGGTCACACATATTCACCTTCATTGTCCGTTTACCAGCTGCACTATGTTATGCTGTAAAGTCAAGCCTATGTCGCTCCCAAGATCCAACTCTTAATAATAACGAATTATTGGTGGATGAAAATTACCATCCACACTTTAACCTTCAGAGCGTGTAACAAGGGAACTTACCTAGGTATATTGAATTAGGTACATTATTATTGAGTGAAAATTTTTTCAACTGACAGTCAAGGGAAGAGAAGAGTCTATACTTCAGTCAATGCCGGCACGAAAGCTATAATAGTATTAGCTTCCTACGATTGCAATACTGCTATCAAAATATACTCTTTTATATTGCATTACACGATGTACAGTACAGGTACACAAAAGCAACATAATTATATATCTTTTGTGCATAACTTACGTGGAAACAACAAGATGCACATCATATTTTTGCTTTATCTAATACTCCAAAATTTATCTCCTATCCATGCATGGGTCTTATTCTCTTGTAGATTCAGATTACGCAAAAAAAACAATATTTGAGAGTATACTTTACGCATAAAGAAGGCCTTTAGCATATTATAAGTTCAAAACCTTTATGCATTACTATGTGTAAAACGTAACCGCCCTTTCCATTCGGATACTACCATCACATATTTTAGCTTAAATAAGATTTTACCTGTGTAGTTTTGTTTTGAGTGTCGCAGTGTCGATACATTGCAATGCTGGATGATTTTCTAATGTTTTAAATTTCATTTTCAATGTCTCAAATTCATGGTAGTTTAGAGGTAAGGTGTACTTGACACACACGTACTTACTTACGTTGGAAAATGAAATCCTACACCCAAGCTACCCAACTAGAAATTCAGAAAGATCAACGGTAGTCAGAGTCAGAGTAGAATAGAAACCTTGGCAAGGTAAACATCATCTGTG
Source organism: Dicyrtomina minuta (assembly GCA_949802685.1). Taxonomy (NCBI): domain Eukaryota; kingdom Metazoa; phylum Arthropoda; class Collembola; order Symphypleona; family Dicyrtomidae; genus Dicyrtomina; species Dicyrtomina minuta. The sequence goes on from OX461809.1 coordinate 63,175,588, forward strand.
AAATATATTTTTTGTGTTTTCATCGTCATTGCTATACATTAGTGAGGCACTCATACAATGCGTTACATTATTGTTCACGAATCACTTAAAGGTATTGGTACATTTATACGTATACAGTTTTAAAACATATCATCCCACTCACTATATGAGCTCATCCACTCTACCTACAACATACACGCATCCATGGAGATGATGTTTTCGTGCAAACTTTTTGTTTCATTTCGCTTCACAGTAATAATGGACAGCCAAGCCTCATCTTCCTATTTTGTGCACATACTTGCTCCTTATCGTTAGTCCTAAACACTTTACTTACACAGAATTCATTCAAGCATGTTTTTAATGTAATATCTATTGCTCGTCGTCACACCTGCCTTTTGTGTACTGGACATGACATTGTTTTACGCACGAACCATGAGAAGACGTATTCCGATCAGCATCAGGATTACTGTTACATTTTAAATAAGTGTTCTTTTTAATAACAACATACATACTAAACTTGAAAAAATCTCTCTTTTTAATATGCTGGATGGTTTCGTGGATACTTTATCATGTCAAATGCCAGGAGAGCTATATAATTATGGAAAAGTCAACTAAAAAAAACCTCAAGTATGACAAAATATAATTATTATCCAAGTTTTTATACTACGCAATTTATTTACGAGTGTACGCGACCAATTGGGTATCATAGTGTTTAAGGCCTAGGTGTTATAGCCTGTCCTGGTCCTGTCTGGTGGTCTCGTCCTATGCTATGGTGTGTATGTGTGTGAGACCCCTAATAATATGTATAGTATAGTTCACAACAGAGGAATTAACACAGGCACAATTAGGACTGAGCTGCAGTACACTGTCAGTGACTAATTATTGTGAGAATTTGCACTCTACTGTGACGGAAGACACGTAAATAGAAATGAAATGAGGATAGCGTAACAAACAAATAAAAAAAATGAAGGCAGGTAATAGTAATAATAATAACCCTAAACAAATGCAATAACAATCAGAGGACGTTGTTGAGGATGAGCTGTGGGATGGGATGGTGATGGTATGGTGCTGAGCTAAAATATATATAGTACCCATCCCATAGGTATGTAGGCAATAGTGAGTCAAGGAGGATGACTGCTGGATGATGGCTTTCACACTATTATGGCTCTGGCTGCTGCTGTTTTAGTTTTTATTCTTTTTAAGGATGATTCTTCGTATTTTTTTTGTGTTGTGTGTCTTTGTGGTAATGGTATTATTAGAGTGCCGAAATTGCCGAAATCCTCCCTTTCCCACCATGCATTTTGCTCCAATCTAAATTGTGTAGGACCATTACATAATATTGTGAAAGGAAGAGGAGAGGTAGTGTTGTTGGACAGATCGGAATGACAGAATCAAATACCTATTGTTACCGAATCTCGAGTAGTTTGTTTCCAAGGCGGAGCTTATCATTTATTTAACATGCTGGGACGACGGCCCCGAAACTGACTACTCGTAATGCGGCAACAATAGGTATATAGATAGAATATAACGGGAGGCCAAAAGCTGTTATGCATTATGTCGATGTCGACTGTGTATTAATGGCTGTAGTATGTATGTATAAGTACAGTAAAATACGCGGTCGGCTGTCGGCTCGGCAGTAGTAGTAGTTAGTAGTAGAAGTAGAAAGTAATAGAAAGAAAGATAAGTTTATATTATTACATACGTGGACTATCTACTTAATCTTGAAAAAAGGCTGACATGATCATATAATGTGAGAGCGAGAGCCCTCCTGACTTCGGCTGGTATTATTTTTGTAGTAGATAGTGAAAAAGTGACGAAGACGAGGAGAGACTCGGGCTCTCGGGTGAAGGCGAAGGAGGAAACAGAAACAGATGCACATGCAGAAAAATGTGTATATATTATTATTATTACTATTTATTAGTCCGATCACTACTACTACTATTACTACTACTAGATATATCTATACCGCATAATGAGTGCGTCGCCGCTCTCTCAGCTGCACGGCACAACATTTTGCTATCTTTCTCTTATGTATTTCCGACTCGACCGTCAACGTCAACCATACGCACTTCTTATAAACTTGGCTTCTATTTCCCAGTCCACTATATTTCGTTCCTCTGAAGTGATCCCGTCCTGTGTACTGACTGTGTGTGTCTGTTTAGTTTTTTGAGTTCCTCGTTTCCCTCGCAGTCAAGTAGTGAACAGTGAAGAAGAGAGTTGGAGTGAGAGAAGTACACGGTCGATTTCCCTCCTGAATTTTAGAGGAAACCTTTTTTTCTTCTGTTCCTTTCAAGGATTCTGTGTTTTATTATAGCGATTGAGACGACGACGTTGACAGTTAAATTGTGTCCGCGACTTCCGACCACCATACCAGGTGAATTTTTCTGTCTACTTTTGATGTTGTTTTATTAAAATTCTAAGAATTAGGTAATTATATAGATATATTATGTCATTGTTGTAGCCACATCAATTAATGTTTGTTGTTATCCGACAACCGTCATCCGTAGTCAGTGTGTGCAACTTCTAACGCTGAATTGAACTGAAGACATTTTTATTTGGAGTATATACTAGTTAGTCCTCACTGTTTGTATCGATAGAATAGTTGAAAGCATAATTTAGGTACACAAATAAGTAATTTGTTAATAGTTATTATATTTTTAATCTTCGGCTTGACGCTTGACTACTACTACCAACTACAAGCGTGACAGTAGATTGTAGATAGCCCGCTCGCTCATTCATCAAATATATGTGAAATAACAACCACTTAAAAATATCATATAGAAGGTGTTTTGACTTTCTATGAAATTAATATAATGTGCTGTGGCTGAAAAATAGTGTGTTTAAACTAAATTACGGTATTCAGCTTTTTATAACGGACGATTTAAAACATGGGTTGACGACGCGACGGTTTTGTAAATATGAAATACGCAGTGGATTGTCAATAAAAAAGCGAAGCTATGATAATTTACATAGGATTTTGGGAAGAAAATCTTACGAGTCAGAGAGGTACGCTCCTAAATAATATTAGTTCCTTTTTTGATTAAGTGCATAAATGATAAAGGGAAGAGGAGACCGACTTTTGTGTAAGTCTGTTCAGTGTTATTAACAGAGGAGGTCTTCCACGCCACCCATAATATTTATTATGTACGTGCATGTAGGTGTTTACTCTTTACAAGTCAATTGGTTTACGGCCGGCACAAATAACATTTGAATTGCTATTACTGCCGCTTTCACACCGTTCGTTCCTCCAATAATTTTTTAGCATGCAATTTGCTATTTTTTTTTGTGTGGAGTACTTAGGGATGGTCCATAAATGATATCATCGATGACATGCCTTTTTCTGATAGACCCACCCACCCTTACAATAGAATGACAACGTTTTTAACATGGGCTTAAATGTGGAGGCTTTTAAGACCCACCCACCTAGTGGGTGATATCATTTATGGACCATCCCTTACTTACCTACGTACAATAATAAGCCAGCTAGGAGCTAAGAAGCTTGTGCTCATCCAAATCGCGAATGGGGTTTTATTAATGATCCATACCTTTGACAGTGACAGTTGACATCATAGTTTTTAATACGTGTATGACACATGGCAAATGGCAATACCTAGTTCTTTATTATGCATGCTCTCAATTTACTTTATGTAGGTATTATTTTGTGCAAAATTTATTGAGTACAGTCATACTGAAGAATTTGAAAATAAAATTAATGCGAATACGTCAAAAGAATTCCAATTTTTTTTTTTTTTTGAATAATGTATTACTTAATTTATAGTCTGTATTTTTTTGTGGCGCTGACATGAACATTCAAAACTAAATTCTGTGATCACACACTATACAAATGTATATTATGTTCACCTGCCAATTCCTAAGGTTACGTTTTAATTCGCCTTTGAAAGAGCATTTCCAGACCATAATTTGAAATATGGCTATAGTGAGGATGTCATAGGTCACAAGTTACAAAAAATCGATCCTCCTACTACGACGGATTCAAGAATTTCAGGGTTAATAACGGGTTTCTTTCTTTTTTAGGGGGAGATGTCTCGCATCTTAGAATCAGTTTGCACTAACTAGTAAGCATAGACAGACATAGAAACGGACTAGAGATTTTCCGACGCAAGTAGGTACTACCCCTAGACACACGTTTATTTACTTATAAACTGAGAAAGAAATTTTTTGTGAGTGGAGTAGTCTGTAGAAGTAAAAAAAAATACATAGAAAGAACGAGACTGCAACACTTTTTAGGAAGTTTTCGAGATAGGTCGGCTCAGCTTCGAGCGAGATTTTGTCTTTGCAGAGCCGAGTCAGTTCATCTCATTTTCTATTGCTATTTTCGGGTTCACACACCGGGAAGTGGTCGTGCGCATTGCGAAATTCGGAGGAACGCAGGCTGCAAACTATTGACCCATCAAAGACTCTTCTGCTTCTAAAATGACTCATCGTAGATTTACCTCTTCTGCATGTGCAGAAGTTTCTTTCGAGTCTGGATGTGTTTCTATTTATGTACATATATTCGGGAAACCTTATTGAATTTTCTAAATTTTGTGGATTTGACTTCACCGAATATTTGAATTGTGCACGGGGAGTGATTCCCAATCAGTCGAACAACTCAGACTATTATGTACTAAAAAGCTTTACGTTCACTACTGTACCGTATATTAATCAAATTGAGATTCCTTGAGGAAGGCACACTGTAAATACTCCGTACTCAAGCATTGACAATTGTTATCTTATTGTTCCGTGTTCAGTGACTCAGCTATAAATACAGATATATTAAGGAAGAAGAAGTGGTGATCCGATCCTGAGAGATTCATCTATATTTCAAGAGAATACAATGGCGGCACGTAACAGCGGCAATCCTGTCAAGAAGGTCCCGATTCACTTACAGGTCGGTAGCATTTCCTCATCAATGCATGCCCATTATCCCCTGGTCCTTAAATTCATGTTTTTGATCGTGAAGGCATTGTTATGAGAACCATAGCCGAACACAAATTTATTTATTGTTTTTACGGACCTAAACGGACTCGAAGAAAAAAATAGTTCTGCACAGAATTGATTTTGTTGAAATATATTATTGTAGCGAATCTATAAATTATAAAGAAAATATAATTTGGGCGTAATTAAATGGATGTGCACGCTACATTCCTGAAATGTAAAATTACTTCCCTTTAACTAGTTTATCAAAAGCTATTCTTTTTTCCTTCTATTATCTATAGTTTAAAATGAGCTCTATACAATTATACGATCACAAGAGCAATAACTAAAGAATCAATTGAGATAATAATTACTCACAGTATAATTCGAAGTTCGAAGCGTAAAGGTGTAACATATGGTTTCCTTTAAATTAGAGCGACACATTTTTAATCATAGAATTTTCTTGAGATCGTAATTGAAGTTGCAAAACACTTATTACACCCACCAGATTTGCATGTGTATGCATTTTATAATTAAAATATTTTCTGTTCAGATTCCTCATTCATCTATATATTATGTTGGTTAACATTATTTTTAACAGTATAATAATATAACATCACTAAACAACTTTAAAAAATAAAAAATCATGTGTAAAAAACGGGATATGCAGACCTTAGTTTAATGAATGTGCATGTACTAGTACTTAAAGGAGCATGGCGCATGAAGGGGTGGATTTTCATCTGATGAATAGATTGTCCTTTCGACAGGAAGACTGTAATCAGTGTTAATTTTTCAATAGACGAAACCTATTGGTATAAATACATATTATACTACCTACTTCAGTCTCATCAGACTTGATCAAATAAAAGCCACGTACTACGTACGTATTGAGTATGCCTATGGTTGACCAAATACATATATCTACCAACATTTCTACCGAAGTAATAGTACATGTGATGGACTAGCAATGCTATAGCAGCAACTGTAGTCGCTGTCCACCGCACATAAGCTCCTGTAAAAACTTGTTTGACGTGCCAAATTAGGAATTTACAAGTAAACTCAAAATTATTTGGATCCAGTGAATCTAGTTAGTCTCTTTTGCTCGATTTACATTTGAAATTTCTAGCCGATTCCAAAATCCGAACTTTTAATAAATCTTGCTGAAATCTAAATAAAAAGTATCAATTCGGAAACAGATTCTTGAGTAATTAATTACTCTTCATTTAAAAGTTTGGCACGAGAGCTTTATTTCAATTCTGGTTATAGTCTGATTAGTGATAGTTTAAATGTTTGATTTTTTAAAATAATTTCGACCAAGTTTTGTTTATCATTAGAGCCTGTAAAGATAGTCTAATTTACAGATGCCCAGTTAATTAAATGTAGTGAGCTGGAATTTTTTTAATGTCAGATATCACATTTTGCAGTGGAACAGACTACTGCACGCGTGTTTCAGTTCTCTGATTGAGATGCTTCTGGTTCTGTCGCTCCGCGCGTGTTACTATATCTGCGGTGAGATTTAACCAATCGTGTTCAAAATAGTTTCGAAGGATCCTTATTTAAATAAGTTCGCCTGCAGTTTGTGAGCGACATTCGATTGACTGTTTCAACTTCATCGTGATCAATCAATAGAAATTAAAGTTAAGATGCATCCTAATGTAAAGTCCATAGGTACTCTAATCTAATAGTTTTGGAAAATTTCCACCCGGTATTGGGTCTATTGGTGTCCAAGTCACAAGCATGGGATTCGATTATTTCATGTTTCTTGTGCGTGAGAGCCGTAATGTTACTGAAAACTTAAATTGCGTGTTCCCTTTAATTACAAACTTTTGCCCTACTACTACAATAGTAAACAGTAGAAGTGATAAATAGAAAATAATAGATGCCCTTACGCTTACCAAAGGAATTTTTGATATCCCACCAAGCAATTAATCCTAATTTTTCATCGTTTTCTCTATAATTTAAAACTTATGGTCTCGTGATCTTCTGGGTCTGCACAAGTACGATGATTTTTAAAATGTATTTGTTTAATTTGTTTGTTGAGTTTCATTGGATCGAGATTTTATTTTAGGATTTACTATTTAGTTTTAACACAAGAAGGTGATTTACACGATTTTACTTTCTTTGGTCTTTAATTTAGTTTTTAGTTTAGTTTTAGTTTAATTTAGTTAGATTCCAAAATTTCTATTTAAACATTTTTAAACTTAAGCAGTCGGAAGGGAGGAGAAAACAGTACAAGTTTTGCTTTTAGCGGCATCGTTTGATACTATGACAAGTAAGCTGAGATAAAGAAGCAACTAGATAAAGAAATCAAATCAGTGAAAAGCTGAGCAGGCTGAGCTATTAATGCCATGTATTAAAGCGTACGGTGTTATAAACGAAATAATGAAACATAATCGTCGGAGTTGAAAAATTTTTGATAACAATTATCCGAATTTATTCAGCAGCATTGTAGTTTTCTTCGGGTATCGAGTATCGGCCCACTTAAAGAAAAATATTCGACTTGACTGCATCTCAGCCCTCAGCCAAAAAAATTCAGATTGGGCTGGTTTGATGTTTTGCAGCTCTGGCTAGGTTGATGTTTTCATTCTGACTTCGGCTCGATTGTATATCGAACCGAAAATATTTGGTTCACTTGGTCCGAGTAATTTTGATTTCTCCTCACTTGCTTTCCAATTAAGAATTGTACTTTATTGTACGAATCAAAGCCTGACTTGGATGTGTGTAACGTGCAATGCTGTATAGATTGCATGTGGGATGCATAACTCGTGTTTTAAGGATTAGGCCAATTAGACGTAATCGGTTGCATTAATTCCAGTTGTACAAGATGAAAAAATTACTGATCACTATTTTCTTTTAAGAGACACCATGAACCTTGTAACTTTGTCACGGCACAAATGCAGCAGGCAAAGCGTTCTCCTGTTTTATTTTAATCGCTAAATGCCTCGCAGATTGTATACTGTCAAGTGAGACTGTATCACAGAAGCGAATTCGAATCCACAATTTTTCTGAGCTTTTAAAAATCACGATCATACATACTATAGATCCTCTCGTTACTTTGGGGTGTATTTTCAAGCTATTATTAAACCTTAGTTTATATCATACAATGTCTACCCTGAATCATTCTGACCTCTCACATTGTAGGTTTTGTAAGTTGCGTCTTAGTTTGTTTTTTAACCTATTTTAATTTTTTTCGAATTTTTTCTGAATGCACATCGGCATTGTTTAAGTCAAACCTCATTAAATTCTGTCAATATTTGCATAAAATATTCTCCCGGGAATTTCCTTCGATAATATTCTTGGGGTGCATTTTCCAGGTTCCAGTTAAGACAAGTGGTGCCTTGTAAACTAAAAGTAAGTTTGGATGATTTTTTATGGAAAAAGTTATCACAAAAATTAATGTCGATAAATCACGAACCAATCCCGTATTTTTCTTATATATGTGAATAAGGGCAAGCCACGAAACACGTGCTATTGACACTTTAATAGTTTTGCTATGACGTACTCTTTGTTAGGTATGTATGGTACCTAGTTTTCCGCAAAACTTTCCGTGGCACTTGATAGTAAATGTGTGCGTTAGAAAACCATTATCATTGACATTTTCCAAAATAAAAACCATAAGTTCTGTATAATCATGTGCATTGCTATAGCTATACTTTCACTCCATACATGAAAGAAAATACGAAAATACCTTCATTGTTACTATGTGTTCTATTTTTTTTTCATAGTACATATACGTGAACGGTAAATACTGCTTCTTTGTTTCCTGCTCACATGATTTATTATTACTGCCCTGTAAGTAGGTGCCCTGCGACCTTTTCAAATTCAATGAATAATTTTAGATTTAAGGGTGTAGTATAGATATACTTCTATCCACCTGCATAGTTTAGTAGACAAAAGGTATATAAGGGTCTATTTAAGATTTTTGGGAAGGTGCATGAAGGTGGTGAAAGGTCATACTTGTTACCTGCCACCTACATAAGTAGCTTACAATCTCAAAACATGTAAATGCATAGTTGCTGCTGTTTGGAAGAATCCAACTCTTATGGAGCAGGCATAAGGGATATACGTATAATTACATTTTTGTTTAAACCAATTTTTCATTCAACAAACAATTTAAAATATCTCGTAAGATTTTACCGTCTTCATACTGTTCAACTGTCATGTTAGTAAATAAGCAGAAAAAATTGCCTTGTTAGCCGTATCGATTGATGCAGTGACAGGCAAGCTTTTAGATAAAGAATCAAATCAATGCAGTGTAAAGCTCTGCTGTTAATGCCATTCATTAAAGTGAAGGGTGTATAAACGTATTGAACCTTCATTTGATCTGTAGCGAAAATGTTTCAAGATTTTAAAATATTACTACTCAAATTTGATTATAAATGTCATTAACTATGAAAGTATTTAAACAACTCTAAAGTTCATAGAGCGATGAAGTACTAGGGACAACTACTTTGACGTGAAAATAACTTTTTGGTTACTAACTACTAAGATTCATTTGGTGTTAAGCTTCAGCAAATGAAGTTACTAGAGTTCTGGGGTTTTAATTATTGTACACCACTAAGCAATCACCTTTGTCCCATGTAAGAGTAGGCACTGACATAATATATAATTACCGTAAATGATCGAATAAGCGCTTGGGCGCTTATTAAATTTTTTGAAGTGACAGCCCGGCGTTCATTTAATTTTTTAAAGTTTGCAGTCAAAAACTGAAATTAATTCACACAAAAAGAGACCTAAAACAGTAGTTTTTGTGTTTATGTTTATTTTTGACAAAATAATGTTTATTGGAAATTACTTTTAACCAACATGTGATCCTACTGTCATTCAGATTCAGCTATTTAAAAAATGTTCTATAATACTTTTAATAAGCCTAGGGGTTGTATATAGCTCATCACTTATTTGAGACCCGGTGCTTACATATTTGGTCATTTACGGTGCTTAAATACATTGGATACACGACAAAGCGATCACTATGAACTTCCCTCATAAACTTATAGACCGCCATGAGCTTTGCAAAGTCCTTACTAGGAAGATATTAATTACTACTTATAGATCGATTTAATTCAATTGCTATCATTTTGTGCCCATAACTTAAGATCAGTGCATACAATATGTTCTGTTCTCACTAGTCAGCGTGTGCCGTGTGACTATAGTACCAAACGACTTACAACTAGTACGTAAGGTGGTGACGGACATACGCATAAACGTGCCTGCTTTGATCAAGTTTGACACAGGGATTCGTTTATCGGGCACACATCAGCCATTCCTAGGTATCTTCATACTTCATTTTAAATGAACACTCGTGGTAAGCCTTCCTATCATGCCAACAATCTGTTCATCAAATCAAGTGTACTCTAAAAATGGATTGAATAAGTATATGTTTGGTTTGAACTGAAATTGTTGATTTATTCTATCAGTACTTGCTGTCTTATTAGATCTAAACAGCTATTTAGTGCTATTATTGTAAGTACGTTTGTAATTAATTACACACTAATAAAATTAATTCTGTTGCATGTGGGCTCGAGTTTTTTCTTCCGTCTTTACTTCCCTTCTTTTTTTACGAGTTGGTAATGAAAGCGTCTATTTTCATAGTGTGGATATAAAAAAAATGTATTATGTATATGTTTGACTTCTCAGAGCTCCCAAAATCGCCTTCTTATCAAAGGAGGGAAAATTGTTAATGCTGATGGCATGAGCGATGGAGACGTTTTCATTGAGGATGGTACTATTAAGTAAGTATTCTTAACTCACTGTAAGTCTATCAAATTTCGTTTGTCAAGACAGATAATTGAAAATTAATGACCCATACTATACTTTGTGTTTAACAGAGAAATTGGTAAAAATCTTATTATTCCGGGGGGTACCAGAACAATCGACGCAAGAGGCAAATACCTCATGCCAGGTTTGTTAGAATCTCATGTCATTCTTTTGTACTCTACTATTACCTGGCTTGCAAAACATTTTTTGTTTATAAATCTTTAGATCAACCCCAAGTTGCATGACTGCAACTGGTGCTGAGTACAAATAATAACTGGTACGTATAGAATGAATTGTTTTCTTTGAATGCAGGTGGAATTGACACTAATACTCACCTACAGTTGCCTATTAAGGGAATCAAAAGCATAGATGATTTTTACACCGGAACCAAAGCAGCTATCGCTGGTGGAACTACAATGATTAGTAAGTTTTTACTGTTCATATTATTACTCAAGAAAAGATTTGTTCAGTGAATTTGGAGTTAGTAGCATGAAATTGTTATTTCTGATTTCTTTTCTAGTGGATTTTGTGGTCCCAGAGCGGGGTGAGTCACCACTGGAAGCATACCAGAAATGGCGCTCATGGGCTGAAGAACAAGTTTGCTGCGACTATACATTACATGTTGCGATCACTTCGTGGTCTGAAAAAGTAACTACGTTCTTCTTGGTTTCATTGTGCATATTGTTAATTTTGAATTAATCGAAAAAAATCATTTAATTTAAACCATTTGCTTGCAAACAGGTTAAGAATGACATGGCGATTTTGGTCAAAGATCATGGAGTTAATTCTTTTAAAGTTATAATGGCTGACAAGGATTTGTATATGCTAAGTGACAGTGAAATTCTTGGTGTACTCGAGCAAGCAAAAAAATTGGGTGCAATTGTTCAAGTTCATGCAGAAAATGGTGATGTGATTGCAGAGGTACACTTTAGCGTAGCCCCGTACAATTGTTTCCTACTTATCGCGTTGAATTTATTGTAGATCTAAAGTTATGGTAAAACGTTTGTAGAACTGTAAAAGAGTATTGTCTGCTGGAGTAACTGGACCGGAAGGACATGAACTCTCGCGACCTGAAGAAGTCGAAGCTGAGGCAACTCACAGGGCTTGTGTTTTAGCAAATCAAGTCAATTGTCCTTTGTACGTAACGAATGTGATGAGCAAGAGTGCAGCTAATGTTATAGCTGAGAAACGTCAGCAAGGGACAGTTGTTTTTGGCGAACCAATTGCAGCCTCCTTAGGAACTGATGGAACAAGTTATTGGAACAGGTGTTGGCGGCATGCTGCAGCTCATGTTGTGAGCCCTCCACTTCGTCCTGATCCTAGTACTCCAGGATACCTGATGGACTTATTATCACGGTAAATTTTATCAACATTACATATTAAGCTTTTTTAAATAAGTCATTTTTAGATTAGTTGATGGAATGGTCTAAGAAATATATAAACGATTACGAATAAATGTGGGTATGTGCTGACTATATGCAATTAGGGATGACTTGCAAGTGACTGGCACAGACAACTGCACGTTTACACATGAACAGAAGAAAATTGGAACAAGCGACTTCACCAAGATTCCTAATGGTGTGAATGGGTTGGAAGACCGTATGTCTGTCATTTGGGAAAAGGGGGTTCAGGCCGGTAAATTAGATCCTTGTCGATTTGTGGCAGTGACCAGCACAGCTGCGGCTAAAATTTTTAATATTTACCCGCAAAAGGTACGTTTTTGACAGATGATAAGACATGATTGATTAATTAACAAGTTCAATGACGTATATTTAATTTTATAGACATTGTGATTGAAAATATAGTTGGTGACGTTTTCTGTATGTTCATGTAGGGGATCGTTGCTGCTGGATCCGATGCTGATATTGTTATATGGGATCCACGCAAAACACGTACAATTTCAGCTAAAACTCATCACCATGCTACAGATAACAATATTTTTGAGGTATATGACACTACTTTTCGAAATTAGCAGTGGGAGTAATTCCGGTCAAATTTATATCTGCATTTTGCGAACGGTTTTTATATTGTTTCAATTCAAGGGGCTGACTTGTCACGGCGTTGCTGAATATGTTATTTGCAATGGACGAGTTTGCGTCGATGAAGGGCAAGTAAAGGTGTTGCAGGGTTTCGGCAGATTCATCTCAAAAGACCCTTTTTCCCCATTTGTCTACGATCTCATTAAAGAGGCAGAAAGTGTAAGTTATTTATCATGGTAACTATGGAGTGCATTCTAAAGAACTATTGCCATAAAATGTATGGAGAAGGATATTATTTTAATTGAACTAATTGCTACAGCGACGGTCTGCCCAGCTGAAACCAGTTCCGCGGGCTGGCTTTGATGGGGAAATGGTTAGTATGGCTCAGCAGTCCCAGAATGGAATTGATAAGGCTCCTGCCTCAAATCAAGTTAGCTCTGTTCCTACACCAGTTTCAGCACCCACGCCGATTATAGCACCGAGTCCTCAGACTCAACTCATAGAAGATTTTGAAGCTCTCAAGTCACCAACAGGTGTAAAAAATCAACAGGAATCGACTTTCTCAGTTGCTGGGGATAATACACGTAAGCCACTCGTCCGTGTCACTCCGTGTTTAATAATTTCTTAGAACTCGCGCTACCTATTTCGGCTATGAGTCAGTTTGAAATGTTGTATATTTAAGATTATTCGTTTAGACTAGTGCCTAGAATGCAAAGTAACCTTTAATTCAGTTTGTAATTCTTAATGAATATTTTACGACCCAGTTGTTAATGAACAGCGATAATTGTTCATCCCTTGTTGTTTTTGTTCATGTTATGTATTAAACCAGTTTAGTTCTAAAAGTTTGATTGATCGTTAATGGTTTCGTGTATGATTTCAATTATTTGACTGGTTTTTGAAGTAAGTCTTGTGCATCGCATTACTTTGCACTTTTGCTTTTCGTTCATTACCTTATTTACACTATTATTAGAAGCAGTGGAAGATGGAGATGGATTTCTACGATCGTCTATAAAAGTAAAGGCTCCTCCTGGAGGGTTCTCCTCCGGCCTGTGGTGAATTCACGTGTACAACCGGATTTATAACAGCAGCGATCTAGCGTTTATAATTATTTTATTGTACGCTATTTAGTAACCTCATATCATTCCTCACACACTTTATTTGCTTTCAACGTTTTCCCTTTGCTGTCTTGACTAAATTTGCTTCTTTTATTTTACTGTGTACATGATTAAATTACTTATAATGTGTACTTCCATTTACAAAATTTCAGTTTCAATGCCTAACCACTAATTAATCATTTCGTATTTATGTATATTTGCTAAGGTTTAATTTTTTCATATTTATTTCAGCTGTTGAGCAGCGAACAACCATTCGTGTTCGTAACCCTCCTGGTGGCCGTTCTTCCGGATTGTGGTGAATCTCTATTATCTCAGAAGTATCACCTTTTACCATAGCTTCCAGGCTACATAATACATTAAACACATATGAACAGAATAAAAAACTACTTTATCGTATGTAACTTAATTTAGTCGTTGACTAAGGGGCTGCTACTCCGATAGTTTTTACGTTTGCATTTATTTATACAATACATATTACTATTTTCTGTTGATCGTTGTAAATAAACGTAAGTTTATATTATTGCAAGAAATGTTTATTCAATCACATTTTGGTTTCCATTATCCCGAATTCTTTGTTTTCCCTAGGTTGTACTTTATGTGATTTTATTTGAATGGTTACCTAATGCAGGTTAATTATAAGTAAGGGAGGTCATATTATTCAATACAATATATATAGGGTCGGCACGGAAAATTGAATTGCCATTGCAGGATTAAGCCGGATGCGAAGCCTCTTTTCGTACGCTTAGAGTATTAGTTTCATACGTTGTGAAGTTAAGTTTTTCAAATTCTTAAAAAATGCCTATTCGTTTTATAATGATTTTTACAACTGAGTATAGAAATCAGATCAATGTACTAGGAAGACGTTTAAAAAAAGCAATGTAAATTATAGTTTATCATAGTTAAAAATATGTTTTATGCTTAAGACTGGAAACATATTTATTTTAGTAGTATTGTTCCCAGTAGAAATAAAAGCAGTTTAACCAGCAATGAAACAATACAATATCTAAATATCGTAATTGTTTGTGATGAGTGTCCACGTAGGGATTCAAATATAATTACTTGTAGCATTTTTATATTTTTCCAAATTTATGAGACTGCTGATACCTGTTCAAGTATTACAGAGTACACTGAGATTGACTGTAACATGTTAGATTTTGCACAGAATTATAAGACTTCAGTTTTGACACGTTAAAAACGTGGGCCAATTGGTACGAAACTAATTTCATTTTCCTACCTAACTTCCACCTAACAACAATAAGGTATTAACTCTACCACATGCGATCAACTTGATTGAATTCTGCTGCAAAGCTATTGTTGTTGCTTGTAAGTGATTATCTAATAACGTTTAATAAGTTTAATAATTCTGGTTGATGGTCTGCAGAGTTGGATTTGGTGATGAACGATGTCGTACTGTTGTAAAACCAATATCGCGAATTTTAAAATGTTAAGCTATATAGGAATGGTCATCGTCGTCGCGAGTTGTATGTTGTAAGTGCGCCTATGGAATATGGATAACAGTTATTAAAAATTAGTCTATTACGGAAATTACGTATCGTAATTTTGTATCATATTTTAAGAAGTTATGCCTTAAGCCTCATAGTTGTAAATCTACTGACTGTAAACGTCAAAATATTACGCTGAGCATTGCAAATTAAGTACTACTGTTTATCAAATTATCATTAGAATCAGTACTAACCCTTACAATCTTGTTAGATAAGAAATGTAATATAAAAGTTGTTTCGTGTGTGTTTGTTCAAATACTGTCAACATTTACTGTTGAACGTATTTACTGTCAGTTAAAATTATTCTCCTTGTTTTTAAACTTAATTTAATTGATTTTAATGTTATGGGAAGTAAATTTACTATTGTCTTTTGTCTACAATACTTATATCCGTAGACGTCTAGTACGATGAATTTAATATTTTTAAACGTCGAAAACCTTGTTGATTTCAGATTTATTATATCGGACATTATTATACATTTCTAATAAGAAACTAAGAGAAAACAAGAGATTGAGATTACAAAATCTCTAGAAGCTGTCCAACTATAGCAAAGAAAAATTAATTTATTTATTCTACCAGCATTTTAAATACCAAAATCGACAAGGTTCTTTCTCGTATGAATTTTATATATTAAATGTATAACAACAACGAAACCAATTATAAGTTTACTTTCCATTATAGACGCTACATGCTTGAATTGCTAAAATAATGAATAATAAATCAATTATTATAACCTTATTACTTACGTACAATTATATACTCTGTGGTTTTATTTAAACAAGCATTTTTAATTTTTAAAAACCTATAAAATATAAATTATCGATATACCGTTACTATACACAACACACCCCCGCTCAAATTTTTCGTAACATTCTTGCCCCATTTCAAACATACGATATATTTACGTATAATACGTATACATACCACTTTATCATATACATCCGGCTCTGTTTACGGACGTGGGTATTTATTAAGGTGCATATACTTCACAGCCCACATGCTTCCAAATATTCCAAGAGAACGTAAAAACTTTATTTACTTACAAAATTGTATTTCCCAAAAATATTAGTGAAACAGTTTTAAAATTTTAATTATTATTTTTGAGTAAATAGATTACTCTCGCGGCATCTAGGTGGCGTGGGGTTAATGGCATGATTGAGTTCAGAGTCTAGTAACTCAATCTCTAAACTTGAAATACCTGCACAGTTCAAAATCTCCTATAACGTTGTTACAAGCGATAAGTATTTTTCACAAAAACGCCCCTGATAAATATTTTTTAAATTATTTTTTGTGAAATCTGATGACCTAACGCTTGACAATGTTGTAGGCAAAAATATTTTGAGCCTAAAGCTGCAAGGTTGATGCAAATAGTTTGTTGAATTTTTATTGACATTTCAAAAGGCTAGTTATTAGTACTATTGTTTCTACCTATTCACATAATTTTTTGGAACAACAATTTAGCAATTCTGAAATACTTGAGCGATTTTGTCGAGTGATAGCTCATTTTGAAGCCCTTGAAAAAATAAGAATCCAATTTTGATTTTATTTACTTTTGGCCCATGCAACACTTTTTATAGCGATTTTTCCAAAACAAAATCGGTTTTTTCGATTTAATTCGAAAATTGTTCCAATAACACGCTGTGAACTCGATCATAATTAGATTCTGCTAATCATTGCCGTTCTAATGATGTATCACTTGTATGCAAACTTCATGAGTATCCGGGCTAAATATCGATTTTTAAATTTTGAAAAGAGTTTTGCGGGAAATTCAAACTCTTTCATTTTATACGGCTGATAAAGGGTCAGACATACATGGTGCCACCAACTTTGAGGGTGGGTCAGCTGCAAATAAATAACACCCTATCATTCACATCGTCGTTTTTTATCTACCTATTTTATGTTATGCTTCAGAGGGTAACGCTGGGAGTGGGTGGGTCCCAAAATATGCTTAAGTTCGCTAGCGTCATTTGTGTCCGGCCCCTAATTTTATGCAGCAAAAGTTTTTTCACTTTAGTATGCAGTAGGTACACATAATAGTTAATTATTATTTATGATGGAATAGTTAACATTCATGAGGGGAAAACAATTCTGTAAAATATTAAATACGTACGGACACCAAATACTAAAAATTACCGCAATGTGGGTGCTTACCGCTACTTAATGCTCAAACATCATCCCAAGGCAAGATAAACATACTATTCAAATAGGGAATTATTTATGTACGCAAATAAAAAAAACTTTAACATTCGGGGAAACATAATACGGCGAGGGCATGCAGGCAATGAATGACATTTTGGGAAGTAACAACCTAAGATGGTAAATACGTGCAGCTGCAGTCAGTGCAGTGGACGGGCTATTACCTTATTTAAATAGAGGAATATACTTACTACAATCTATATTCTTTATTTATGCTAAATTTTCTTTACGTAATCTAACTGCTTACATGTGTCAATTTGCAGCAAGTGAGTGCAAAATATTATATTTGCTTTTACGTAAAATTTAGATACGTCAATTTTCAATAAAAATCATTTTAAAATTATTCTTTGACCGGTGTTATTTTTTGATAGATTTACTGTTCTTATCACGACACGGCTTGTCCATAATAACAAGGGGATTCTGGAAAACCCTCCGAAATGTCTTAAAACAACAAATTTCGTGACAAATTTAGCTTTAAGTAATTTTAAGGTGTCTACCGTCCATATAACCTTCTAATAACTCTAGCCCTTCACGGAAGTCAAGCTAAACCAAGCCTATACCAAACAAGCCAACAAGATTACAGCTTGCATTAAACAGAATTGCATTGTAGTAGATGAGGTAAATATTGAAAAACAAGATCATTACAATCCCTGTATTCCATACTTTCTGGAAAAATACCAACTTAAGAAATTAGAAGTTGTTGGATTGTTAGTTGGAGCTCGGGATTCCAGCCTTTTTTGAGTCATTTCGAAAAAAGATGAGGCTACCCTCTACAATGATTCATGAAATAGTGATTGCTACTATACGAGGCTCATGTCGTATAGCTCATAATCATCTTTATAATATGAATTTGCAAAATAGTTAATTTATAATTACTGATTTATTGTAAACCACTTCTTTTTCTCTAAAGCCTTTTATTTTTCTTAAAAATTCTATGTTGTTCTTACTGTGTCTGTATGGCAAGCGTAATTGTAGCGCCAGTTGTAAATAAATATTTACGTTCTTTCATATTTTTAGCAATCAACTATATTCTTGTATTAATCTTTTCTTGGGGCTTAAAAATTCAAAAATATTTTGTCCACTACATTTTCAGGTCACCAGGTTTCATAGAAAATAATTTTCAAAATTTTCTTCATCATTGCCATTCTTCGTATTAAAAATGCTTAGTAGTCACTTAGAAAGGAGTTTTTGAAACAGTCTGGCCTTAGGGAATACCGTGACTATAACAAGAACCCACATTAGCATTATGAATTTTTGACGCATTTTACAAACGCATAGCAGGTGAATGTAGCATCGCTCTTTTACCTGCGTAGCTGAAATTCAGTTTAAATTGTCCAAAATGCGGATATAGGATCGTTAATTGGAAAATCAAGCAGGCGTGCTTGGGTGAGCGGTTAGGACTGGAGACTGTAACGAAATTTACAGCCTCAGACCTGGCTTCGATCCTCGGCCACTGCTAATCGTTTACGGCTCGGTGTTGTACGGTAAACGTCACTGGGTGGTTGATTGAAACCCAATCTCCTTCGGTGCTCCTTAGTGACCACTACTTACTGTAGGGGCCTAGGGAATGGGACTCCTTTACTGTGGAGAAGGACGGGGATAGGTGAAAGGGTAATTTGACCGAGACAAAAATAATGCGGTAGCCTCCTATTTCCTCACCCACAGTGACTGGTTGAGTCTGGTTGAGATTGTATGAACTTCGGTTAAATCGACCCAATGAATAATAAATAATAAATTAAATAATCATCAATTATATGTGACCCACACTTTATTAATTTTAACTACACCTAAGCCTTTAATTTAGATGTGGATTGTGGAGATGTACAATTGCTCACTTGGAATAAATGTAAAATTTTGGGGGAGCATCATTGGCAAGCAGTAGGAAGCTTGTTTACGCATTATTAAAAAGGAAGTTGTCATTAAGTATCTTGCTTTTTTCCATATTTTCATTTTTTTTTCAAGTATTAAGTATTAAGTTTGTCAGTATTAAAAGAAATATTTTGGTTGTTGACATTTTTTGGACTCTTGTTTTCTTCGACAGAATTTCAGCTGAAATCAAACTGGAAGTCATTACTGACTTGCATCACCATTTCCCCAGCAGCATCACCAGACCCCATCTCACTCTCCGTGTCCGCTGTGTCTGTTGACTGAACATGGAGTTATATTCAATGTTAATATGCCATATAACCGAGGCTGTGCTATTAATTGTTTTAAGGAAATGATTACGTTAAATACGTAGCAACATCTTGACTTACCTCCTCATCATTAAAGTATTTATCCAAGATGTAAGAGGCTCGCGAACTAATGGTTGCATTCTCGTGTGTTTGCAGTTCTTCCATGAACTCCTTCCCTTTTGCCTCTTCAACATACTCGGTGTACTCATCCAACTCGTCGTACTTGTCTGCAATCTAAAAGTATGGGCATACGAAATAAATCTAAATCATTAAATAAACCCTTAGTATGTAATAATTGCAAGCAGGGCCGGACGAAGGAATTGGTGTTAGGCAGCAATTTGTTTCCATACAAAAACCACCATTTTGATTTTATTGTTGGTTTTCTTTGGTAAAGCAAAGTGTTGTATTTGCATGTTTTATAGAAAAGTGAAAAATGTTAGATTTACTTGATTCAGAAAAGTGCAAAATATTCTATTTACATGTTTCAGAAAAGTGCAAAATGTTTTATTTCCATGTTTTTGAAATGTGTAAATAATTTTATTTGCATGTTTTTGAAAAGTCAAAATATTCTTTTTACATATTTTTGAAAACTGCAAAATGTTCCATTTACATGTTTTTTGAAAATTCAAGCAGCAGGGGCTGCCTGCGCTGGCCGCATTATCCGGCCCTGATTGCAGGTTAGATTCCTAAATAATGAGAATTTAGGAACTAAATAAAGACGGACTCACGGACGCACGAAGACGGACTCACCCGCATAATGTTGTGGACACACTTGAGAGCATTATAAATGGCTGAATTGCTTCGTCGATTTAAATGACGACAGACGGCGGGAATAACACCTTGTTTCTGAAGGTAAATGAGTTGCTCTAATTTACACAACGTGGTTATGTTCGTGAGCAAGTGAAGAGCTTCTACTTGGCTATCTTTGTCTCCCTAGAATAATTAGAATAATACAATTTGAAAAAATATTAGGTTGATTTTGGTTTTAGTTAGGGGTCGTCCATAAATGATGTCATGGGTAGGGTTAGTCTAGTCGGGAATTGATGACACGCTATGTGGGAGGTATTCGTATTAGAAAATATACGGTAGTAAACAATTGCTTTGTGACAAACTTTTTCTAAAACGTAGACGACGGAAGGCCCAATGCCGCAATTCATGAGGCTCAGAATTTGTTCAAGTGTTCCACAAGCAATATTTCCAGTAGCCCTCGTCGCTTCTTTCATGAATTGCTTTTTAGAGCTTTTCATGAGCTGGAGTATTGCTGGAAGGGCTATACAATCCAGTACATACTGTGCCTGGAGAAAGTCATAGTTATAGCGTTTAATAAAATTTGTATTATAACTAAACGACACTCATTTTAACTATGTTAGAAGTGAAACATACTTGGCGATCACTACCAGCAGCAAAGTGACCCATGATTTTTAGAGCAGGCTTAACAACCCTCCAGTCATCACATTCTAATAGATGCGTCACTTCATGAAGAACGTTCGAATCGTAGATATCATCCAGCCATTCATCGTTCGTGCTAAGCATTGAAATCCCCCTAATGGACTCACCTGGGCATGAACAAGACAACATCTTTATAAATTACACACTCATTAGCCATAATTTTATTACGGATTTATTTAAATTAAAATTAAATATTTGAATTAAATTTGAACTTACGAACTACTTTAGAATCATCGTGGAAAAGTCTGTGAGCAAAAACTCGGAGACAGCTTTGAAGCTCTTTATTTGGGTGTCCAGGATTTTCGCACATATTCGCCAAAGTCCAGACAACATTACTTAAGTGGTCAGACTACACATGAATGAATACGATAATTTATATCAGAAACATACAGCCTATTAAAAGAAGCAACATTTTTCTTTCAAAGGTGGGAATAGTTTACTTACGGGAAGTTTTCGCTCGCTCTCAGACATCTTCACTAATTTCGGAACTAGACCTTTAAAAAATAACAATTGCTGTGTTTCAGGTCCATCTCCGGAAATATTTCCAATGCACCACACAGCCTGATCCGAGATTTTCGGAACTGCTGAGTCAAAGAGTTCCAGGAGGACATCTACAGAGCCCGCTTGGACCACTGCATTCGTTTGATCATGATTCCCAAAAGCAATCGTTGTGAGGACCCAGGCTGCTTCATACTGAATTTCTGGCTTGTCATTCATTTTTAAATACTCAACTAATTTAGGAATGATCCCGTGAGTAACAAAGAGATCGATGGGACGCGGTCGGACTGTCTTCAAGAATTCATGCGCCATTTTTAAACCTGTCAAATCCTGGACTGCATCATTACTATTAAATCAAATCAAATACGAACTCATGAGTAAAATGCATGCAAAATGGTAATGTCCACTCCATAAGGCGTATGTAGATCGTTGTACCCAGTCATGTGCTGATTAATCACTAGGATTTTTTCGAATCTTTGTTGTTGCTCTTGCGGATCTAATTCAATATTTTCGTCATTAGAAGTATTTCCATCATCTTCAATCTTTCGTCTTCTTGACAATTGATCATCCTTGGTGGCTTTCCTGAGCTCCACCATTTCCTCAACACGACGTCGGCGAAGTTCCTGTTTAAATAAGGGCCATGCTTTTTGTTAAACAATCGGACTAACATTCATTATCGTGCCATACAAAGCATACTGTACATATGTGGGCTTGGTAACTGTAAGAGCCAATAACTTACATCTACATCTTTTCCATTGGTTTTAAACTGCTCTTTCAACTTATCCATATCCATGTCTGAAGAGAGTTTGATTGGTTTGGTATTGTCAAGTTAATTTATTAGTAATATGAAGGATAAAAAGGGAAGTAGAAAAATGTTACAGTATAATGACGAGTTACTGATATTTCACTCGTTCACCGAGTGAAATACCTCTGTAGATGACCTGAAACAGGATTGAATTTTGGAGATTCATCAAAATCCAAATAATATTATTATAATAATATCATTATAGATTTCGACCAAATAAATTTAAAAGTATTTTCTTATACGATTCTTACAAGATGAAAATCGAAAGATGAATATTACTAATACTGACGCAGACGACGGCTTAATTTTGTATTCATTTTTGTTCAACTTGCTGGTTTTATTACGTAAAAATTAAATAATGAAAATAATAGTTACAGCAGCTACTAAATATTTATTAAAGCAATAAAGTTTATCGGACCTGCCATTTTATTTTTTTATTTTCAATATCAATATTTAAAAGCTAATCATTATTGCCAAATCAGCAAAGGTGACAGTGATATTCATAGTAAGAATCATCCTGGTAAAACAGCCATGGTACTATGAAATAATTACATAAAAATTTAATTGATGCAATTATTTGATTATTTGAAATAATTTTCAACAGATCTAAAATTTGATGAAACATATATTTGGTTCCATGAAGATCCAAAACTAACCCATTTCCAATTTATGCTAGAATTAAAATGAGCTATGTCAAAAAAAGAACAGCATAAGATACATGCTTACAATGCTAATCACGAGTTTCTAAAAAGAGCAAATTGTTCTATTTGCATGTTTTTCAAAAGGTAACAATGTATTACTTACATATTTTTGAAAATTTGAAAATTTTCAAATTAAGTGTTTTTTAAAAGTGCAAAATGTTCTATTTAAGTGTTTTTTAAAAGTGCAAACTATTCTATTCAAGTGTTTTTTAAAAGTACAAAATATTCTATTTACATGTTTTTGAAAAGTGCAAAATATTCTATTTAAGTGTTTTTGAAAAGTGTAAAACATTCTATTTACTTGTTTTTTGAAAAATGTGCAACGCTCAATTTACATGCGTTCATTAAGATGTTATTTAAATTTTTTCTGTAGATAGTGGGTTTTGTTTTTAGCTAAAAATGGATATGGGTCATTTTGGTTCTTAACGGACAATATAAATATATGTATGAATGTAATTCTATTTTATGAAAAGATGGAAAAGAATAAACATTATTGGCTAGATAAATTATGACCATTTATTACCATATTACCATGAAATAAACAAAAAAACAATTAGTAGTCACATACAACTACGGATAATGCGAGTACCGTATATTCTATAATGGTACGCCCAGCGTACTATCCAAATTTGGACCTCTCAGACCCGCGTACTATTACAGACCCGCGTACTGCCATTTAATACTGTGGTAAATAGACCCGCGTAGTATTCAAACTGAGACCTCTCAGACCCGCGTACTATTGCAGACCCGCGTACTATTACAGACCCGCGCATTATTATAAAATATACGGTACTTAGTTAATTAGGAGTAATTTTTAACAATTTCATTTTCACTCAATTATATCGTTACTGTAGATGCAAAGTGGCCGTTCTCCAAACGCAGGTAAAAGTAAAGTGGCCGTTCTCCATTCTTTACTAAACGCAAAGTGGCCGGTCTCCAATCATGTTCAAACTGGATGAAATTGGAGACCGGCCACTTTGCGTTTAGTAAAGAATGGAGAACGGCCACTTTGCATCTACAGTAACGATATGTTGCTTCCTTTACTTCAAGGTACATGTTGTACTACATCTGTTTTTCAAAATAATGATATAATTAATTAATAATATTTATTTTTATTTTTGTTGTACAGCTCCGAACGAACATTATTATTTCATAAAAGTATTTTGTCAAAACTAACACAAATTCATCATACCTCAATGGAAAGCACACTACCTGTGTCATTTGTATGAAATGAAAAAAAAAGAGAAGGAAAACAAGCATATTAATACAATTATTTTTTTTACCGACGAAAGTATATTTCAAGTGATACACATACGTTCAACAAATATTACACATAATAATAATTTTTTAAATATAAAAAAATGCACGTCTCTGTATGTAACAGCTTTTTTTTTCCTGAATGCAAAATACTTCAGGCTTTTACATCCACCAAAGATTCATGTGCGTTCTACACATACCAAAAAAAAAGAAGAGAATCATATATTATATGATTCTATAATCCTACATATCTATATCCCTTATATGTTCATGCACACAACAAAATTATACATAATGTATTATATAATAATGGAAAATAAAACTTGCAATTTCTGGCCTTCATTATTTAGTCCACAAGGGAAAAAGTATAATTAACATAACACATTTTGAATTGTAAACCTTCTTTATAGTGGTTGTGTGTGTGTAGGATGACTTCTTAAATTAAATAAAGCAAGTATTATTGAAGATTACATATGAATTAAATGTATAGCGTAATCATAAGTAAAAGTATCATTTATCTTTTTTTTTTTTTTCATATTGTAACTCATTTGCTTTGGCTTACCCTACAATAAACCTACAATACAATATTACAATTCAAATCTCGTCTTTTTTAACGTGATCCTCTTGTTTTTTAACTAATCAACTCATCATGCGTATACCAATGACAAGCCATATAATATGCTAGTTAAGTAATCATTGAACAACAAATACATATCATTGTAGACAGAGGAAACCAATAGGAAATACGCGTTAGTCACATGAAATCTAACTGTATATAATATATAATTAATTAATTTAGACTATACAAATACCTTATTAAATGTTTCCAGCCAGTAGTTTAGTATATTAACTATATAATTGAATGTACTTTCATTGTGTATAACAGACAATCATCAATGCTCATTATTGGACATGAGCTTAAATTATTATTATTATTTTCATTCATTTTTTTCCCTTTTTTAGTGCATTATTTCATTATTTTCTCAATCAATGATCAAGCCCCCAAGGGTCATCAAAGTAAAAAAAACATTATCTGATTCATTTTCTCGTGCGAATTGAGATACACAGATAAAATTGCATACGTTTTACATGCACTTTGGTAAGTAGACTAAACGTATATATATAGTTGTAGTTCTAGCTAATTTCTTTTAGTATTAAGACAGCTCAATACTGTACTATCACTCAAGTTTTATCTTATTTACACATTGAGCTCTCACGTCATAAATCAAAAATCATATAATATTGTCAGAGTATGAGTTTTGTACTATGTACTTTTAATTTAAATGAATGAAAGTGAGTGAATGAGTGTAAATAAGCGGGTGTACTTTTTAGCCTTAAAGTGCTAATGCTAGATACAAATAGTACTTTATTGAGAGAGAATGGAGAGATGGTATAGGCATAGGGAGTACAGTCCACAGTGAAGTGTGGGCTTTTTCGCTAATCACTTCTAGTCTCATCGTGGATCGAGGCTCGCAGAGCATAATCGCACGATGAGTACTATATCGTCAGTGAAGAACCAAAATTACCCATATCCAATTTAAGCTACAATCAAAATGAGCTATTTCATAAAAGCAAAATGAAAAACATGCGTAAAATGTTAATTATGAGTTTTTGAAAAAAGTAAAATGGTCTATTTACACATTTTTGAAACGTTCAAAATGTCCTATTTACATGTATTTGAAAAGTGTAACATGTTCTATTTACACATTTTTGAAACGTTTAAAATGTTCTATTTGCATGTTTTTGAAAATTGCAAAATGTTCTAATTCCATGTATTTAAAAAGTGTAACATGTTGTATTAACATATTTTTGAAAAGTGCAAAATATTCTGTTTAAATGCTTTCAAGGCACATTTCAATATTTTTGTAGATAGTACATATTGTTTTTAGCTAAAAATGGAAATGGGTGATTTTGGTTCTTCACTGACGACTGACGATATGTACCTCCTTATATGACAATATATCCTCGTTGGAGGACAGTAGTTATGTGTCAAGTTTATTTTAATAATAATATTATTAAAAATAAGGCAATATTATTGCCTTATATCTCTCATGAACTTTCCTTTGTTTTGGAAACTGGATACCCTTACTTGCACTTTATTATCTTACGTAAAAGAATCAACAAAAACTAATAACACTAATAAGGTTCATCTAGATAACATTACGCTCTGCCATGGTCTGTAATCCGCGACAATAATAAAAATAATTTTCTATGCATTCTAAAACCCTTGATGGAAGTGGAAGTGGAATGGTCAGTACCCTGGTATCTGGAGATCACTGTGTGTGCTATTAGTACGAGAAAGCTACAGTCGTTCAAAGTAGGCATACCTACTACTTGCACTTTTTTGACTATAAGTATAGAAACCGTAAACCTCCGAATAATCTGCGTTGCTCAATTAGTTACCGGGTCTCGGTTATAACCGGGTTGAGAGTGAAATATTTGGCATAACGACCTGTATTTTGTACCCTAAACAATCACCGGGTCTTGATTACTCACATAGGGGTGTCTAGTAATTACCTTCCACGGAGATTAATCGGATGTTTACGGTAGGTTGGTTTGCCAATACTGCCAATTCATTTCGTTTTTTAGTCATAATATATAGCCAGCTGATAGTATCAGCCTGCAGATACACTGTCAGCGTGTCAGCAACTCACTAGTCATCAAGTTCAATAGCAATTTTAGCCAAACAAACAAACATATAACATAACACACGAAGACACGAACGAAGAAGAGCAGAAGAACCTTGGTGGATTGTCAGTTGGCAGTCGGCTAAAAGGTTGAAGCGGAGCGCTTAATATTGTTAGGTGATTTTTGTTATTACTTTACATTACTGAATAAAGAACCGTGGTAAGTCGTATATTGTAGGCTGTAGATGTACTTAAGTAGATTATTGGTGATATAACTACACACCGATGACAACAGGTAGGCGCAGATTGCACGACTAGCACAATATAACTTCAATCTACTATTCTATTTAGTATTGTTAGTGTACGATATTTTAATTGGACTCCGTGAGCGCAAATTACTGCAAATTGCACAAAAAGTATCATTGAACTATTTAACCAAAATTGAAAGTTGAACTGTAAGTTTTCAGCTTTAAGTGTCTGCATACTTACTTTTTTACTTGATGTTTTAATAGTTGTGTGAACTTTTCACACAATTCAGTGATATATTCACTGATTCACTGCTATTGAATTTTACGTCTAGCTAGAGTAGTCTTGTCAGTGTATCGTATCTAGACCAATGACAAATACATTGTTGATTGTGCATTTATTCATTGGAGTTTAGTAGTTAGTGCGATTGTACACAATATACGAATATACCTGTACCTACGTCATACGTGATAAAAAGTTCTTAGTGTATAAGTTTTAATAAGTTGTATTGTTGACCGGACTCGCAGCAAGGTTGAAGGTTGTGGAAGTGACGTTTCTAAATTCAAAATTGACGTTGTCTGTATGTACGTACTGCTGAAGGGGATAAGTTAGTTTGGAGTTAGGGACAGGGAGGCCGGAGGGATTGAACTGGCAACTGGAATTATATCGCTTCGCTATTAAGGAATTTTAATTGTAGACTTTGCAAGTCATAGTCATTGACGTACAGACACAGAGCGTTAGCATAATCAGAAGTACTATAATTTATTACTGAGGTAAAAATTTAGTTTATAAATTAAAAAATTTCGGGATAAATCTTAGTATTCCAATAATTTATTAATTTCAAATCGTAACGAAATAATTTATATCACAACGTAAGTGTACAGTGACAGCGTACTGGAACTTCAATAGTCATTTTGTTTTTATTCAAATGGACATAGCAACTATCAACTATGTTTTAAATTGCTAGATCCGTTATCCGTTAGATGAGAGTAATAAATCGGCAACAATAATTATTGGTGTAAAAGTAATAACAATTTATTATTGGTATTGAAAGAATTTTTCGATTCGAAATCTGATTCGTTTCGTAGTACTTACAGTTACAGGAAGTCATCGTGTGTATATTACTGTATATATGCAGCAATGCAGCATTGCAGCATGAGGGAATTTGAACTTTAGGATTTCTTCACTAATATTATAAAATGCGACTGTCATTGTGTATTTAAATCTGCAAGACCTACTCACTACTGATTCTTAGTGTGCTGTGTGCTTCATTGATTTGCAGATATTGTGGTGTGGTGTAAATACGGATACAGGGTGGAATGTTGCATTTTTAGAATATTGTGTTGTGTTTTTCATTTGATTTTGATACTGATATAATTATTAACATTGTGTATGAGTTGTAAGTTTCAGTTAGTCTAAAAGGTAACAAAACTTATTAAAGTATACTACTGACAATGAGTCTGTTAGGCTAACCTCATTGGAAGGTTAATTTGTTTATTAAGTTTATTTTGTAAAATAACTTTATTTCTCTCTCTCTCTCTCTAGATTGTTAATCAAAACCGAAATAATGTCGCAACCTCCACTACGTCGATTAAACTTTCCCGATGGAGATAAATTTAGAAAAGCTGCAAAAACAACTGATGATGAATTTAACGCGGATTTCCCTCCTGGTCCATTGGACGTGTATAGAAAACATTCGTCTTTTGAATGGAAGAAGATGAGATCGGTTATGGAAGATGAAAAAATCTTAAAATTCAAAGTAAAATCCAATACTTTTACTTTAAAAAATTTTAGTATCTAATCTGGATTCTAGGCAGTATATTGTTTCTTAAATTTGATAGTAGCATGTGTGAATATCTGTTTTTTAAAAAACCTGTTTCGACTATCGCAGCTTAATAATAGTTCTGGTGAGTGGAGTGTATAATGTCTTTTATTGGAAAAGTAATCTATGTACGGAACTAAAATTTATAGCATCAAGTCTGGAAAACTCTGGAACGAGATCCTACTTTTGCTCATGTTCAAACTGAGCGGACCATGGAAGACGAAAGAAGTATAACAATGGAAAGAGTTTTACGGGTTTTGGAGTACGATTTTCTTCCAGAAGATGAACTTATCGGGGACCCACGTTTAGTAAGTACTTTTAAGAATTATCGTAATTTAAAGAATTTTAAAATATCTGAGTGCAGCTAAATGATTTAATATTTCGTTTAGTAAAGTGGCATTATCAGATGTTACATATTGAAGAGTCGGTCTCACTAGTCAGTTCATATTGTGGATGTTAAAATAATAATATCCATTGCAAATAATTCTACGTTCTAATAAAAATAATTTTCTCTGTTACCTATACACTAGCGTCTCTCTAAATTATCTGCAGTTAATTACAAAATTACTCACTTGTGCTTGTGTTGAACTGTTTTTAGAACAATGCTCTGATGGTTGCTCTGGGGCAGTACGATTGGTCACTATCTGCAAAAAGAATGCTTTTAGTCGATTTCTTCATGAATGCTATTCGTGGTTTGGGTACCGGTCGCCATTACGACTACATGGAACAAGTTTCAAATCTTCAGGTATGTTTCTTAACAGCAACCACTTGTGTTTTTTAAGTGTATTAATTATTACTACGATTTAACTTGGGTAGACTGCTTCATTCACATGTAGAGTCATTCAGTACAAAACTACTCCATAAAGATGAGTATTATTTTTTGTTATAAATTTCAATTTGTCAGACAACTAACCTATCAGTGATTTCAAAATAATATCAATAATCAGCATAACGACTATTATTTTATTTTTAAGCTGCTTGGATGTTTTGCCTTAACTGAAATAAGTCATGGAACTAATACTCGAGGAATGAGAACTCGAGCAACATACGATCCGAATCATCAAACTTATGTCCTTAATACTCCTGACTTCGAGGCAGCTAAGTGTTGGGTTGGTAACCTCGGTAAGTTTTGTACTTTAAGTATAACTATGATCTTACATATAAAAAAGAAGTGCCAGGATTTTAAAAGTTGTTTTTGGTTTGTATTTTTAGCAAAAACTGCCACGCATGCTGTTTTATTTGCCCAGTTGTATACTCCAGATGGGCATTGCCATGGTCTTCATACATTTGTAGTTCCCATTCGCGATGCAAAAACCATGGTGCCGTATCCCGGGATAACTATCGGCGATATGGGGGCAAAACTGGGGCTAAATGGTTTAGACAATGGGTTCGTGCTAAAATAAATAATTATACATACAATATAAAAATAAAATCTATATCATCAGTAAAACCAGCCAAAACGTGTATACCAATGTTTTTTATGTCCAGGTACATGCTTTTTGATAACTACTCCATCCCGCGTGACTGCTTGTTGAATAAAACAGGAGACGTGACTGTTGACGGAAAATATGTGACACCATACAAAGATCCAAATAAGCGATTTGGTAATACTTTATTCTGATATTCTAAAATAATATAAATTTTAAGGTAACAGATTTTATCCAGTACATAATATTCATATTTCATATAGTTGTTATTTTTATGAAACAGCGGTTATGCCATTAATCGAACTGTTTAGTGCGCACACAAAAATGACAAGAAACACCTAAACTAATTTTTGTCCCCCCCCCCCTCCCCCCCTCCCCGAAAGTAGTACAATTTTAATTCGCGAAGTTCTAAATATTTTAACATTTGCGGTCCGGTTTCAATCTTAGTTAACACTTATTCCACATGTAGGAAAGCCGAAGCGTCAAAATCAATGCAGCAAGCTGAATATTTTGCATGTTGAATAATATTTTTAGTATTTTGATTATGAGTAAGTAATGAAATTTCTTGTATACTTTTCCTGTAGGTGCCTCTTTAGGAAATTTATCTGCTGGGAGAGTTGGAATTATTTGCATGTGTGTTGCAAATTTGACTAAAGCTGTGCCTATTGCAGTTCGATACTCCGCAGTTCGGCGGCAATTTGGGAATAATGGCCAAGAATTACCAGTGCTTGAGTATCAAATGCAGCAGTGGAGATTATTCCCGTATTTAGCTGCTACATATGTAATGAAAAGTTTTGGCGACAGCTTATACAGGGACTATGCTCAGTTTGTGATTAGCCAGTATGCTGGAGTTGACAAATCTCATTTAGCAATGGCAGGAGCTGAAATTCATGCGTTGTCGTCGTCAGCAAAACCATTGGCAGGTTGGCTAGCTCGGGATGCTATACAGGAATGTCGGGAAGCTTGCGGAGGTCATGGTTATCTGCGGGCTGCGGGAATTGGTCATTTACGAGATGACAACGATGCCAATTGCACGTACGAGGGTGATAACAATGTTCTTTTGCAACAAGCTAGTAATTGGCTTCTAAGTATTTGGGCAAATCCAAAAAGAGAAAACATAGTCTCGCCACTCGGCTCCACTTCATTTTTTACCGGTATTAAAGACATAATGTCAAAGAGATTTCGTCCAACCACGGTTCAAGAATTGATGGATCCCACGGTGGTTCTGGATGCATATAAATGGTTGGTGTGTTGGCTTCTACAGTCAACATCCGAAAAGTATCATTCTGCTCTTCAATCAGGAAAAGATTCGTTCACTGCTAGAAACGACTCACAAGTATTTCAAGCACGTACCTTGTCTCTCGCCTATATTGAGCATTACGTTATAGAACGATTCAATCGATTTTGCAGTCGTCCCGAACTGCCAGAGGAAATTTCAACAGTTCTCAAAAAATTGTTAATGCTTTTCGGATTATGGAGTCTAGAAAAGCACATGGCTACGCTCTATCAAGGAGGATATGCTGAAGGACCTGTGCCTGCTAACCTAATACGTGATGGCATTCTGGAAATTTGTGTTTCACTAAAAGGGGATGCTGTCGCATTAGTAGATGCCATTGCACCTCCAGATTTTATCTTGAACTCTGCTATTGGAATGTCCGATGGTCAAGTGTATAAAAACTTACGCTCAGCCATGTCACAAACTCCAAATAGCCTGGAAAGAGCTGATTGGTGGAAAGATGTATCTCAGCGCCTTCAAGCTAAATTGTAGGAATGATTCAAAAATTACTCCAAATAATAATTATAATTTTATTATATTCGCCACAAATGTATCTACATGCTGAAGTTAAAAATGATGTGAGAATTAGTCAACTGTGATGTTTAGAACAAGTAACTAACTAGATTTAATTGTGATGTAAAAGAGTATTCTTTCTAATAATAGTGAAAGATTATCGCACACAGCGTAGAATTGAGGAATTGGTTAATTCACGTTAAGCACATTATTTATCTAGCTAATTGAATTCCTGCAAATTATTGTTGTAACCGTTGTAATTGAATTAGATTTTTTCAGTAGTGCAGCACTCAACAGCAGAGAGTTTATAAAATTCACTTTCTAAATAAACTCGTGCATACTTTAAAGAAGCTTAAAGATTAAAGAATCGGTGTAATCAACTTTATAGTAATACACTTTGTCCTGAAATTGAAATTACAAACTTCGCTAGAGAATAATTAATCAGTTCGTGCGAAAGTTGCTAGTTATGTATAGAATTGTAGTAAAAATTTGTTAATTCAAATGTAGGTGCCTTACAAACAGATATATATGTTTAGAATTTAATGTACGCATTTAAACTAGGCATACATTTTAATTACACACGGTCGGAAGATATTGCACATAGACAGGGTCACACTTTTAATAGTAATTTACTAGTATGAAAAAATCGAAATTTGTACGTAGTTTATGTGTACGCATATATATATTATATCATGACAATCAGTTATTCAGTTATTAGCACTGACTAATTGCAGCCATCACATCGTATAAATTATGATTTGGCTTTAATTTTTGTTAATCTAGTACATTTCCAATTTCCGTTATAACTTGTAATTATGTTATTAATTAAAATTTTAAAGTTAATTTCGTAAATGACAGATTATTTTTAATTTAAATTTCGAGTGAGATTTTTCATCTATAAGACTACAGCTGACCAACTTCTGGGAAGATATTAAGATTCAAGATAATTACAGAGTTTTTTATGAAACTAAACAAATAAATAAAAGCATTTAATTGAAACTAAATCGACTGCCTCAGTATTCAACTTGCGCTTTATTCTTTATATATATTGAGATTATAAAATGGTTTTGTTCCTTGAGAGAATAATATCATAAATAGAGAATTGAATCATTGTTTACACAGGTACGTAAATCAAAATGACTTATTTATGTTTTTATGTTGTTTATTTTACAAGGCAAGTCCTCAACCTAAAATAACAAATTGTAAAAAAAAAGATAAACCCTAACATAGTAACTTCCATGTATCATTAGTGTTTTAGCCAATTGAACGTTCAGGATGCTGCAATCACCGACAGTATGTAAGTCTACAAGAGAATGTATAATTTTAGTAATCGAAACTACATGAGCACTCGGTATTGCAAACGAAATTCAAAGGCATAAGGTAGAAATAGAATGCAATCGAAACACAAGGTAACTTCTTAAGTAGACCCGAACGAACGAAGCAAAATTGCTCCTAAGACATGATTTTCCCTAAAGAACTTTTAAAAAATCAAACATTTCCAACGTCGGAAAGCTCATAAATTGTTTTTTTACACAATTTATTGACTGACGATGAAAACGAGTTCTAAATATTTTAAATTATGACCCAAACATCGGGGTTTTCTCCCGCCCGACTTTACTTCCTTGTGCAGAAGCCACATGTTAAAAGTAGGTGGATACGTTTTTTTGAGTAATTTATTGACTCATAGTCAGTCGGAATTTAAGGAGTTTCCTGTGTAAGTATAATAAAATATCTTTGCATTAAGTAAACATTCAGATATAACATCTAAATCTAAAAGTTTCACTTTAGTACACTTATTACAAGAAATCTGCCAGGCTATATACCAGCGGATACAACTTTTTTTTCGATTATCTTAACAAATCTAAAATGTACACGTCATAGTCATAGTACATACATGATAAGAGTATGTTGGTTAATTAAAATAGTCCTAAGTAGAGTCTGAATATTATTTTCAGATGTTCTTTGGAAAATACATATTATGTGAAATTTAATTACTATTCAGAATGTGAGGTGATTTAACTATTCTTAAAGGTGTCGAGGCCTCAGGTATATATTGATTTGGTACATCTATATTATACTATATCACGATGTGGATTTTTTTAAAACCAACTCCATAAATGAGTGCAATTTATATTTAGTAAAATTGTATAATTAGTTATACTGTGCTAGAAATAGAAACATCTATAGTAACTACAGGTAGGTAGTGTTTAGTGTTTACGTAGGTAGCTCACCAGTTGCATACAATATTTTAATATGAACCTTATGCTTTTCCAAATTACAACAACGAATATAATATAAGCATGTTATACATTTGCATGAGTTAATAAATACGTTTATAATAGTACCTACTTGTATTTATCTCTATAGCTAAATACGGTTAAAGGTCTGTATCCATAATTACCTGTAATTAACTTTATGAAAAGCAAAACAATAAAAATGAGCAATAAAATTCCCTCCGTCATATCATACACAGTCATGCCATTACTACACCGCATCTTTTATTTTACTTTCCTCTTCCAGTTTTTGTATCCTTTTTGTAATGATGATAATGTAGCCAGCCTGCCCTCTGCAATCATATGAGTGTAGAATTCCCCATCCTAGCTTATAATTTAAGTTTCGTAAGTAGTAGTAGTTGTGATTAAATGAGACATTGAATTTGTCACACAATGTAAGCAATGAATCAGTTAAATTTAATTAATAACGTACGTCCACAAATTACTTTACACACGAAAAACTGGTAGAGTTTCTGAATTCCCACGATTAATTCGCCGATAGTGACAAAAAGGATTAATTTACTGAATACATACATTATTATTTTACCTATTATATTGTATGGTGTCAATTATACATAATGATATAGTATAGTGTATATAATTGTATGCATCTAAAAGTTGCAAACTACAGACAAGGCATGATCGGAAAGTCATCACAACAAAGGGAATTATTGATTTTTGGTAAAATGTAAAAGAATTTACCAATTTTTTTCAATTAATTTTTTACAAGGGAAAATATAATCTTTATTTTGACTATATAATATAGGAGACACTTGTTATTTTCCGGAGGAAGGTACGTTAGTAATATAATAAAAGGAAGGACACAATGGAACATTGTAAGGTAAGCATTAATTACACAATATAATATATGTACATACATAAGTATATATACGTTCCATTTCCTAAATCATATAATTATGTCTGGCTATATACCAACCTTGTGTAAACATATTTATGTAAGTATAGATGATAAAGTATTTAACACGAATTTTGTAAAATGTATAGAAATTGATTAATTAGTATTGATTTGCAAGGGGTACACATTATACTGTCATTTTATGAGTAAAAGGATGTACTGATTTATGTATTTATATATATATATATACGTCAGAGTACAATAATTAAGACAGGGGAGATTGATCATCACTGTGACTCTCCTTTATTGTGCGGACCATCCAGCTCGCTCTGATTTGAAGTTGAGGGTTTTGAAGTACAATTTAACGAGTCTGGAGGCGTGCAGTAAACTGACATTTGAGACGACCCACTCGTAGACTCTGCTCGGTTACGACTTCCTTCTTGAATCGAGTCCGTCGTAAACATATCTGCGTGAGGCTTGGAGATTGACGGTGTTGAGAGGGAAAATGACCTCGGCTGGAGCCCACTATGAAATGAGAGAGAGAGAGAGAGAGACCAGAAAAAACAAGTTGAGAAGGAGGAAATTTATTATTATGATTAACATTATTTATAAATGACATTTTCCCACAGAAAATACTCTAAATATAACATGGGTCTTCAGTTCTATTCTGCAAGACTGGGATGCTGAAAAACAAAATTATCTACTCTGACCACAACACAACACCAGATTACCAGGACCATGAGCATCATATGAAAGTCCTTTTCCCTACCTCTTTAAACCGCTAGTAACAGTGACTCAAGTAAAAAATTGCTATATAAAAATGAAAACTTATAATGTTATAATATTTTACTCGAGGAAGTTTATCAGTGTCTCCGCCACAGAATATACAAAAAATAGGATGAGACACTTTCCACAATAAATTCCTCTTTGGGAGACCAGCCCAAAAAAAATCCTCATGCAGTGTATTTACAGGGTAGAATGAAGATTGAAGCCTCCAAATGCTAAATTTAATTGGCATAAGAATAATATATATGATGGGTACCTAGTATGATGTGATAACATATATCGTCTGTGAAGAACCAAAATTACCTTTATCCAATTGTAGCTAAAAACAATATCCAATATCTACAAAAATATTGAAAAATGACTTGAAAGCATTTAAATAGAATATTTGAAATTTTTCTAAAACATGTAAATAGAAAATTTTATACTTTTCCAAAACATGTAAATAGAACATTTTACACTTCCAAAACATGTAAATAGAACATTTTACACTTTTCCAAAACATGGAATTAGAACATTTTGCACCTTTCAAACACATGGAATTAGAACATTTTGAACCTTTTCAAAAACATGTAAATAGGGCATTTTACATTGTTGAAAAACATGAAAATAGGACATTTTACATTGTTGAAAAACATGAAAATAGGACATTTTACATTGTTGAAAAACATGAAAATAGGACATTTTACATTGTTGAAAAACATGAAAATAGAACATTTCACACTTTTCAAAAACTCTTAATTAACATTTTACGCATGTTTCTCATTTTGTTTTTATGACATAGCACATTTTGATTGTAGCTTAAATTGGATATGGGTCATTTTGGTTCTTCACAGACGATATGCATATATTGGACATTGTTTTTGGTGCTCGTGGATACTATTTTAAATTAAAACTCATCCATCATCTTGATTCTAGCTCAAAAATCCTTATTTCCTAACAACAACCAATTTGAGTAATTCTCTACGTATAGCTGTAATAAAGTATAAATGGGACACGTTTGAACTAAAAATATGACGTTAAAAAAATGACACAAAGAAGTAACATGCTTTCAGATATTCCATATAAAATGTAAACTGGTCGTTTGTTATACATATAGTATATATTCATTTGAGAGGAAAGAGCGAAGGAAATCCGATTTTTAAGACACTCTATTATACGAACTGAAGGAAATACAAAAATAGACTATAACTCACAACTCACAACGAAAAACTAGAAAAAATAGTAAAAAATATATTTGTATTTTACAAATTGATTTTGTTCATCTTCCACTAAATTAACGTTTACGACCTTTCCTCCTATGACGAATATATGTACACATCCCTTTATTAAATTGACATTTCCTGGCCAAGGCAATAACTGTGCTGACAGAATATTATGCACAATGCTCAGTGACCGTAGAAGGGAAAGTATGACTATCAATGAATGGAATTCAAGGAATGGACGGAGCTAACAGTAAAAGTGAATCTTAATTCTTCCTCAAGAAACAAAAAGGAGAGAGATGAAGAGTCTAGACTCTCACATGGTTGGTCGGCTAGTGCTTTAGTGGATGATGTGAAAGAAATTCTAGAGAGAAAGTGAAGCTGTGACCGGTTATTGCAGCTGACGCCAGTAGAAACATTTGTCCACATCCTACGTATACGTTCCTGTATGTACCTACCTATCTTCTTTCCCAAGCTATTATTTCATCTATTTTGCCCAAGTTTTGTGTCTCGACTACTCGACTACTCGACGCTGTCGACTCCAACTACAACCATATAGCACCATACCCATAGTACCTACTAAAAAAATTTCACTTAGTTCCGTCGACTGGAAGAAGCAATGTAGTTGGAGGGCTCACTGCTTTCTCCTCACACAAGAAGTCTACAGGAAACTATTATTTTGGGGACGAGAAGAAGAAGGCTTTGGGAATGGAATGGGAATTTGCCTCAAATCAAATTAGGAAAAATTTCCACTGGGATTTCAATGATGCAAATTACAATGGGACATACTGAGAGAACAAGTCCCTGTTTCAAACTTCCTATAAAGCCTTACTTATGTCTCACACAAAAGAAAATCATCGTTGTCGTTTGCAGTGGTAGTCTAGTGTAGGTACACTTTAAATGGGATGTGTAACAATTTTCATGGAAAATGGAATCACTCCCATATATCTTATAGACGCTTGTAGTACTGTATAGTCTATGCCTATATTTGCGTAATTATACTTGAGTTCGACCTCAACATCCCCACATCAATCCATGAGTAGCTCCCTATACAACAAACCACAGAACAAATACAAGTACCCACGACATGTTCTCGCGGTACAATACTAGAATTGGTACAGACAAATAGATATTCGGATTCGGATTCGGGCTCGAACTTGCAGTCAAGCAAGACGCAACTATATTGTAGAGATTGTTCGAGACAGCAATTCCAATGTAAAAAAAATATCAGTATACAAAATACAATAGACAGTTGACATACGTACTTACATAGAATAAAAGTACCTACCTATCTAGAAATATTTCTTAACGTGCCTTTTATTTTGCACACTCGACCCACACGTCCCACCCCATATTCCTTTCATTCCATTACAATAAAATTAAAATAAATTGTGCGCAAAACCATACCTAGTCAAATTGAGCTTCCGCGTGAAACATGCAAACAATACAAAAAAAAGTGGTGCAAGAGCGTTGTTGGTTGAGTGAGAAAGAGCGTCACATCATGTGTCGTGATCATTCAAAATTCAAGCTCAGAGAAGCCATACTTGAACTTGCCTGTGTAGAAGCAATAATAGAGAGCACACAGAAAAATAAAGTGAAAAAAAAATTAATTGTTTTTCAAAGAATACAAATTTGAGGACTACTATAGCATGTACAATCCCAGTCACAACAACTCCACTTACTATCAATATCTTTTCAATTGAGTAAGTGTAGTTCCTTTATCAATTAGCCTGTCAAAAGTAAACTATGACTAAAAGTACAGCTCCATTGGCATTTGTATTGCTATTAGTTTAGTCTACTATATGCCTACTATATGTTGTTGATAAAGCATAGGGAAATTACTCATGTCTACAAGATAGCTATATTGATAATATATCCCGTACTAAAATGTGCAACTTAATTTATTTGCTACAGCTATTTTCACGTCTACGCTTTACAAGTTAAATTTATTCAATTCGTACGAAACAGACAGGAAGCATTAATTTTTTTAATTACGTTTTTGAGAAATTTTAAAGTTAAGTGTTTAAAAGATTTAACATTTTTGAAAAAAAAATTAATTTGTTTTTACAAAAGATTGACATAAAAATTAGAATTCCTAATTAGATTTTGTTGTTGCAAAATTCTGGGCAGAAAGACAAATTAAAAGGGTAAAACATAAAAACTGAACCTTTAATTTTAGCTAATCGCGCATAATTTCCCGTTTGTTTCTTGCTAATTTTAAAAACAAGAACAAGCCATTACATAATATGGTATCCTGTCTGCACTCGTACCAATGCAGTGTAAGGTATGGAGGGATTACACGGACTGTATAAAACTAGAGAGCACATTGAATGGACATACCCGGAATATGTAGGTGCCTACATTAAATTGTTAATAATGTGTAAAGCCACGTGCAAAAATTTGGTTAAGCGCAAATTATAAACGTGCATATTGTTACTCATACTGTTAAAATTCCTGTAAT
Organism: Dicyrtomina minuta; assembly: GCA_949802685.1. NCBI lineage: Eukaryota > Metazoa > Arthropoda > Collembola > Symphypleona > Dicyrtomidae > Dicyrtomina > Dicyrtomina minuta. The sequence goes on from OX461809.1 coordinate 63,215,403, forward strand.
TATAGTACTTTTCTACAATAATAGTATTTTATTATTACCATTAAAAAGCCAAAAATTGTACAGTAATAATATAGAGATAATCAAGCAATACTATAGCACAAAGTACTAAAGAAATACGTTTGTTTACATTTAAAAAATAATCATTTTGTAAAAACTTCATAGAATTGGTATTCATACCTTGAAGGCTCGTAAAGAGGTCCCGAAAATGGACCATTTGCCGTTCTGTCTGTATCACATACTGCTGATGTCGAGCGAGACTTTTTCCTTAATAAAAACACATAGGACAGGTACACACTTAGTATTTTTCACTCTGAGCACGAATATTAGTATAATTAGATGCTCACATATGTAAGGTATATGGAGAAGAACATGTTTATATTGCCTTGATCATGCCTTGAAGGTGGAACACCGTCAAAAAAAAAATATGCATGTAGTATAATGTATGTAATAACAGTAAAAATCGATCGGACAAAAACTGGACGGGAACGTTTGTGAGAAGTACACATAGTATGCTCCATAAGTACACACAACAAGTATATACGTATAAGATCATAATAGGTACAAAGTAAAGAGCGTAATATGAAACACTTTGCAGTAACAAACAAAAATTACACAGTATTGAAGACATTTAAGTAGACGATAATACAAAACGGTTTAGCAAGAGAGAAATAGAAGCTCGTAATATGTGTAGAGTCCTTGGTTTAGTTCGTATTATATTCCTTGTAAATACATAGAGGTGTATGCATTTTACACTGGAGAGATCCAAATATCTCTGTGTGTATAATTATATAATTATTACAAGGCCTACGGCTATATAGCTATACAGATACAGTAAAAATGTATATAAGGTTAAATGTCTAATATTGCACATTAAATATTTGTTTCATATTCTCTAGTGTCCAAGCACATTGAACAGTGGGGGGATATTCGCTCCTATATTGTATAAATATTTATGCCGACATACTGAAATGACATTATATATATCGAAATCGACTCAAGACATTTTAATCAATTAATATAAGGTCCTTCAATATACTTTCCTGGCATGTTTTGACTTGACAGTCGTTAAATATAAACGCTAAGGATAAGTCACTTAATACAGACTATTTATTAGCTTTAGTAATTTCTATAATGATACTCCTTTCTCCTTTTGCCTTCAAAGCAAATGATTTCTGTATGGAAATCAAAACGGATAAATATCGGATAATAGTATATACTTACCCTTTCCGCAGTCGATTAGAGTGTAAATGCTCCAGTAGCACTTTCACTGACGGCAACGGTGGACCTGCCATAATGTGCTGCATTCGTCAAAAACCAAGAACAAAAGCAACGATAAAAATTACATTTATACACCATGAATATAAATACACACGCCTTCATGATTTGATCTGGTGGGGTAGCTTATTACTCACACTCAAGGATTGCATTAACCCGCATATCCTTTCATCATCATAAATAATTTTGATAAAAAATCATGATTACAAAAAAAAATAATTAAAACTTTTAGCTTCATCGGCAAATGTACAAAATAATATGTATGTAGAATAATATTTTTATAGAATAAAAACTGAAATTTTTACAGGTAATGGCAAAGATCTCAGCTCTCTCAAATCCATCGTGCGATAAAAATCCAAATTGGCAATTTCTTTGAGGGTTGGAATACGATTTTCTGGATTCTCTAGAATATACTCCAACACTTGGGAAACCTTTAATAAAAAATAATCATATGTTCTATCAGCACAATAAATTATTACGCACGTCTCCAACGTCCATTATTCTACTTATTATTTTTTGCATTTGAACATTTTTTTGTCATAAAAATACAAATTAATTTTTCGGATTATGCTCCTTTCTCAATTTTACCTACCTGTACATAATCTCTAATGTCGTTCCAATTTTGAGGAGATAGTTTAGCTGTAACGACTTCATATCCGGAGCTCATGGCAAACAGTATGTAGGCTACACGTAATTAATTATATATAGAATTAAATGCGTCATCAAAACATAATACTACAAACTATAAGTAGATTTGGCGTCCGCCCGAACAACTATTCAATATCGTCGCGGGGTTTCTAAGAATAATATTTATTTTCGTGGTATGTGTATTTACATTTACTTATAGGAATAACTTGGGCTAAATTCCTGAAATTCTAGAACTTACCAAATGAAATGGAATCAATTGCTTCGAGATTTGAGTTGATGTAGCGTGAAATGAATGGTAAGGCTCGTGGATTATGTCCCATTAACACATTATCCAGCCCAGAAAATCTGTAATACAAATGAGTTGGCTCATTATTTCAACCATCAAGACACGAAGACACAAAAAGGCAGCCACACAAATGAAAAGGAAGCCAAGCGGTGGAATAAATTTAGCCGGTTTATTATAATTAACTACACCCAATTAATTGAACATTGAAGCGGCAAAAAGACTCATCTAAAAAATAGACAAGCTCTATATATATATTTGCAGCTTTATATAAGGCATTTTTTTTCTAAATATTTTTCAACAAGATTATCTTAAATTCTTATGTACCGTGCAGTGCCATGTTGGATGAGAACGTTTCCAGGATGTAAATGACCACCAATTCCAGCAGGAAGACCTCGTGACCTTAATTCTATGAGAGCTTCAAGAATATGACAGGATAATCTCTGAGCGTGACCTTCGGACAATCCCGCCCCTCGGCGACAATATTTATTAGGCCAATGATCCGACCACTGACTCTAGATTCCCATCCCAATAACCACAGATTTATTACTTTCTCTTTTATAGACAAAGTCCCTATACATTTCAACTTTCAACAAAAGACATTCATCCATTCTATGTTTGTAAATGTCAAAATTGTCAATTGCCAATCCTGGATTTTTAGTTGGATAGGCATTTCAAAATCCATAGTCAAATGTGTGTACATTCAATTATATGGTTCTATTGTAAGAATGATTGTAGGTAGGTAGGTAAGGTGTAGAAGATGCTACTATAGGATTAAACTCACCTTGTGAAAGATGTCTCGTAGACTCCCTCGCGCAGCCACAGGAGTGACAACGATGGTAAAAGGTCGATCAAAATTGTCAACAGTCACCGTCTCCAAATCCAGGACAGGACAAACATAAGGATGTTGAAGTGATCTGCACACCTAGAATTATATAACAAAATAGGTAACATACATAGGTACATATATTTTTTTTATGTTCTCAAATTTAATTCTAGTGGAGCGTGTAATAATACTCTCTATACTTATATTACGTCCAAGCCCCGGCTTCCACACTCACGCTCGGGCGTCATCTCCTCCTTTACAAATGCAATTTTATGGCCCGAATCAAATCAAAAGAAAGAAAGAAGGGAGGGGAAAAAAGTCGAACAACATAAAGTCAAAGTTATAATAGCGTTTGATATATATGTCTATGGTTTGAGTATCAGCGGAAGAGGAGAGACTCCACAGATGTAGAATGAAATAGTTCTCCCTCCAAATGCAGAGAGTATAGTGTGTGTGTGTGTGTGTGTGTGTGTGTGTGTGTGTATTAAAGGAAGAAGATGCATTCAACATTTCGATTCGAATCCGGATTTGGATTTAGAGTCGGCATTCCAAATTCCATACATTCCAATGTTATGAGCTGCATATGTATACGCTGGGGTACAAATCTACTGTTTGTAGACGTATGAGACAGACATTGCTACAGGGTTTTGATGCGAACGACATTTCGGTTTCGGTGAAAGTTTTACCACCGTCAGCGATTCTCTCTCTCTCTATCTATCTATCTAGCTTTTATGATCATTGAAGCGTGTCATCACCTTTGAAGGTAACCTTTCACTGTTCCACTGTTATTACATAGAACTACAGGTAGGTACATCATGTAAAAAATATTAGTTTCAATATTAAAGACTGATCAAAGTGGAAGTAAATGGTTTACAAACATAATATGAAAATGGTTGAGAGATGAAGAATTCAAAGATATTGCCTACTGCTCACATAAAAAAATGAGTTATTGTATACCTATCTCTACAATTCGACAAGCCCAGCAATACATCCTTTCCTTTCCGTTGACTTTCCCTGTCGTTTTCCCTTTCCCTATCCCTATCATATCCTGCATTACATGACGCTCTCCATATTTCAATTTGCTTTGTTTTGTTTTGCTCCATTTATTTTTCTATTCAATTTCCCCGACAAAAAAACTCAGAGTGTTAGGATTTGAATTTCGAATAAAGTAGGAGCAGAAATTAAATTTCTGGATATTAATTTGATGAAATGTGAATAGGGATCGAATGACCAGTGAGTATTATTACACATACAGAATTAACATACGACCACATGACGGCACTATTCCAATTCGCTCTGACCCCAATCCCAATCTCTATTATGTATACATGCCCTTGATACATAACTAGAGGCACGATAGTATCTACATATATTTGGGCAATAAATTTATGATGTATTTATTTTATCTACATTTGGTTTTTAGAATGCCTACATGGATTTATTTGAAAAAATTTCACAATCTATTTTACACAAGGGAAACTTATAAAACAAGTGGGCTGCTTAGCGTCATTTACCATACAAGTGTGAAAATTCATCCTGATTTGCATTTAATTAGTATGATGATAAGCTAATTTGACGGAATACTCATAATGTACTCTCAAAATTGCTTTATTTAAAGCTAATTTATAAATTATTCTTTCATATTCTTTCTTCTATTTTTTTTCAAACTACACGGTTTTAAGAAACCAATGTTATGGACTTGCGGCACAATGTTTCTTCCCCCACGGTTTGTAAATTTTAGATTACCATAATAATTGTGTCGCTTGAAATACCTATGTAACTTTGGTAATATGCCTATTATATCTATCGAGCGTACAGCCCTTGACAGGGCCGGACGAAGGAAATACTTTTAGGCAGCAATTTTATTCCATATAAAAACCACCATTTTGATTTTATTTATGGTTTTCTTTGGTAAAGCAAAATGTTGTAATTACATGTTTTTAGAAAAGTGCAAAATGTTCTTTTTACTTGATTCAGAAAAGTGCTAAATGTTCTATTTACATGTTTTGAGAAAAGTGGAAAATATTTTATTTCCATGTTTTTGAAATGTGCAAAAAAAATTTATTTTGCATGTTTTCGAAAAGTCGAAATATTTTTCTTTGTATATTTTTGAAAACCGCAAAATGCTCCATTTACATATGTTTTTTGAAAATTAGAGCAGCGGGGACTGCCGGCGCTGGCCGCATTATCCGGCCCTGGCCCTTGGAAATAATAAATACATAATTTATAGGTATTACAAACTGACAACTGTACGACTGCAGAATAATGAATAATGTTCCATATTATAGAAGTGGACAATCCTGGAATTGAAATTGAACTGAAAGTATGAATTATTACAATACTAAATTTGGACGAATTTATAAAAGACCATGGAATTTAAATATACCGATTGAAAAATTGAGAATAATGAGAATGAATAAAATTGGAACAACTGCGAGCTACGGACCTTCTTCAATTTATTTAATTGACATTCTGATAGAAATATGTATATTACTATTTTGTCTCTTGAGCATATCTATATCGTTTATGGATGGATTTATTCCAAAATGTATTACTTTACTTTACTAAAAGTTCCATACTGTTTGAAATTCCATGAATACACAAACACACTATGCTGCTCTTTTGGTACGTAATTCAAGTGTAAATATAAGTAAATAAATAATATATTAATTTCTATATAAATCACGTGTCCACCACATATTATTGCATGGCAAGAGGGGAAATGAAACTATTTCCCTTTCCCTACCAACAATTAAAAGCTACGAATAATTATACTTTAGACTTTAGGACTGTAGCCTTTTTAAGACCAATTTATTGTAATTGACGCTTCGCAGTGTTCACCACAGTCAGTGAGTGGAGCCGGAGCCAGCCAGCCCAAAATTTAAATATATACAACCAAACGAGCTTTTCATTTTCTCACGTAAACACAGGCAAAGGAGGATAAACGAGCAGTTCTCTTAATGCCGTTGATTTCTATAATTTTGCCTCGGAAATGTTTACAGTTTATGCTGCCCAGCCACGATGATGGGAAATATACATTAAAAGTCTAAGCCCACATTATACAGTAAAATAAAGTGCTGACTCTGTCTCTGTCTCTGTCGTTCCGTATATTTTAGTTAAAAGCCAGCACTACGTACCTCCCTACCTACCTACCTACATAATTTCTCCTTCCCATTATTTTAATGTGCTGTGTAGTTGTAGTTGGTATTTTCGTCCATGTGGTATTTGCATGGCATGTGTGTGAGGAGGAATGCACGGCCCAAATCCTAGAGACATACCATCATCATCATATCATGTCGATAATGGAATTATTTGCCTATGGAGACATAATGTGAAAGGCGAGAGACTTGATTTAATTTAGCTCTCAACGCCTCCATGTCTAACCCCAGTTTCAACTATCGAGGAGACCCGCGACAACGCCCAAAACGCTACAGAACATAATGTGTAGTCACAGTCAAAAGACATGTTCCTTTCTAACAATAATTAGTTTAATCTCTCTAATATCAGCTTAAAATTTGTCAAGAATTTAAAATTATTTCATGTATTGTCTCCATATTTGAAATCAATAGAATTCCAATTATTTCTTATGCATCTAAACTGTGTTTCATCCTATGTATTATATTATATGCTGACGCAGGGAGAAATCTGGGAGTGAAATCTAGAATTCAAAACAGCTTGTGGAGAGGGTCATGTTTCTGATAGCGAGTAGTCTGCCTATGCACATATGGTGAGTCGGGAGTGGGTGAAGTTATGTCTCGCCCAGACATTACCTGCTTATTATTATTGTCATTACTCCAGAGCCAGACAAACAAACAAATCACAAATCTAGGTAGGTACGTCCGTAATAATTACATATACACTTTTAGGGGATGCATGTAGACGGCTTTGGATGGAGGATGGAGACACACGGCTCCCATTTTCATTTTCCCACATTTCCCTTTCAGATATACATATTAGTCTCTCGCTTCTGCACTTATGGCACTCGTCCTATATGCCGCCTGCCACTGCCACTGCCAGTACGGGAAGGGGAACGGGACCAGTAACGCTAGAAGCTTAGTCGCATAGATGATGATAGTAATAATACTAAAGAACGTGAATTGAGAGAGATATGGAGTACTTCTCCTCTCCTCACAAAGTGTCTAGGTACGTGCTCTAAATGGTCCCCGTTACATCTTGACAATTTGTGTGTGAAGCATGCCAATTATTTTATGAGTGTATCCAAAGACACCCTTTCATAGTCTCATATATTATGAGAGCTACTTTTAGGAAAATCACATTATTATTATGCAACTACGTAGGTAGGTAGGTAGGTAGGTACTTGATGCTCTAAGCAATAAAACTATAGTCAAGATACATAGGATCATATTATGTAAAGCTGCTGGCAGCTGGCTATATACCTATGCACGAATTACGGATTTAGGTAGTGAGTGAGAATTTATAATTTTGTATATTTCTCTAAAAAAAATTGTATTTCTACATATTTCTATAAAGTTCTATTCCATTGCAATTTCTGCAACTTCTGCAATTTCTACTCTATGTATAGTAATGAGTAACCTATTTATATTTTGTAAAAACTATATAGCATGGCGCATTCCCATTAAAAAATGAGGCCTTTGCTCATAATGAAACTAATTAAAATTAAAATATTCCTTCCAAGTAAAATTAAGTAATAAAAGACTGGCACTGTGATTCAAATTGGATGGAGTTGACAGGACTCAAAAAGTATCTACAGTTAACATACATAGTAGTCGCACAACTCCGAGTCACCATATCCAAAGTACCTACTTTAAATAAATTGTTTTTCTAGAAAAAAAATACATAGAAGAGTTTTCTTAAATGAAAACTACTTTGGCCATGTCCAAATAAATTAAAGCCTATGGATACTGAATAATATGTCAAGATTTCCCCATTTCCATTTCCAAATTTTATAAGGATGAAAAAACAAAATAAAATGGGAGGAAAAGAGTTGAAATTACATAATTATTGCATGTCTTCACAAAAAGGACTTGAGACTCTTGAAACGAGAGGGAAAACGGTCAACAACGGGCCATTGATCAACTTGCTCACTTTGCATACTAATATTTACATTTACATTGCCAAATAGCCATAGCCATAGTAGAGTCAGACACTCTCAGAGACTAATAACATGCACACTTGGAACAGCCACCTACCTACCTACCTACCTAACTGCCTGCCTATATAACCAAGTTGGAAAGTAGCCGGGAGCTATGCTCAATAAGTATATACGAAGGAATTTTATACATGTGTATATTAAATTTACATAGTAGAGAACAAGAGGAGAATGAATTCATTTCAAAGGAGACGTAAAAGTGGAGGAAATTAAAAGTAAACATGGAGAGGAGGAAAATGGGAGAAAGAGTGACTCTAAAAAGGCTTATCATGCATGAGGCTAATCGTAGGTGAAGTCCAAGTGCCTATATCATATACAAACTCGGGTCTGAAATGAAGGATTATTATAACGCACCTTACCTAAATTCCCTACAGACATAGGTGGATGCATATATACCATATGTGCCCAACCCAAGCCAAGTATGTAGGTAGGTACTTCACTTTTGTACGATCGCATTTGAGCGAAAGAAAAGTGAGAGGAGAGATGAAGAAAGAAAGAAAGAAAGAAAGTAGGAAAGAAAACCGTAAATATTTTGAACGCACCTGAATCATAATATTTTTATTAGTGGAGTCGATGAGAGGACTTCTGGAGTTACACGGCGTTGCTATTAAAAGGCGCTTGGCGTTAACTCTCGCATCGCAAATTACGTACCACAATCGATTCGTCCGCCAACCTGCCACATTCAAAAGGAACATTAAAAAGATAGAATGTAAGATAGCCCACTAACCACACACATGTTTATTGAATGCCTATAATATGTATCTACATTACTAACTACAGTAAGTATGCGCATTCCAACAAAGTCCAACAGAAGACCAGGACGAGACCAACTACCGTATATTCTGTAATAATAACCCCCGCGTACTATTCCAACTGAGGCATTTTAGTAGACCAGCGTACATTAAGATTATTCACAGATTATTATACAATATACGGTACAATATGCTCCTTCTCCGCATCGGCATATACATACTATAATATACCTTCCCGCATACCCCCGAACCCAAAGATTCTATCTGAAAGATTAAAAGGCAAATATTGCCGCATATCTGTACTCATGCGACATGTTCAGGGCGGTAAAAAATAAAAGTAATTGCAATCATTAAGACAGAATATTTTGCACCTTCCAGGACACGATGTCAATCTATGTAGTATCAATACCGCCAGGCCATAGCCACCTTCCTATGGATTTATGATGCGGTCACAATACAATAGTCTTTATTGTATTAGTTGGACAAAGGAAGAAGTGACGGGGGTGAGGACGGAGGTGGGCCCGGAGTTTATGCTAAACCAAAGGTATGCAAAAGGAATTCAGCAGCAGCATATGTTTCCACTAACAAACTGCTCACTCTCTTTATTTGGAATTCCCGACTGAGAGAGCAAGACTTGACGTGAGACACCTACTAACTCAGCTGTGACACATTTGTAATGATAGTTCAAATGTAGCCCAGGCAGATCCATATCCTTACATTCAGCCACGTACACAGGAGGAGCATGGGCATATAGGTATATAGTAGGTATATAAGCTACTACAAAGACGGAAACGGAAAGGAAACACATGCAGACTGCAGCTCGTGATATGTTTTTATCTGACGGAATGAAACTCTCAGATCTGTCAGGGTGAGTAACAAAGATAAAAGATCAGACGAGACCACCTGTGTGTCTTTCTCTCCCCGGTGAAGGCTGTACGACTGTACTGCTCCTTCTCATGTTTGTTCTTATGAGATTAAAATCAGAACCTCTTAGAATGTTAGAGTGCATGTTCTGATGGTGTTCAGTTGTTCTCTCCAATTCTGTCCAACTGTGTTCCTCTTCCTGTTACTGCTCCGGAGCCGGAGCCGGAGCATGAGAGGGACGACGGATGACGGGGAAGCCGGGGCCGGGAAGAGCCGAGCTACACTCCGCTTTGATACTCTCCATCGCATCAACTATTAGTAGGTAACATATAATTTAACGGGACACGAATCTCTTTTCTTTCCTCATCTCATTCTTGTAAAAAAAAATACATGTATGAGTATATAGTAGAAATTTTTAAGACTCTGTAAATATAACGTAAACTGACAGTCTCATGAATGATTAAAGTGGGGAAATCCGACGGGAGTGTTGTGTCTATGTGCAATAACTTTTGACTGCTCCCTTGTTCTCACGAGTGTGTTTGTACAGGGCTCTCTCCAAGCCCATCTGATCCTTATTTCACTACTCAATGTCCATATGTAAATGCACGAGGGAGGGACAGACAGCCCCGCACAACAAGTCTCCTCCATGCACACGTCTTCTTGACAGTCCCATATTTCCATTTCCAGTTTCCAGCGGGCTTTGTTTTGTATTACTAGCTCATCCTCCGCTACAAATGGATACAGCGAGTGAGGTGGATGAGGATGAGGGAGAGAGGCACATAATATTCGCTCATTCGTAGGAACCTTACGTGGGTCTGGTGTTGGTTCTGGTGTTGGTGCTATGGTTATGGTGTGAGGCGTAGAGTCTCCACATTTCGGAGAATGTAGGAGCATGTAGTATGCGTAATTATATTAGGTTAGCTAAATGTGTGCATGACTGTGTGTGTGTGTGGATGGGGAAGTGACTGGTAATGTGAACGTGTGTAGGGATGGAGAGATCCGAGTTTCCACTTTCAAAGGAAAGTCAGCTAGATTTTATTAACGAGAGTAGTCCTTGAATCCGAGTCAGTTAGTTGGGATACAAAGGAGGGAGAAAGAATAGCTTACACTCCCTTTTATTCCGCGTCGTCCCTTCATAGAAATGGAGTGAGAGGGAGAGAATCATAAAGCTTTCAGCTAAAGAGTCAAGCATGTAGAATTTATACAGTATGTACATAGGGACAGCCCACCTACCTAGTTACTACCTCCCTTTATCCTTAGCCTCCAGCTTCCCAGCCATCCAGCCAGCCAAACCAACGAACCAAGTAAACCAACTTACGTCAGGGCCCATAGCCATGTAGGTACACACAGTGATGATGAGCTGTGTGTGTAGAGGAGAGCCCAGTAAAATAACAAGGGAAAGTAGGGAAAGTAGTGAAAGCACCTCCTCGTCTATTTAGTAGGCACGCTGAGAAATAGGGAAGGGAAGGGAAAGGAAGGTGGAATATTGCCGCTGAGACTCCTGAGTGTATTGAGCTTTTCATTCAATGCATTAAATTCCCACATGAATATCATAATTGAAATGTATTTTACTCTTGTATAGAATAGAAGGAGACAGGCTATGAGGGACGGATACGGATGGAGAGTATAATATTATAGACTACAGATACATGGGAGTGAGTCTATAGGCGTGGCAACTGTATTATTAGGGTACTATAACAAGAACTAAATTTGTCCTAAGTGTCTGTCTGCTCCTGGAACCTTCTACAGTTGTATGCTGTAGCAGACGGACAGTAGTAGACTTGAGCATGGGATAATATGTTTTGAATGTGCATGATGCCTTCTGGGCAGAGGCAATATGGGAATATGAACATGTATGAGAGAAGGAGAATGAGAATGAGAATGGAACTAACACTTCTCAGAGGACTCACCAATTTCAGGTAATTGATCCAGAAGAACATATCTGCCGTTGGAGCTCTTTAAGTAGTTCATACATGCCGTATGCCCAGCTGTTTTCTCCGATCGAATTAATCCATAATGAGGAGGAAAACTTTTCAATTTTGGCTCATCTCGGGGTGATTGAAGCTCAACCATCTCTGCTGCCACGGACTCCTCACCCAGTCTATTGTAGTCGTAATTGGCCGGGCGGCTGAAAAAGAACAGAATAGAATAGAGATGAGAGAGGGACTTTATCCAAACAATTTACAACTTAAACAGCTCCCATTAGTTAGATCATATATATAGAGTGTCGTTTAGCTAGCCTTACAAAACAAAATCCTATATATATATGCATTGTGACGGAGTCATTTAGAATTAAATTAAATAGTACACTTGGCACATGCAGACGTTGTAAATTTTTAGATTACAATATATAGCCTGCACGGGTAGGTTTCCCGCCTCATTTTTTGGACTGCTAAATAAATTTTTATATTGGCTGTATAGATTAGAAATGCAAAATGCGGATATAACATTTTTTTTCACTTTTAGTTTAACACCTTCAGCCAAGATATTTTTACATGTATATCCCCATTACGGTCACAGTCGCGGATAACGTGCTCCTACACCTCCTCCTCCTCGTCCCCCCCATAAAAACCCCATGTCTGGAAGCATTAAAGTATCCAGTCAGTAGTATAATAAAAGGGCCCGTAACCATATGTACACTGTTTGGCTCAATATTTACATAGGAAATAATAGGAATAGTCTTGTAGTAGTAGAAAACCATCGTCAATAATGAAATGATTTGATGAAAAAAAATCATTTTGTGGACTAATGCGGAAATGAGATATGACTTGTCTGCGGACCTCGATGAAAAAGAAGAGGGAATCGAAGGGGAAATGAAATAGTGTTCAGGATAAAATGATAAAGAGATAAATGAGACAATAAATTCCCAGATTCCCCAGCAGACTTCAATGTAATTTTGGCTCACATCAAAAAATCCAAAATCCAAACTCATGCACTTTCTCCTCAATTTTGAAAATACAGGGGAATTAGCTTTTATTAGCTAGTACAAAGTATGTACGGAGGGGGGTTATATAGACATACCAATATAAATATCATATTACACCTACCTGCGGTACCTCACACAACAACAACTATATAGGTACCGGTATGTTATGGGGGAGGACGGCGGACAGAGGAAATTTAGAGGGATTTTATATCCGTAGAAATAGGGATCGATAAAGGGTGAAATTACCTTCTAATTCTCGTGATGCCATCCGACACTTTCCGTATTACAAACCATGAAGGCATTGTAGTCGTCTGTCCGTCTGCCGGTTTGTCCGTGTCCGTGTCTCTTTCGTATCGGAGACGGAGACGGAGTAGTGCTAGTAACGTACCGATTTTGCTCTCCCTTCTACTTTGTCACTTTACATGGGCTTGTATTTAGTGTATCATTTGGTTCAACGACTCACGAGTGCACCTAGGTATTTCTTTCCCTTTTTTTTCTTTCTGTACAGTAATTATATTTACTCCAGGCGCTCCCTCACATACGCCGTACATATCATGTGGATGTCGCATTGACACAGACGACAGCGGGAACTTCATGGGAGAAAGGACCATGTAATTATCCCGTACATGGTGAGTGGCACAAACACGGTGATGGCAATAACATGAATGCTCAAATCCAGCATGTTGGTCCTGACCTTCGCTTTTATTACAGCGAGCACATACATACACGTTATTGCTCACTAGGCAGAGAAAGACCAGCCAACCAACCAAATAACCAACCAACCAACGAGGGGTACACACACTGCATTGCCGTTGCTACATTCCCATCTCCCATCTCCGTCCTCAACATAATAGAAATACAGTATATCACATACAGCTATGATGATGACTGACTGACTTTCAAGCCGTGTAAAAATGTAAGCGTACGAAAAAACAATATAAAGTGGTTTCTATGTTCCTATACATTTTCGTGTAAAAGCGCGGAGCCCTCCCTTTTACACAGAATGCCCGCCTCACTTATAGTCACTTTGTATTGTACACAGTTCATCTTTATTCTACCCGAGGGAGAAAATTACCTGTCCTAGCCCTATTACATGATTCTGGATTCCAACTATGCAGCCTTCAAATGTGTAAACTTTTCCATCTATTCATAGCGAGTCATTTTAGGATTCAAGCATTTACTTGTACTTTTCCATTTTACATTCAAAGAATTATTAATTACTTTTCTCTATACTATCTCACAGTCCCTCAGAATATCTAAATATAGCGCAGAATATCAGAATGTCAATGTTGGCAATTTTGAGTCAAATTGGAGTCACTCCACACGTTTCAAGCTTTCTACTATTATTTCGAGGCAGTTAACAGTTGAGAAAACTTGAATGAAATCAAGGATGAAAATTGCATGTAATGTTGCTAGTTTCCGACTTGGAATTACAATGACAATGCTCCTTAATTGATGATTGCTCAAGTATGGAAGGAGTTTAGTCTAATTTTAAAATTTCGTATATGGTATAGCACCTACCTATACCTCTCCATATCTACCAAAGTATTAATATATGGAAGCTATAAGATGTCGAAAGGAACTGAAATAAACTTGACACAATTCTACAAAAGCCTATAGCCTGGTACAGTGTACAGTACAGTTAGTATAAATTATTCCCAAGTATATAAAACTTCATTCTGTAATAATGTGTAATTACATAATTAGTCACTTATTATTAATAAGCTGCACTTTTCAAAACTCTATAACTATACCTATAGCATTTTCTATCAATTTATTGCACTCGAGAGAAATAGGTACCTACAAGTTTATGGACGGAGCTATTAAAACTAAATAAATATAGCCAACTACCCTACTACAGTTCTATACCTCTCTCACTCACTCACGATCAGTGCAGGCCTATGACATGGTACAGTGTCTCAAAGTTGCAACTCGAAAGGTAAAGGTAAACACATGTTGTTGCCCCTTTTCTGTCAGTGGCAAGGAATGGCATATGGCATCCCGTGTAATTACCTCTAATTCATTGGAGTAGAAATATTGTGCGATAAAGAACCTGTCCGACTCAATCCAGTCCAGTCAAATTTATTGCCTTTCTCTGTTTCTGTTTCTGTTTGGTTAGATAGTGTTTTATAGTGACAAAGGAGAGTGACACAGTGGGACCGTCACTACAAGACGCTCCACAGCCCTACATCCTACCTACCTACATATAGCTTTCTCTGTACTACAGCAAAGAAAAAAACCCACACAACCAGAAGCCAAAAAACAATGGAGCGGGATGAGAGAGAAATTGATGACAGCCAATTTTACTCGTAACTCACAAGCAAATATGTACAGTGTGTGTAATCACAGGTACAGTGTAAATACATTACACAAACAAGAAAATAAAAACTCTCTCTTTCCCTTTCCGCTTCCTCCGCTCAGTCAGTCGGTCGGTCATCTGCTCTACCTATTTACACTCTAAAAATTATTCACGTCACAATAACAGCTCAGTCAACGAGACGAAACAGAGAACGGAAGGACGGCAATGGGAATGGCAATAGCAATCTCAAATAGTCAAAATAAAAACGCCAAGTCTACTACGACTACGACCACGAGAGAATGCGAGTGTGTGAGATTCCAAATCAGCGTCTCGCTTAGTAAGTTATAAATTGAGCTGTGTATGTATGTACCCACGTAGTTAATAGGAGTCGGAAAGAAAAGGGAAGAAAGAAAGATGTTTGAGGAAATCTGAGTTGATTTCTTCTAACTGGGTAAAAGTGACGGGAAATGTGTGTAAACTCTCTGGGAGTCAGATGAGAACTGGTTCTCTCCGTCCTTCCAGCCCCAGCTACCCACTCATACACTCTACACTCAGCGTCTTTTTTTTTGCTATTCCTCAGGTATGTGTTGGGACAGGGACGACAAGAAGGAGCTTGAGTTGAAAGAGGAGAAGCAACAGAGTTCCAGAGAGAGAGAGAGAGAAAGACGTTTTTCCAAAGCAACACGAGAACGAAATTCTACTGCTACTCGGATTGCGTTGGTCCTGGTACTGGTCCTGGTGGTTTTCATATAATAGCATGCTTTCCGCGGGCACACGGAACGGAGTATGGAGTCTAGATGTAGTTGGGAATGTATGCATTATCATTATGTTGTTCTTGCATGAGGAGACGAAGCCGAAGTGGATTGTGGATGTGGAGGAAGTTCTTTGGATTTGGATTTGGATATTGACTCACTCAGAGCTGCTCACACGGCCAAAATCCACTGTAGAGTATGGTAATGATACCCAGTGAAACTAACATACTACACACACACACACACACACACACACACACACACACACACACACACACACACACACACTACAACTACAATACCACAGTGGCTTCAAATACCACTCACTTTCATTCCCTTTCTACTTTGAGTCTATACCCACGACTGCCCTCTCATCTCTCCCCCTCTCTCCTTTATAAAATCCAATGGGAGCAACTCTCTCACTCAGTGTGTATATGACACGTAAGAAAAAACTCTAGTTCCATAGTTCCATAGTTTCAGCTCCGTTTCCATTTTTCAAACTGTAATATATCTGTATGCTGTGTGGTCCATATGAAGAAGACGGACGTGCAGGTAGTAGTGCATCTATCTTTCTTCTTTCTTGTTTTTTTTTCTTGAGGGACAGGGATAGCCTCCTCTATGAGTCTTATGTGATACCTCCGCCCAGATCCACATCCTCATCATCATCCAGCATGATCGACTTGTAGACGGGAGTTAGTTGGGAGACGTGGAGATGTTTGGTCTGGGCACATATTTCCTTCCTACTACAGAGTCACCGTCCATCTTCTCCCTGTCCCTCCTCTAGGCGGCTATATGCAGTATAGGAGGCTCAGAGCGTACTCTCGCATTCTCTCAGAGTTAGTCTCACATCTTTAGTCCTCTTCCGTTATGGTTTTAGGTGTTTTTCCTCCAAGTAAGTATCTCAAAAGTCTGAGTCTGAGGAACTCAAGATAAACCAGAGGAAAAAGTAGGGGGGAATATAAGTAGCGCACACACGAGACATTTTATGTACCGAAAGAACCGACCACAGAGAGATCCCAACACTATGTATGTAGGTAGGTATGTACGACTCACGTAGGCTCAGACTTTTAACGTCATTGACGGAGCAAGAAATTATATCTAAATTCCCCAAAAGCAATTGTCACACGAGGTGCTTGCTTTTGAAAAAGTTAAACAGTGGAGGCAGGAGGCAGCGTCTCCATACTAGTGTGTAGGTAGGTATATATAAGCTGCTATATGAAGCTATATAGGCACCTACCTCACGTTACATATCTCTTTCAAAACTATCGGGAAAATGTTAATAATGCTGTTAACGTTTTTTTATGAAGCCCCTATATTTAGGAGCTATACCTACACATGGATATACATCCATCTATGTAAAATAGAAAGCTTTGAATAATGTAAAACGTTGTCTATGTGGATAGAGCATTTTGGAGCGTGAGCCATTGTATAAAGGTAGGTACATAATATGTAGGTAGGTAGGTGGTATTATTACACATTATCATTTACCAAGGAGGAGAAGAATGAGAGAGAAGACACGAAGACGAGAGATGAGATGGGATGAGATGAGAAGATCCAAGACACACATCCCCCTAACGCGTCTCCGTCTCCTCACAAAGAGAAAGCACTGAGCTAAACAAGACCAAACTAATAAGCTGCTGGATATAATATATAAATGAAAGCTCAACAAGGAAAATCATCAGAACAGCCGTTCCATGAATTGCATTTTCTTTTCCTCCCTTCATAAGATATACCTCGACGAAGAAAGGTAGGAGAAAGTAGACAGGAGGTGGTTCCTACACCTACTAACTACCAACTCATCTCCCACCACTACTCCTAAAATCTAAAATACACAGATATCTGTACGTAGATATATACGCACAGCCCACGTCCGACTCCGACGTCCTAGACCCAACCAAGGAAAAGAAAGGTGGGTGGGTAGGTAGGTAGGTAGATGCGAAGTGTACTCTAAAGGAGTGGAGAGAGTATATAATACGAGACCACTCATCTCCAGTCTAGAGGCAATAAAGGGAAGACGAGGGGAAAACAGAGCCATATACTATAAAACAAGAGAGACCGAGAGGGAAGATCATCTTGTGAAGAGTTTAAGAGTGAGGAGTGTGTAGAGACGAAAACAAAACTTAGGATAAGTGTATAAAGGAGAAAAGGGAAGTGGGTTAGGCACCTTTACGGTCACATCAACGTATCAACCAACGACTAGAGTAACTCACAAAAAAAAACCCTTTCATGACATTCTCATTTTTAAGACGAAAATTAAAAAGATTTCTCGCTCCCTCCCCTCCTTCCTCATCTCCCACACATCTCATGTAAGTAAGCTAGGTACATCTCTCTGTACATCTCCACATTCTATGTAATCTACTCTCATTATTCTTTGCCCTATTCTTTTTATTTTTATTTCGTAGTATCTCATAGCCGCCTCCGGCTCCAAGAACCATAGAAACTGGAACTGCTTTATACATAATTACCTATATGTATCTGTGTAGGTATGTGTGGAGATACCATCTGTTCCTCCTTCACCATAACACCAACTGTTTCTCTTCTTCTTCTTCTTTTTCATTAAGATTTATATACACTCAATTTCATCTCGATCCAGCCTTGTTTCCCAGCATCAGGATCACTATACTATACCAGTGTTCAATGTCTCATCCAATTATATAAAGTCTTTAGAGTCACTCGTTTCACCAATTCACGCCCTCAAACTCATAACACAACCACATAACAGAACAGAACCGAACCAAAGAAGAGACCCCATGTAACATTATACGTAGAAGACATTGTATATACCTCATATAGAGTCGAGCCGGTGGACTGCCACTGCCACTGCCGGGAGTAACAGGCAGGCAGACAGGGTGTTTGGTTTATTTCGTGAATAACAAATTAACAAGGAAGGCCATACGGTACGGTGTACGGCACGGGGTAATTTTTCTAGTACAAATTTTATTCACGAGTAGCCAGGAGCATTACGAGGAAAAGGATCATTTGTATTAATTTATTTAATAATACAAATTTAAATATTAAAAATGTCTAAAATTAGTCACTAAAAATGTCTCATTACTCACAAGGTCGTTACTAGATTTCCAATTTCAGAGCCAAAACTTATAAATCCACGATCAAAGTAAAAGTTTCATAAAAAAGAAATTGTATGCACTCATTATAATTGTTATAACCGAGGAGATATACTTGCCTACTTGAATAACCGTAGTTTGATAGAATTACACAATATGACTGTAATGAAAAGGAAATGTGGGAAAGAGAAAGAGAGAGAGAGATGCTAGACGGGGACTACTATATAAAATGATACATGGTTTTTATCAGGGGAAATTTAGTGTCGTAACATCCCCAATAGTCGTATGAAATCTGGAAGATTTGAAGATTACGACATGTACTGATAAAATATTTGTTTGTACATTTATCCCATTGTGGTAAACCTGTAGCATATAGCAAGGACGTGTATCACAAGGAACGGCCCACGAATGCCGTATACCACAATGACTACCAAGTAAAATATGACACAGACTCATGTACCTACCTATATGGTACATAGGTAGACACACCATCTCATTTTATAAAGTGAGTGTATACTCTGCGAATTACTGAAATATCTATGAGATTCTTGTCATCAGAATGTGGAATACGTGGAAAAAAGGGAAGATGTATGATCCAGATTATAAATATAGGGCTTCACATTAGAAGGCCCGTGTGGAGTTATGACGGTGTCGAGAGATATCAGTTTATTACTATATATAGGTCAGGTTTGTGTAGGCTTCAAAATCTCATGTTACGTGTACTCCAACTCCAACAATGATACCACTCAGATTTTCACATGGTTTCTTTTATGATCACACAATGATGCATACGTGGGTAGGTTGGTACATAGAAGGGAAGCTTTTTCTATACGAGCCAGCCTGATTTCATTATTAAAATGAGCCGTCGGTAATTTACTCAATTTACATGACAATGTGTAACTATTCAAATTTAAGTAATTTAATAGGTGTCTACGACTACGACTACTCGACCACTGCAAGAAGGTTATAAAAATTTTGAATTTATGAGCGACAGAAAATCATGTTTTAATGCCAGTAGAATTCTAATTTAACGACACAAATTACCATTGCATTTCATTGAAGAACGGAACAGCACACTATTGTCTACTATTTTTGGAAATACGGTAGTTTATATTTGTATGAATTAATTTCAAAAGTACATAATGCTAAGTAAAGAACATGTATAGTGTCAACGATTATGCTAAAAGTACTAATGTTAAAAATACAACACTTATTACTAAAAAACTAAAAACTGGCTCATGATCATTATAATATTACGCAATGCTACCTACAGAAATATTTGCATAACGGTAAACACTCTTAATTAAAAACTAGCACCTCTTCCACAACAAGTTTCTATTTCAACGAATTCAGTACGTTAAAAAAATAAAGTTGCAAAAATCCTAATTCTCAACTCAACAAAAAATACTTGGTGTACATAAAAAGGTAACTGGACCTGGGTGAATACACCCAGTCCTTATTCCTTTATCCTTATACGTAGGTAGTTGACTTATTTAAGAACAAATATTGTATAAGTAAATTTGTCGTCACGTTAATTTTCTATAAAATTAAATTAGCTCTAAACCTGTGAGCTTCGTCCTACATGACGCCTGAGCTCCTTTGTTTTCCCTGCACATATTTTTAATAACTTTTGAACCTAGCTGAAACTATGTATATAACGTCTATATTGTAGTCGTCTCTATATGTATGTACCTAACAAAGTAACAAGTTCTTTTTATGAATAGGATTAAGTTTCTGTAGGTATTCTTCGCCGAGGCATGTTGATGTTGAGACATGGAAAGATTATAAAATTATTGATTATTCTATTGAAAGGCGAAAGGTAAATAAATACAGTGAGTAAAATGCTCCTCACTCGCACGTAATAGCGAAGCATAACATCTTTTTTGAATGTGGTTTCCACAGACGGGACGACGACGACGAGATTAAAGGATGTGTATAGACACACTCAAATCTTTTAACTATAATGTTACCCCCCCCCCAATCCAACGCCAACTCCGTCAGCACCCCCCCCCCCCCCCTCAATTCCCCGTGCCCGTCCGTCCTCTCAACTCTTCACATCTCAAGTGTTAAAAAACTTGTCCACACAGAAGATCATAAATTGTATACAATAATATTGACATATTATCGGGCTGAATTTTTAGACGAGCTCAAACAGCCCCAACTACAGACAGACAGCATCTGTGCGGGATGGCAGAGGTAAGTACTTGGAACTTTGAACTTTGTGTAAAATAAAATAACTTGTAAATAAGTAAGTTTTCACAAACTAATCTTTGAGAAACTTGAAAAGCTGTGTTGGAAATGGAGGTGAAATTCTTGGAGGATTGCAATGGTGATGATGGAAAAGCGACGGACGAAGAGTGAGGGAGGTTTCCATGAGCTGTTGCTCACTCTCGCTAACTACAGCGACAAGGTGTTTAGATATGCAAACTGGTAAAGTAAACCTTTCCCCTCTTTGTTCTTTATTCCGTAGCAAATTAAATCAAGGAGGATTGTCATTCTTTTGTGGCCATGTATTTCCTCTCAAGAGCGCGAGCACTTGACGTTGACTACCTTGTAGAACAAATGGAGACGGGGGAATGTCTCCTTCAAAAACCCAATTCGTATAATATAGCACATAATATATGTGAGCCACTCAGTGAGTTCAACTAGAGAAATTTGGACTTGCTTCTTCGACAGTCTCCTTTCACCGTGTTCGAGAGAAAGGAGAGAAATATAATATGGAAATAAAATAAAAGCCACACTGCTTTAACTCCACAGTGTACGTAGTGTACATATTATATATATGTGTCTTCGGGAAAACATTCAAGTTCCGCTTTAGAAGAAGACAGGAGAGACGGAGAGCAGAGGAAGAAAACGAAAGTTTGAGTTTGAAAAAGGTGAGTGGTGGGCTCTGCCTTGTCCTTGTTTGGAGTATTGAGGGAAAGCCTTTGAGAGCCAGCTACTCGGCTTCAGCTTATACAGCTTTGGGCTATGCCATGAATCGTTCATCCGGTACCGGTAGCGGCACTGGTACCGGTCCAAGTGCCGGTATCTTTTGCTCCTACATATAGAGCGAAAAACAGCCACGTATAGAAACCGTGTAAGTTTACTAGCATATTATGTACTAGTTCATTTCAGTTCAGAACCTACACTCTGCAACTTTCACATAATGTAATATGATTGGTATTGGTAGACACATTGTACTATGCCAAAGCTTATTTTAATTAATTAATAAATGTAAATCCCCCAATCTCTCCACTAAAATTCGAGAAACAATATACAAAACTAAACCCTACAAGAACTTGTCTTATACAATCTATTTGGAAGGGCCGAAGCAAGAGAAGCTTAATTAAAATGAAAAATAAATATATCAAAATCACCTAGGTAATTATATACGCAGTTAATTAAGATGGGAAACTGAGAGAGGAAACCAATATCGAAATTGGGAAAAAAGGACGACAGGAAAACAAAACAACAAAAATGTCAACTCTCTTCCATTTCTGCCTTTCTGTGAAGTAATTGCAGTCGAACGACAAAAGAGTCTGAAACTGTAAAGTACTTTTACAATTACCGCACCGTTAGCTTTTAATCATGAAATGGGGACCTTTGGGAGTGAAGCAAAGCAAAGTAGGTATAGTAGTTTTTTTTTATGAACTCAATCTTTTAGAAATGAAGACTATATAAGGCTCTTTTTGCCTGGCTTGAATTTTTATTTTTTCCCCTGTTTTCCCCTCCTTTGATGATTATCTGTACAAACAAGTAATACCTACTTATGCCGTCAATATTTCATCCTCAACCTTTTCATACACATGATAGGTAGTAGTAATGATATACATACTTGTTATTACGTAGAGCCAGCACCTGCAGCGGCAATCCAGAGTTAGTTAGAAAAGGCATAAGGATGTGTGTTTCCATATAAAAACTTATCTTCGCCCGTACGTCCCCCCTCCTCTCTCTACAGTGCTTTCTTTCTGTATAATCCACATGTATAAACGCATACCCAACTTCCCCCTTAATATTTAACTTTGCGTTTACCTAAGAATCTCTGTATACTCTCTCTCTCTCTCAGAGTGAGTCAGTATGACATAAAGAATTGAAATTGGTACAGATATTTCTTCACTTGCTTTCCCCCAGAAGAAAACTAGGAAAAGGCAGGGTGTAGAGGCAGTGAGCCAGTGTAACGCAATGGAATGGAACCCAAAACGTAACCACAAATACAAACACTGTGTGTAGTGTGTAGTAGTGCTGAGTATTATTGAGTTCCATAGTTCTCAAAAAAAAATACCAGAACTGATGTGTACGTAAGGATGTATACATCAAACTGTACAACTTCGTCAAACCAGAACCAGCACCAGTCCATAGGACTGAGGACCGAGCCTACTACATGTCTATACATTAAAAGAAAATACTATACGATGCAATGGAACTCCTGGAAATGTAAGGAAAATTCCCTCATTTTTTTCCCCTCTTGTATATGAGGCTATGAGTAGTTTGGCAATAAAACAGATTCTATTGGTAGTTGGTAGTCTCAAGTCTCTCTCTCTCTCTCCCCACTCAAGAGATGTATATGGATAGATAGGACGGGAATAGATACTTTAGATAGATAGACAATCGGTGCTCCTTATTTTCCCTGAATTATTAAATAAACCCGCTTGCTCGCTCTTTCTCCTCAGCTCTTTTCCCTTTTCATTCTTTACCTGCTTTCTTTTCATCCGTGAATTATTGAAACGCTCCGTTTCCTTTCAATAACTAAAACCAAGTCTGTAAAGATCCCCAAACTCTTGTAGCTTGGAGCACATGCACACACACACTATAGACACACACTCACTACTATAGATCAGGGCCGGATAATGCGGCCAGCGCAGGCAGCCCCGATGCTTGAATTTTCAAAAAACATGGAAATGGAACATTTTGCAGTTTTCAAAAATATGTAAAAAGAATATTTTCACTTTTCAAAAACATGCAAATAAATTTTTGTACACATTTCAAAAACAGAAATAAAAAATTTTCACTTTTTTCAAAACATGTAAATAGAACATTTTGAAATTTTCTTATTCAAGTAATAAGGACATTACAAACTTTTCTAAAACATGTAAACACAACATTTTGCAGGTAATAAAGTATGTAAAAGAATATTTTTAACTTGCCTAAAACATGTAAATACAACATTTTGCTTTACCAATGAAAACCATCAATAAAATCAAAATGGTGGTTTTTGTATGGAAAAAAATTGCTGCCTAAAAGCAATTCCTTCGTCCGGTCCTGCTATAGATCCTTCAGAGTAATGACGCATATCAGTATTAAGTATGGAGGTACGTAGGTGCCCACAAGGAGGTTTAGGTAGGTAGTTCCCATTACATGAAATGAAATAATCTGGGTTTCCCTCAACTCAGAACCTAGTAAGTATTTTAATCAAGGAATAGAGAATGCCTAATAAATTATAGCTAACTAAGCTGGGCTGTATATATAGTTCTATATACATATGTGTGAGCGGAAGGCAGTGGCTACTGGCTACCGTTTTACACAACTATCAATCTCCAGTTCCAGCTATGAAGGCATACCTATAGTACTAAAATTTATTTTCATAATTTACCCATATTCCAAATTCTTTTTGAAATTTACAAAGCTTGCTACATATAGCCCAACCAGACAGAACCATAAAGTTAGCGGAATGTATAAACAAAAAATACTTTTAATTCAAGGGCTACACGTAATTGTACAAACGAGAACGAGGAAGGACGGCTAATTGGCTGCAACATGGAATTTAATACATTTAATTCAAATATAAATTAAATTAATTTTTGTACTGACGTAGGTAGGTATGCCAAACCAGACTACGATTATTTAGTCATCGTCTGTTTAGGGAAAACATAATAATAATTATCACATTGTAAACTTAACTATATAATGGTCTGACTAGACAATAAACGAGGAAGGAAAATACACCAAATGACTTAATTATGACTATTAACAGACAATAATAATTATTTTTTAATATTTACATATCGTCTGTGAAGAACCAAAATGACCCATATCCAATTTTAGCTAGAATCAAAATGAGCTATGTCATAAAAACAAAAGGAGAAACATGCGTAAAATGTTAATTAGGAGTTTTTGAAAAGTGTAAAATGTTCTATTTACATGTTTTTGAAAGGTTTAAGTGTTCTAATTCAATTTTTTTGAAAAGGTGCAAAAATGTCTAATTCCATGTTTTTGAAAATTGCAAAATGTTCTATATAAATGCTTTCAAGACATGTATCAATATTTTTGTAGATAGTGGATATTGTTTTTAGCTACAAATGGATATGTGTCATTTTGGTCTTCACAGACGATATGTTGATTACTGATTGCAGTAGACGCGACAGTATATTAATTGACAATTATTTAGTTATGTATTCACAGAAGTACAGAGGGTATTTAAACTTAATTCAATCACACTTCAATTGCTTAGATAAATTGCTCAATTAGAAACGCGTATACACGTGCGGGAAATCGTCCTATGTAAAACTCAAAAATTACAGATAAACGACCTAAACTTGAATTTTGGTATGACGATATTAATGAGTGTATTGATGAGCACACGTAATTTCTAATAATATAATATTATGGGGGTAGTTTAACCAAATTCTCCTAATCATTGTAAAGTTCAGGATCAACTGTCTTGGAAGCCATTGAAATTTTCCTAATCGTTGCAGAGGTCAATGTTGAATATTTATTTTTGCATAATGCTGGCAATTAGTACATTTTACCCCTATAGCTTCATCCTGTCAGAGTTTTTGAATGTTTGAAGTTTTCAGTATGGTTCGTTTAAATTTAAATGGGAAGGGAAACATACTAAAATCTCATCACCTACTAAAGGGTTAAGTATCTCACCTATGGTTATTGGTATGACCAACCGTAGCGTAGGTGAGATAAACTGTTTTCGACTCATATTTAGAGAGATTTAATTTTGAATTAAATCCTATCCCACTCACGGATTTCAGTAATGTGATTGAAATAGATAACAACATACCTTCCGCCATATAATTTTCCTATGAATTTGCCCAATATTTTAAATCCGTATTTTTTCGCAAATAATGTCATACCCTGCAAGTATAGAACGTGAGGTGTCGAATAAAAATAAACTCTATATAAATACATAGGTCTGGGGATCTGAATGATGTAGAGGAAATTGAGGCATCTCCATACAGTATATACCGACAAAATTGAGCTATGATGCTCAGAGAATTTAATAAGTTAGTAACGACGACACGACGCGTGGAGCACAAAGAAAGAGCTCCCTTCTTGTTTGGTGTTGGTGTTGGTCCTCATCAGAATAATGTATGAAATATTCAAGCTCACAATTATTTCCAAATTGGGAAATATAACAAAATCTCACGTAAGTTCAAGTCAGTCGCACTTTACTTTCGAAAATAAAATTGAGCTCCACATTTACACATGCATGAATATTATGCAAAACTTCCACGTACAATACTAAATTATATAGAGGAGACTTGCTCCAATGATGATAAAATAACATTCTAAAAATAAAAATACTTATATACATTTAAACCATACCATAGCAGACTTCTACATACCTATACTGGAAACATTCCATATATGACTACGAATACTACGATGATGTAAATATGCTAATTATATGCTAAATGATAGGGATGCCGTCAATACATAATTAGGTACCTAATGTAGTGAATTCTCAAGTTATATCTAGGTAGGTACTAAAGAGGTACAGGCATACAGTACCTATGTAGTCCTATTTTAAATGGTTTATAACAAAATTAAATTGAAGAATTCTACTTACAGAGTTGGATCAAGTCGTGGGGCTTGATTGCATTTACTCGAGCTTGAACCTCTCCGATGACTTCGACAAGTCAATGTGGATGCTACTGACGTAAAAAATTTGCTTATTGATTCCCAACTTGTCGTCGGTCTGTCGTCGGGTAAATGATGCTGGTATTGTTCGTATCCTGTAATTCAAATTATTCAGAATAATAATAGTGTGTGTGTGGGTGTCTAAGGAGACAAATTAGATTTAAATTGATTATGTTACTTTGAGATCTGTGTGGAGATTAAGTTACATAATATAATATGGTGTTAAATACTTATTAGTTTAGTCCACCTACAGATATTTTAGCATATATTATAGAAATTGTGGGAAATAGGAACATAAATGAAATTACAATAATATAATGCTTGGAAAAAAAGTGAGGAGCGCTTGAGGTGTCGACGTCGGCGGCGGAGGACGGAGGAGTAGTGGAAGAACAAAGAGGCACATGTACAATAGGATTTTATTTCTTATTATTATGCTGTGAAGGATTTTCTTGTCGCATTATACACACTAGTAAATTACAATATTAAAATTACATTTAGGATTAGGATTACGAGGGGAACGTAAACGTATGATAGACTGAATCAATAGAATGTCGTCATGGTCAGTAAATAATCCATTCGAGACTCGAGGAGGTAGTGTCATAGTCAGTGCATGCAATGCCTATATAGCCAACTCAACATTGTACATATAGCAAGCAGAAGTATTAACAGTACAGAACAACAACAACATATACTACCTATATGCTCGAATTGAAATTGAACTCATTTCACTGGATAAAACAGATCAATTCAGAACATCGACATGGCTCTTAATTCCAGTGGAAATGAGTAAACTATTCATGAGCATTGATATGCGCGTGTACATAATGTCCTCATGCCTCTCTGCCTCTCTTCCCTTCCCTTTCCATTGTTCCTCCTGAATTGTGTCTTAAGGAATTGGAGTGCGGAACGTCCCAACCCAAGCTATTAAAATACAAATACACTGAGAGGTCCGGGCACCTACCGCCATACACATAGTTATTTACATTTGCATAAAACTACTATACTACTAAAGTAATACGTCTATGCACTTCTATGGGATTTTTCCTTAAGTAAAATTGAGCAGTGAGGTTTTTTCTTCTTATTTTGTTTTTGTTATAAAATTTAAAATACCTACTTTTTTTTGTAGAAACGATCTCAACAAATATCTATTATTGTGTTTAAAAATACAACTTTTGAAAACTCGGTTTACTGTAAAACCTAAAAGGACGCACAAACCTATGAATAATTTTTTTTTAATTTCTTTTATTCATAAAACCATATGCATTTGCATTATCTTGTACTGTACTAAATTCGTAAACAATTAATACAGCTAATTTTTAAATTTCAAAGATTGACAGCTGTGTCCAATCTATAGCGTCTAACAATAAGAATAAGATAGCATGTAAATTCTTGTGGAAATTTTTAGAATTGACAAATTTTATAGATTGTCTCTATATGTGTCTTGTAAAAATAAACAGAGACTTACCTCTGGACAGGAGATGATGAACGTGGTCCTTGTCGGGGCAATGGTTCTGGAGGAACATGGTGTGATCCGGCTCGGGTGGACATATTAGCGGTGTTTCCGAAATCCCAACAGAGACAAAATGTTGATTAGGCCACTGAATTTCACTCACATTGACACTTGAACACATGTCTTGGTAGTAATATCCGGATGACGTCGTGATGGGAGACTCTGAGGAATCCCCAGAGTAGCTTGTCAACTCAAATGCAAGGTCTGTCTCGGCCTGTGTTCTCTTATTAGGATTTTTTCGTCGACGGTAGCGAGGAAGCTCAACCTTGTGTCGGTGAGTACAGAATCTGTCGTGGCCGGTGGTGGCTTCTCGTCTCTCCAGAAAACCATCGTTATGCATAGACTTGTTAAATTTGAACATTTTGGGAAAGGGGAAAGCACGACGAGAGGAAAGACGGCAGTATGTATATATATATATATATATATATATGGGTATATATAGGTGTTTTGGTAAGTAAGTAAGGCAAGGGGAGTTGAGCTCAATATATATAGATATACAATTCTACATTTATTTTCCCATATCCATACTACACACACATGTAAGGCGTAGATAGTACGTTACGTTCAGTAAGTAGTAGTAGTAGTAGTAGTAGTAGTAGTAGTAGTAGTAGGTACTTCCCCATGAATTCCTGAATTTGTGCTCACAATACATCCAACCACACCACCACCACATCATCATCATTGTCACTCTTTTACCTGTACTTTTACTGTATTTGTATATGTATCCTGAAATCAGACTGCCTGCATATAGCCAGCCCCACAAAAGTACAAGTCTCCCTGTCAGCGCTCCACACTGTCTTCGTGTCAAATCAAACCAATGGAAATATATAACAATATGTGTGCATGGAGAGGAATCGGGGAAATATGGAAGCCTGGAAAAGTTGGCAAAGTAAAAGTTAAGTCAAAGTATATAGTGTAATGTATAGGGTCAGAGGAGTCCAGACTATAATGAGCACCTCTCTTCCTCCCACTCTCCATAGGTGTATGAACTCATTACTATATTATGATATTGAGGAGCCACATAGTGTACAGGACGGAGGACGGACAGGGCAGCAAAAAGTTTGGGCTAAATTGTATAGTAATATCTCAATTCCGGATTTTGTACATTTTTTTATTACATAGGACCTGGGCACGCATTAATGTAGGGATGTGTATCTAAAATATGTACAGATAATATTTTTTGTCTTCATTTAATGAATTATCAATATCCAGAGAGGCTGTCAAAGTCATATATTATAATATGCAATATATGCACAGTTCAAACTTCCACACATCATCACCCCGTACTCCGTACGTACGTGACTACAGTTACAGTTAGAAACACTATGAAATAAACACACTGCCCACTGTCCACACGGCACAAGCCCACACCATATTATATTCCAAATATCCATCTTTTTTTTAGTCAGATTGTAATAATAATTACTATCATTATTTCCTTTGCACTTTTACGTGTTTCATAGATGACAAATCTACTTACATATTACTATGAGTAGTCAATTCTGCGGCAGGCGGCTCACACGGCAAATTATCCTTAAACCCCATAACCAAAGCAGGGGAAAAAATATAGAAAGGTGTACGGAGCCCCTCCGCTCTCGTCACTTGTACTTGCGA
The DNA here is from genome assembly GCA_949802685.1 of Dicyrtomina minuta. Taxonomy (NCBI): domain Eukaryota; kingdom Metazoa; phylum Arthropoda; class Collembola; order Symphypleona; family Dicyrtomidae; genus Dicyrtomina; species Dicyrtomina minuta. Next base: position 63,245,199 of record OX461809.1, read on the forward strand.
ACCTTTATTTGTCTCTCTATATGTACATTTCGTTATGGATGATTTTTTGTTTGTATAGTGTAGCACGATTTTCTGGTACTGGTACTGGTTCTGGTTCTGGACAATTAATAAGATATTGGAACTGTATCAGTATCAGTATGAGTGGGAGCGACGAAGAAAAGAGGGGTCGAGTGTAATTTTGGAAGTGTTGGCTGGAAGATTTGATTTGATTTCCTCGGTAATTAATTATATTATTATATACTCCTATTATGTAGTTGATATAGCACATATGGAATTAGGAGGATAGGATCAATTCCAGGTGAAGTATTCACCGATTTCCAGATATTTGAAAACATGATTTTTTTTGTTGGTATTAGTATGGATGGAGACAGAGCCAGACGGAGAGAGAGCCAGAGGGAGAGGAAGCTTTATTAGAGGTTGTCGTGACTGCGGTTCTTCTGCTGGAACATTTTCTATTTTATTTCGTCCCCATGTTGTTGTTGTTGAAGTCTCCATATTCTGCTGCTCTGCTGTATATAGCCTCCCTGCAACTGTTGTCAATACGACTTGGAGAAAGTTTATGAAGACACAAGAGAGAGAGAAAAGTATATTTTCTTTTTTGCGTTTTGCCCGTCTCTATCCCCGTTTGCGTAGAATGTCGAAATTCCAATAAATCCAATTACGCCCGAGACACGCAACTTGAATGAATTGGAATTGGAATTACGATTATGATGATGATTATTATTATTATTATTAGAATTGAAATTTTCATGCAGTCCGATCCAGTGAATACATAATATTATTATGTTCACATTTTTTCCAGTCAGGCTTGAAGGAGACCCGGAGATATTATTATTTGTAAATTATCCGTGACATTCAGGAGCGGGCTATGGGTGGTACTGGTACTGGTACTGGTACTGGTGAGGATGAGTCGGCTCAATTTCCATAATAAATATATTACAGTCTCCAAAAAAATTTGAGTAGGATGTAGTCGTAGGGAAGAGAAGTAGTAGAAGAGACACTATTAACTGACAATGGCCCAGTGTAGGAGCAATGAGTGAAATATAAATAATAATGTCTTTATTATCTGTGGTGGTCTTCTGAGTCCACTTCGTCTCGCCACTCTCAAGATCCGCGGCATGTCTCTCTACTTCTGCTTCAATCTCTCTTCTGATGGTCGCTATCAACTCCTTCTCAGCGAGTCACCTGCCTGTCATTTCCATTTAATATTAGGCCATATGAGTCCCATATAAATATATATCACCTGAGAGTCGAACCACATTTCGAAAATTCGAATTCACATTCCCAGTAACCTCGTCAACAAGAACATCAGTAGTGTGGATGGTGGAGATGGGCGAGAAGAGGAACGGAGAGGAAGTCCGGGCAGCAGAACAAAACTCCAGCACCCTAACTGACTGAGTGAGAAGAAAAACAACCGAAAATTTTAGGAGACAACCCAAGTGTAAAGCTGAAAGTCGTCTCAAAGAATAAAAGAGAGAAAGGCGCTACATATTAGGTATGTTCTCCTATTCTCCTGTCTCTCTCCCACTATTTCGGGTGCTTTATGTAAATTTGTAAATTCTAGTATAGAGTTTGCCCTGGACGGCTCTCGTCTTGTCAGTGTCAACTGTCTCCTTGCTCAGTGTCCCAGTCCCAGTCTCGGTGTTCGAATGCGAATGACGATAATAATGACGAATATATGAATATAGACTGTCCGCTCTACTGGGATATATGTTTGGAAGTTTAAGTATACATTTAGCTACGTACTTATTACATATACCTACCTACGTATCTGTCAGTGACTGCATGCCCAACTACTAGGTATGTATATCTCGGATATAATCTAGAAAGAAAAATAAATGACCGATTTTCCCCTTTCCAATTTGGCAATTTTCCCCGTTTGTCAATAGAGAATATTGCATAATAAAAGAGGAAAGGACGGTGCTTGAGCCAATACGGGAGAGAATACAAATATCTACATGTAGTACTACGCACACGTCCACTGGTACTGGTCCTGTGGTCCTGGTCTCCTAAATAAAATACAAACCACAATAAACTGTAGACACATGTAGAATACATAGAGCCTCAGGCCCTGTTCTGTCTTATTACGATTAGTCTTCCACCAGACAGAGAAGTAGGGGAAAAAAGGTATACAGGGGTAAAAAGTAAGAGAACTTGGAAGTAGAGGAGTTCTTTTTTTTTGTTTTGTATAAAATAAGAATTCACGAAATTTTGCAAATGAAATGTATTAACAAGTATAGCTTATATAGTCCCTATTCCCTACATAGTACATAGTACTTTTCGATTCCATACAGTTGGATTGAAGCTCGAGAGGCTTCAAAATCGTCAAAATGTTTATCTTGTAATCTTGTCATTGCTAAAGGTTGGAGTTGAAGTTGACAGTGTACTTACGACTCAAGACGATTAGTCTAATGGAATTTATGTAATGTAGCATTCGGTGTATTAATGATTTATTACATGAGCTATCATATTGTAACTCAAGTACGAGGACGTAGGAATTTATTTATAGGCATACTTAGTGTAGCACATGGGTATCTTTGAAGGGAGGGAAGGCTGATGAGGACGTATAATTTTCTAATGAATGACTATGTCGTTGAATTCGCCAATAACGAATTTAACGTCAGTTTAACGATTGACACACAGTTGCCATCGTCATCGTGCCTTCAGTTTGGACCGGCCATAAGCCAAAAGGGCTAAGGCTGACTCACTAGTTGAGGTTATAATGTAGGTAGGTACCTATCGTATTTTTTCTTACAGACACCTCAACGGGGTTCTAGTAGAAGCCGGCTCTCTAATTTAAACCAGAGGCCGTAAGTTTAAGCCGTAAATTGAAAGGTGCATTTTTAATAAGTCTGTACATACATACAGAGCTGAAGTGCAATTGTGACGAGAAGGTGCAACTATTTAATAGATTATAATAAAAGCAATATTTTTCATGTCCTTCCGTCTCCGTCTGTCTACTTCTCAGGCTCTGCATGGCTATATTATGGCTTTTGCCTTGCATGTTTTTACGCCTTTTCCCACAAATTCATTTCTTGGTCACTAACGATAAGTAAGCGTCGTTGTCATAGGATAGACATTGAGCTCTTCATACAACTATAACGATAAGTCATCACGGTACGATATTATTATGCGACTGTGATAGCAGCAAAAGTACACGTGGTAGGAGCGGGACCGGGAGCGGTACTTGTTCTCGTAGTAATAAAATAGCAGTAGAAATGCCAGTCCTATATAGTATCAGAATTACCTTTCGCCTTTCGGCTTAATTCAAAATTCCAACTTGAATAGAATATTTTTCAAGTCACCTTCTTCGTCTCTGTCATCGAGGACAGAGTTTGTAATAATAAAGTCCCACGTTACATAATACCGGCTCGGCTCTGGCTCGGAGAAAGTACTTACGTGTTAAAGATATATTTGCTAAGATGATTTATTTTCACCTTTTCCGGTATTTTTTTCAATTTTTCTGTATTCCGTTGACAGGGCAGGACGGAGGACGGGTGACATCCTAACTACTGGAATAGGAATACTTAATTTTTTTTTGCAGAACATAATCTACGTATAAGGGCACTGAAGCCGGGACACTTAGCTTGAATTTATTCATCAAATAATGCATTATATACTCTTACATATTATGTGCCTGCTCTCCTCTAATAAACATTTGTCATGGTCAAAGCCTTTAAAAGGAGCAAGCAGATTTAACGTCTTTTCAACATAGAAAACAAATAAACTGAGCAAACACAACTATAAATTTGGCCAATGAAATATATTATAGAATCAAATAGGATCGAATAAAATAATAACATTAATTGCATTGAGCAATTGAAAATGTAATATTATCTATAATATAAATAGGTAATGCATTTTTTGGTAAAACGGGATAAGCTCACAACACTTTGATTTTAAAATATTTTTTGAAAAAAATTCCAAAATATCTCTAGAATTAAGCCACTGTGAGTCTTAAAGCCTCGTCTGGAACAGTATATATGAAAAAATCTTAAGGTTTAAAAATCCATCCAGCCACATTTTATTTTAAATTCGTTGTTGCTGTACAGTTTGCTTCGATGGACTTATCCCGTTTTCCCAAGAAGCTGTAATGATATTTTTGTTGTCTGTCACTATCATGTTCACTTTTATACGTTTAGGATAGTTTCTGTCAATTAGAAAAATTAATTATATACACACCACCATTATTAGTAAAACATTATTCATAATGAAATATTCATAATGACTAGCAATGATTTATTAAATTATTTCGAATCTGCCATGTTATCACGGTACACTCATAAATAGATGAACTTACGTTTTATTTCTACATTAGCTTAATAAATACGCCCCTTTGGCATTCTATTCTGCGCCTACTACTGGTGCACAGTCATATTCTGGCCACTACTGCACTATTTCTTATCTCCTGCCGTAGGCAGGGCCTTCAATCTCTAGTTTGTACAAAATATCCTGCATGTATATCCACCAACCTTACCGAATATAGTAAAGTACCTAAATGGAAACCTCTTCCCCTTTTAAATATTGAATATACAATTTGTAATGACTGGGATTATGGATTATATATTTTGGTTATTATGCATATATATACGACAATACGAGATTAAACAAATATGTGGCAAAATATGATGATAATGGAATAAATTGTAACTCGCTTCCAGTGCTCATGGGCTATAGCACATTATGAATATCCTTATTGTTTGCTTACGGTTAACTCTTGAAGTAAATTAAAGGAGTTTAGACAAGGAATACCCGAATATTTTGATGGCGTTAATAATTTAATGCCCAAGTAATCTACTTTCCCCATATATTGCATTGTTCGGGTTCTGGTTCCGGTTCTGGGACTTGCTAAAAGTATACTATTGTTTTAGTTTAGACTAACGAAGCAGAAAAAATGTCAGTTTTTTTCAAGTTTCTTAAATTTTTGCATGAGTTCCACCACCTGAAATTATTCAAATGCTAAAGGTTATTCCTACAGTTTTTTAACAATTTAACGATGGATATCCCTCCCTGACTCTGTCGTTGGTCGTATAGTAGAAGGATTTAAAGAAATTTTCAGAATTTAGATCAAGACAGAAAATAAAACGCCGCACTAAAGTGCAATAGAAGTATAAAAATTTCGATAAATGTCTAAAAATGGCACAAACACAAACAGATAAGGAGATCTTCTATACGAGTATCAATATTGATGACACTACTGAAATAAGAAATAAAATGGATAATTTTTTTAACCTACCGTCCTATAGTCCAAGCCCAAGCAAACCCAGTGGGTTGACTGACTGAAAAGTTTTTCGAAATGATAATAATATGTTTAGACCATTTTTTTATCGATTCAATCATATATGCCAACCTACGAGACCTTTCCAGCCACGAACTTCATACTTGATAGTTGTGTGTATAATTATGTAACTGTAAATGCACACACGAATAATGTCTGACCTATACGCTGTTGTTAACTAATTCAGTTTTGTACATATATGATCTATTACTACCATAGATAGATATTTATTTGGTAAGTTCAACTAATAAAACTGAAATGTCGTTCTAGTATCAGAATAGTGTACTTCTTGTCAATTAATGTAGCATTTCCACCCATTACGACTACAATTACGGAAAATACGACAAGGACGACGACGACTTGAACTTGCACGCACGTTCCGGTAAAGTTATATCTGGAGGATGGCAAGTATACTGGCAAGTATACTGACTACTGACGTCTTTCCATTATTCCATTATTCGGGCACAAAGTTATTAACATTGTGTGGGTAGGTATTCATGCCTAATTATAAAAGTGAAGTGAAAATGGATGACGCATAATACATTTTTCTGCGATTATTAAGTCTGGTCATATATTGAACTTAAAACAATGATGTTCTAGTCGATTCAGGGGTTATATATAATATATGTATAGTGTGTATCTATATTAAGTAAGTTTTAGACATTTTCATTTCGACCCAGCCTAGTTAGTAATATCGCCTGTGAAGAACCAAAATGACCCAAATCCAATTTAAGCTAGAGTCAAAATGAGCTATGTCATAAAAGCAAAATGAGAAACATGCGTAAAATGTTAATAAGGAGTTTTTGAAAACAGTAAATCGTCATATTTTAATGTTTTTCAAAAGTGTAAATTTTTCTATTTAAAGGTTTTGAAAAGTGTGTAAAATGTTCTATTTACTTGTTTTGAAAAGTGTGTAAAATGTTGTATTTGCATGTTTTTGAAAAGTGTAAAATGTTCTATTTACATATTTTTGAAATGTTCAAATGGTTGTATTTACATATTTTTGAAACGCTCAAAACGGTCTATTTAAATGCTTTCAAGACATATTTAAATATTTTTGTAGATAGTACAAATTGTTTTTAGCTAAATATGGATAAGGGTCATTTTGGTTCTTCCCAGACGATATGTTCCTTGTCGAGACCATTATTTTTTATGCATGGAGAGTCCACATTATAATATCCATACTCCGTGTAAACCTACACATCCAGAGACTTACTTATCATTATTGTCTGTAATAATGATGCTTGCACATTTTACTTTGGGGTAAGCACGCAACATAATATAGGTACCTTGTAGCCTCTAATAGTACGCCCGTGTACTATTCAAACTATAATATAATTACAGACCCGCGCACTTACTTAGCATTGTTTATGAATTATCGAATTTGTACTACCTAATCCTAATGGTGAAAAAATGCTCACAGAAATGTGACTTGCATACTCCGAGTCCTAGTACATACTAGTTGTATATCTCAACCATATTAATTTATTACTAACTTTTTGTAACTCACCGCACTCCGTCCAGCAGGGCAAGTCAGTGATTCATGTTTCAGTTTTTCTTCTTATACCAATATAATTTCTATAATGACTTGAAAAAATTGTGCAAAAAAAGAAGATATATATAGGGTCGATTTCTGGTATAAGTTTTAGTTTAATAGTAAAGCTATATTCTACATTGTTTTTAGAGTTGTATGGGGAAATTGTGTTGAAGCCGCGGAGATGCATGTTTATGGTTACAAATAACAATAAAGTGCTCCCCCCCCCTCTCACTCTATGAAATGAAAATGATATTTCGAATGTTTTCAGAAAATTTAGTTCTATCTCATGTCATTGTACGTGTAAGGGAGTAAAGATCCTCCTTCTATAGGAATTAGAATAGAGAAATGACATACAGAAAGTTGTGCCTGAGATATAAAGAACACAAAGTACTTGACTTCCAATCCAATAGGCATGTAAATATTTATTGAATTTGGTTATGATTATGACCATCACTTGCCGTCTTATATTTCTTGCTGGTGCGACAAAGATAACTGGTATTACGAAGGGCACATAATATAATGCTTCTCTGGCAGCACAATTTTACATACATTTGGTTGTTCATCAAAATTGCTACTGTGGATATAATAGCGAGGCTTAAATGCAATGTGAACGACTGCGAATCAAGTCGGGTATTGAAATCGGCCACCTTGGTTTGGATTAAATTCATTAAATTTGAAATGTAAGCATGTTTATGGAAATATATCTAGATGTGATGTGACTATGTAGTCAATCCGTAGTGGCACAATAGCTATCAGTATTAGAAAATGTTTCTCGATCGAATGGGAAGTCGAACGGAAGCTCTGATGTGGTTTCAGCAGGTCGTATCACTATACTAAAGATTGTATAATAAATAATTGTCGGTAAAACAAGAAGAATTCCAGACCACTGACCAGGAATAGATTTACATAAAAGCACAAAGCACCCGCAGTACACGTTATTATGACACCAGCATTGAGGAATACATAAATATAGTGCATAAATAAAGTGTATGTGTCAGACTACTCTAACATGTAGAATGTAGAAAATTAAATTGGGAGGAACGCTCTTGCTTTATGCAAAACACTGAATGTGCGCTCCATTTCTTCTTCGGAATGAAAACTGAGCGCAGTTTTTGCATTGACTCTATTTTCAGGAACTGGAACTGGCATCATTGGACTTTTTACTTATGGTTACTTCTGATCCCATATTTGTAGTTTTTGTAGTTTTGGCTTCAGTTGGCAGTCCAATATCCGATATAGAATCAGAGAAATATATTAAATCGGGAAAATGAGTCGTTGCCCTATGCTGCATGGTTCATCTTGTCACGCCTTTGAAAATGTCCATGCTTCTTATGCCGGAGATACAACATGTCGTTTCTTGAAGCAATTTACATACTTCAAATTATTGCCATTTCTTCATTGTCCGTACTTACTAACCTGATAAACGAATACTTAGCTCGGATTATATTGTTCCTCCTGCCAATTGGCAGGAGACTGGAGACCGAATGTCACCATTTTATACGCAATACTGGCCAAGACAGGAAATTGTTTTCTCCATGAATTCATCCAATTTCATCCAATGCAATGGGTAATGTAGGTATTTACTGTAAATCTATAATATTGAGGGTACCCAGTGTAATATGCAATAATGTTTATCTTACTAGACATACTATACCCCAAGTCAAGTATATAGTAACTATTGTTATACTAAAATTAAGTTGACTACTGGTTGTCTATTATGGACAGATTATAGATTCGCTGATATTTCCGATTTTTGATTTGATAGATGATATTATGCAGAAATAAAATTACTATTTCACCACTGTCAACTGTTTGGCTGTGGGGGCATGTTGCCAATTCGCCTTGAGCAAGTAATAAAATTTTCTGTTTTTCCAGGGTCGGATAATGCGGCCAGCGCAGGCAGCCCCCTTCGCTTAAATTTTCAAAAAACATTTAAATGAAACATTTTGCAGTTTTCAAAAATGTGTAAATAAAAATATTTTGACTTTTCAAATACATGTAAAATAAACATTTTTGTACATTTCAAAAACATGGAAATAAAACATGTAACACTTTTCTCAAAACATGTAAATAGAACATTTTGCTTTTCCAAAGAAAACCAATAAAATTAAAATAGTGGTTTTGGTTTTTAACGTATGGAAACAAATTGCTGCCCGAAAACAATTCCTTCGTCCGCCCTGTGTTTTTCGATCTGAATTTTGAAGATGTGATGTGGTACGTGGTACGCACGGCGTACGGTATGACAGTACATATACAATCGAAGATGTAGAAAATAGAAATGTGGAATGAACTTATGGTTGTCAATTGCCTTTTCCATTGCTCGTAATTTTTAACGTCTTCTCAGATTCTCAGTCTTCTGTAATAATTCCCATTACCACTTCGCCCCATCTATTTATTTTTCATTTTAGGGACACGACTTTTACACTTATAGGGAAGAGAAAAGTCATCAACTTCTTTGAAATTTTGGAACCCACCCACCCCACGGCCAGTACGTTAACCATCGGGTAATAAATGGCTATCTTTAATAGGGCACATCGTTATTTTGAAGTACTACCCCCCAGACTAGTACATGACATAATGTATGCCTCTCCCCTTCCAACGGCCGCATAGAAAACCATTGAAATGCGTATTAAAGAAAATACAGAAAAGAAAAATGTAGCGATTGGATGGCTTGGCCGTTGCAATTTACACGAGGGAACAATTTGAATATTGTAGCCCGCGAACGATAAAAAATGTCAGCCCCGTCCCCGTCGTCATCCGCTCACAATATTCTCAATTTAGCAACTTTGAAATTATCTAATAATAATCAAATATGCAGAAAAAGACCAGCACCAGAACCGGTAAGATAAATTCTTAAAAAATAATAATGTATAACTTTTATTTTATAACTATGAATTCTATCTCAAAATGTTGCCTTTAATGTGTAGGAATTGGATAGGTTTTTATTAGGCTTGTCATGTGCTTTATTATCCGAAATCCGAATGTATGAAATTGAATAGGTGCGATAGGGATTAGGGATACGAGAGCTCAAGCTGGAAGCTAAAACTGAATGTTGTACAGCGCACAGGGAGGTTGTTTACGTATTTTAATTGCAATTGCAGCTGATAAAATATTGTAAATACTCCAGCTCTATCAATTTCTATTGATACATGGAATCGTCAGAGCTATAAAATTCAAATTTGGAACAATTACATTCTTACATTTATGGGTTGTGTTTGAGTTTAGCACTGTATGTACTCAGCAAGTGCATAATTTAAATTTAATGACAGGTAATATGGGTATATCAGTCACCAGTATGAGCATAAGTGAAGTATATAACCATTTATAATGCTTATGACTTATGATTAAAAGCTTGAGCAATGGTTTTAAACTTTCAGTATGTACTTTAATTATTGAAACGGGTTCACATGGTCAAACTACCAGCATCGAATGCGAATCATCAGGGGAGAAATGGATTGACATATATACTAGCTACGGGCTATGCATTGAAAAACCTCTATTATGCAAGTCTTATTCCATTTACTGTGCTTGCATTCTAAAATTTGTAGGATAGATCAGCAGGATGTCAATGATAATTTGGGGTATCTGTTTTGAAGACAAAAGGAATTGTTCTCTTTGAAAAACTTGGCCTAAACATGTACATGTTGTAGAGGTTAGAGATGTACATGAGATAAGAAGACGTAACCAAATTATGTTATGAAAAAGACGTAACTATTATTACCCATGTTTTCCGTGACATGTACAGTATTACGGGCTTAGCTTATTTATTGTACACCCCTCCAAATGGATGAAAGTACATAATATGAAGAATATGGACGAAGCTGTAATATTGGAATCTGTATGAAGTAGTGCTTCTCGAAAAAGTATGTATGAAGGGTCCAAAAAGCTACTATTAAACAGCAATTACATCTGGTAGCAACCAGGTTCAAAATTTCCCTGGGACCGCTTTGTATGTTCCTACAAAACTTGATACCTGTACTAGACCTTTTTTCTTATCAGTAGATTCTTCATGGCAAACTTAGTGTTTCACTATCATTTTAAATTCAAATTTAACTGACTCGATATACACGGCTACTGTATCTAGTACCTCTGAATTCTAAAGGAAACGAATGATTGAATAGAGTCCAAGAGTTTCTTATCGCATTTCAATATCTGAAGGATGTTAAATTTGTACATTAGCTTACTGACGGGGGTAATGTGGGTAGGTGTAATTATACGAGCACACTAAATACGCATTTTTTTTTCTATACTTGTAAAACTACAAATTTAACGTAAAACGACCACGTAATGCAAACATCAAGAATAGGAGTCCATATTTGAATATAATCCATGATGTTGAACTGAAGCGCAACATGTAGTACATATATGTCATCTTATTTTATACTAGAACTAAGAATATAGTATGCTAAGTATGGGTTTTTCAAGATACGATACTCTCTGTACAATTTTTACTTCGCTAGACACGACGCGCAGACTATCGTGAGATCTCTTTGCATTTTGCCTTTAATTCAAGGAATTTTGGTCTTTATGTCTTGTCTTCTAATATTTGGATTTTAGTTTTGTAGTGACCGTGTGGCTGTAACCAAGAGAGATCTTGTTTTAGGCGTTGTATCCTCCGCTGTCATACTTAATCTTTTGCGCACTCTCATCCGTGTATCGAATTTTTGCAAGAATTAGGTTTATCAGTGGTATTTAAGTGCGCTAAGTAGTTTTGTACATTCTCAAGATAATTCCTGATAAAATTTAACATGAAAAAGGTTGGGAAGAACTTTAAGAAAGGTGTTGCTGTGAAGCGGAAGATCGTCGATTGTTTCCCTAGACGTGACATTTCCACACAAACAGAAGACGATCGAGATGACATTGCTCTCATTACTGGAGGTATTGCTTTATGAGCATTTAAAAACTTTTTTACACGGCCTATTCCAATTATATTTGACAACCTATGCTAAATTTCTAAAAAACCGAATTTACTGACAGATTAAAATGATAATAAAATTGTTGTAATCTTTTAGATGAGCCTCCTCCCAGTTACTGGAAAGAGTTAGCAGAGAAGAGACAAAAGATGATAGAAGAACTGGTCGAAAAAAATGACGAATTGCAAGATAAGGTCGAGCTTTTAGAAAACGAAAACAATGTCCTTGAGTCCATGCTGGATGATGCAAGGAAACTGGCTGAATATGTATCGGTAAGTCCTCACCTCACTTATTGATTTCCCATTCCCATTTTTGATAAGTTCATATTATGGTTTCTATAAAACTGCCTAATTCTGCTTAAATGACTCAATTGCTCCTTCTCATTTATAGTCTGTGCCTGATGACCCGGACGAGTCAGGGATCGAAAGGGATCATGAAGACGATAGGAGTTTCGACCACTAATCCATAACCTGGAAGTAATATTTCTACAAACTATTTTTGGACGAGTTTTTTGTATTTTTTAACATTTTCACGCTAAAAAGACTGCTAAGTTATGCTCAGCTTAGTCGAACTCAAGGATGCATGGGTTTTCAAGTCGATTCCAGGCACATCAATTAAAAATGTGTGAGGTTTAGGATTAGGTACACTACTAGTACTGGTGGATTTTACAAACTATGTAATTATAGGCATAATAATAACTAGTATAGATTAATTTGTAAGTATAAGCAACACTCAAGTTAATTCATAATTATTAATGATGTAATCATTATTATCTTGTGTGCATGTTGTATTTAAAATTACTGTGAAATAGTTTAGTTTATTTTGATATGTCAAATAGTGTTAAGATTTTCATACAAAATTTTCATACAAAAAATAGCTAATTAACATTATACATCAATTATATGTAAAAATGTAAAAACAAAAAAGTATAAATACAATGCAAAAAATGTGTCATGAAAAACTATCGAATAACGTCACAATTATTTTGTTTTACAACTAAGATGTCTTTCGTATTTTCATCACTAACCGAAATTACTTGCTCCTTCTCCAGTGAGCTGAATAGCTTTTGAAAGGGAGCGAATCCTTCAAGAGTTAAGCGGTTGCCGATCATGATAAGCTTCTTCTTGGCTCGAGTCACAGCTACGTTCAGTCTTCGTATATCTTCCAGAATGCTTTGCTACAATAATAATAAATAAAACGTACATAGAAAATACACACATAATATATAAAGGGCGTCCTCTAGCTGCAAAGTATAACTTAAAAAAAAGTAAATAAAGGTCTACTCCTACTTCATAATAGAAAACATACACCACCTTTATAAAACCTAAAAGGCAATTCTAAGATTTAGGAGATGCATAATTTGACTAAAAATGTGGACAAGCAAAGTTGGAACAAGTATGTACCTTGGATTCAGAATTTTCGGCCAGGCTGTCTTTGTTAGCAGGTGCATGAGACCCATTATACATCTTACTTTTAGTGAAAGAGCAAATTATGATGTCTTTATCTCTTCCTTGATATTGGTCCACAGTATTAACTTCCACTGATCCGTACTCTTCAGATCCCAGTTCATTAAGAATTTGTTTCACATAAGCTACTTGTCCGCGGAAGGGACAAATAATACCAACGTCCTTCCCTTTGCAGCCGCACTATATACAAGGATCATAAATATAATTTTAAAGTACATACTTAAGTTTTCTGAAAGCATATAATATGCTTATCTATGTAGGTACTACTATTTGACTTCATATAAGTATATTTAGCATGTATAATGAAGTTAAATATTAGTTCTAATTGACTCGACTGATTATTCTATTACTATTTCATTCTTCAAGTTATCTGTATAGTCAATTACCTCCACAAAACTCTGGACACAAAATCTGACTATCTGAGCTTCATGAGGATTTCTAATTGATTCCCCTATTCTTTCCTCTATCACATTCAGTAATGAAGTATCCAAGAAGACGACAGATTTAATTAACTTCTTGCTCAACACAGAACTTAACCATGGTTGAGATTTTTTGGGTTGATGAAATACATAATTTTTGAGGGCATGTGTAGGGAGCTCTAGAAAACTTTCACTCTGAACTTCCCCACCACAAGTCATTTGGTCTTTGTAAACAAGCTTATTTGCAAGTCCCATGATAACTGAATTCATCCGATACTGGATACTTAATTTAATTGTATTCATAGGTTGAGCAGCCAATTTGAACATACTATCTTCAATCTTCATCTCCCTGTTAGATTATTTAGTTCATATATACTTATATACAATGCACTTGCTATACACATGCCATGCCAATAGTAAAGGATGTCATTATGATACTAGCAGCATTAAATGAATTAAACTAAGGGTTCTACATAGCCACTAATAAAGGTTAGACTAGGTTAGTCATATAAGGCTTATAATTTAAATAAACTGACACCTACTTGACACGAGTTGATTTTATGATGGCAGGCAGCTGGTCTGGGTCTCCAAACAAAATATACTTTTTGGAGAGCACCAGAGCTCCCAAGACGGTTGGGGGCAAAGCTTGACTCGCCTCGTCTATTACACAGTAGTCAAAAGTGCGTTGACGAAATATTTCATGTTTTAAGCTCATGAGCGTGGTGCCAACTACCGCCTGTTGAGCGCAAAACAAACCACATTATTAACAACAGCGAAACCGAACAATGCCAAAATTTAATGTATTGTATTAAGTAAGTAGGTATATACACTTTTTTAAACTTTAATAATCAGTCTTTGTCTAAGTAGAGAAGTAGAATACTTTTTAAAAGTAATAAGGAAAAGCTTACGCGATTATTGTAAATAGATGTTAACTCATCGATGTTTTTAACATTTTTAGCAATCTCAGCAGTGGAAAATGATTTTAAATCACCCCCACTCAATTTACTCGCGGTTCCAATCCGTACAAAATCTTGCGAATACTCTTTGTATTTTAGGAGAATGTTATCTACGGCATTATTTGTGTACGCCACCAGTAGGACTTTATAATTACGTTTAGTCAAAATTTGAAGTAAGCCAACTATAGTCTCCGTTTTTCCTGCACAAATAATCAAGAAAATGGTCATTAGAGAAACTTTTTTGCGACTACATATCGTCTGTGAAGAACCAAAATGACCATTATCCAATTTAAGCTACAATCAAAATGAGCAATGTCATAAAAACAAAATGAGAAACATGCGTAAAATACTAATCAGGAGTTTTTGAAAAACGTAAAATTTTCTATTTTCATGTTTTGCAACAATGTAAAATGTCATATTTACATGTTTTTGAAAAGGTGCAAAATTTTCTAATTCCATGGTTTTTAAAAGGTACAAAAATGTCTAGTTCCATGTTTTCGAAAAGGTGCAAAATTCCATGTGTTTGAAAAGTGTAAAATGTTGTATTTACATATTTTTGAAAAGTGCAAAATGTTCTATTTAAATGCTTTCTAGACATATTTGAATATTTTTGTAGATAGCTGATATTGGATATAGCTAAAAATGAATATGGGTCATTTTGTTTCTTCACAGACAATAAAGTCTATCGCGCTACTTAAAATATTCGTTTTATCGGAATTAAAATCCCTATAATGCAAGTAATCATTGTTAGCAAAAAAAATGTAATTTACTGACCTGTTCCTGGCATCCCCTTTACGAAGAGAAAACTATCTGTTTCCAAACACTTGAGCAGTACTTTTTGCTGATTACTATTGTAACGCGCTAGAATTGGTTGCGCCTGCAATAAATCCGGATCGGTATATTTAATTTTGACAAACTTGGAAGGTGATCTAGGGGATTTAAAAAACATTTTTAGTCTATTACATACAAACTTAAAGCAATTTAGGAAAAGCAATGACCACGTTCATATCACAGCAGCTCCATATGTGATAGTCCATACCATTTTCAATAAGAAACAACTTACTTCCTTATTATATAATTTCGTATACGTAATGACTCAGGACTTGAATCCATTAGCTTTGATAAGTAACTGTACTGCATTTGTAAGACACTATTAGACATAATTTTGTCAATAGTAAACCGAACATGTGGTTGGCAACTTAGTTCATTTAATTTTCTGTAATTTACGTTAGCAAAACATGAAATTAGAATTGATTGCTTATTGAGTTCAAGTACATGAAGAGGTACAACCTGCAATCCACAAGTGTATCTATAGATTACTATTAAAATTTATAAGTATTGCATACCTTTCGATGGTTACTGTAATTGAAGATTCGGTCATAGTTTGGATTGTACCGTAAGATAAGCACAGCTCGAATTGTGTACTTAGAGTTATCATATCCCTTTCCATGAGTAACGTTTTTGAGCGTTTATTACCCCATTCGCTCTTGGTTAAACTTAGTAAAAAACATCGATTTCCATTTGAGTCTAGAATTTCTGATGGAGATATGTTCAAGAATTCCAGATTGCTGATACAATTTCCCTTCTGCTCCCTAAATATTGTACCGGTACAGAGATGCAAATATTTAGGTGCAATGCAAAATATAATATAATGAAATGAGCTCTAATTTTCACAAAGGTTCTTATTATTACCTAATCTCAGTTTTAGTCTTCCACAATGACTTCACATTTTCTATACTTGTGTGATCCTCGATTTCAAGCGTAATTATTTTAAGCCAGCGCTGAAAAAACGTAATATCTTCAGGCTCTAAATGCGAAGCAGCTGCTGCTAGTTTTTCTTCTGCATCAGTCTGGAACGGAGCAGCATTGAGGGAGCTCTGCCTAAAAGACCCCATAAAAGGCTGCATCACATTTGTTTTTAAATTAACTCCCCTCCCCCCTTAATTTCTTTTACTAAACGCAATACTTTTTAAAATTCACCTCAACATTGCAGCACAAGTTTGTTGCAGTTCACATCTATCACACTTAAATGTGTAATCAATGTTGCCAGGCCGAGGAAAATTGAGTAGGCCGTTGGTGGAAGAGGATCCAACAACAAGTCTATTTCTCATACAGATCAAGTGTTGTAATTCCAACAAAGGGACTTGGCAGTCTTTTAAAAACTTCTCTCTGTTATATTAAAGTATAAATACATTTTCGTTATGGGAAACAGAAAAGCAGTGTTAAGTAAAAGTATGAACAAAATTATTTAAAATGGACAGAAATCAATGCCAACCGAATGTAGAGTAGCAAACCAGAATTTCCTATTCCGTAGCGCGGACGAATCAGTAGTGTATACAAACTTACTTGCCCTGTATGCTCAGCTCGAACCATATTTTTACCTGCATATTTTCCATTCCCTGTTTTAAACTCGAATGGAACAATCTGCAATTTAAAAGCCAAGAAGAGAATGACACCACATATGCTTCTAGTAATAAAAGATTATCAGATAAAATTAGTACAGCTTACGGTGGAAGCTAAATATTAAATTACCTTTTCTTGATCACCTTCATATTTAATTTTGACAGTCGCGTCTAATTTTCCCTTCAGTCCAAAAATCGGATTCCAATAAGTGTCTTCTATGTCACATATACTAACAAAATCAAATTTTTGATCTTTAGCTCGCTTAAGAAACCGATTATCCACAAAATCTTTGATAAATGGAAGGAGTTCCAGTGCGAGCTTGTTCAATTCAGCTTGCGTTAATTTACATCCATAGGCTGCATTCATTACAGCTGTCTCGCTTAAGCACTGACGAACCAAAGTGTTCAAACTAAAAGAGTCTGAAACTCTATCCATCATAGCCTGCAAAAATTGACGTCAAAAGCATCTAATTTATTATTACCTATGTACATCCAAATCAAATACTGTGAAATATGACGTTCGTAGGAGTTTTATTAAGAGGCTTTTTACGATTAATCAAAGTTTCTTACTCGACCAATGATATCATGAGCAATTGTTCCTCTTAAAGCATCCAAAGACTGTATTGGAGCTTTAAAAATTTCGGATAGCGCCGATTTTCGTGGACACCACATTTGACTCATGATCGACGTAATGGAAAGAAGAGTATCGGGTTCAACAACGACGAAGCCATATTGTCGACTGACGACGAAAGTATTCGTAAAACAGTTTGGCTGGACATCCACAATATTTATTAGCATCCCTTGCTCCAGTGTTAATTCTTGATGCCTGAAAAAAAAAATCCTTAGTTACCAGGATGTTAAGAATTTGAAGACTTACTGCCAACTGCTTAACAATAAAAACTAAATTATAGTTTTGTACGTTTCACGTATATTGAACTTCGAAACTCACCAGCAATCATGTAGTTCAAGTCTCCCTCCCGTATTATCCTTTTCGGAACTGATTTCAAAAACAGTAAATGTATCCTGTGGGGTGGATAGCCTTCCCACCACAATGTATCTATATTGTGACTCAACAAATAAGTCCTTTACATTTTCAGGGTTGACGCCAGCACATTCTGTGTTTTTCCCTCCTTTGATTGATTTTTCTGGGGACATTGTCATTGAATCAAATGTACTGTCCCAATCGATGTCATTGATTTCGTCGTTGATACTTATATTCTTGATGTCTTCCATTTCCATCTCAAGACAGTTTGTCTACACGACTTTCCTTGGGTATACTTACTGAGCTCAGATAACGTTATAAGCACTTTTTTAGATTGATTGTGTACTGGCACATTTTCTTGGTTTCTTCAGCAGAATGAACTAAATGTCGACTAAGTAAGCGTAAGTCCGATCAGCAGTACAATTAACATTAATGCGACTTCAAGGTTTCTATAAAATAAAGCACAAAAAGCATTAGGAAAATACATTTTACGGAATTTCAAAATCCGAGAGCAAAATGTGAAATACTGAATATACACTATACACGTACAAATTATATTTGTAATACGATTTATTGTTTATGATTTTACCTAAGTATACGCAAGACCCAAATTGCCCAAATATGTAATAGCTTGCAGGTTGTACAGTTTTTATCGTGTACCTAAAAATGTTGCGACACCGTGATACAAATGTAACAGTTTACAGTAAGTCACTATATTGGCAAGGGTCAATTGCAGTCGTGTCTCCCTTAGCAGAAACATGGAACACTAAAACAAATATTCGTTTTTCATAAAGCATTGCTTTTTTACGTTTTATCGTAAATCGTGCTATTCTGTCACCGAAGCATAACTCATAATAATTCTTATAAACTCAATAACTCAATATACACAATGATAACAAAGAGCACTCGTTTACATGTTGCATATTAATCACAGATGATTACTCAAATATCAAAATTCTAATTGTGGCCTGGGCTGGAGGGAGGAAATCACTGTGACTGACTAGTGAAGCTGATCCGATGCCCGTACGTTGGGCACGGTTCGGGGAATATACGAAATATGAACGTGGCAAGCGTGATTTGCGTGGTCACAACACAACTTACAATACCGAAATTCCGAACTGTCCAACGTTGTCACAATAATTATCACGGTCTATTCTTTTAGGAGCACTTCACCCGACAAAAAATAAGAGGGAATGGGAATCGCATAATTTTGCCGCCTTTATTTTGTCCCTTTTGCAAACATTGATTTTACACCTCCAGTCCTGGTCTGGTATGTCAGTGGATCTTCTGCAGATCTTCCTCGTCATCTTGTGAAAAATTGTGGAAACTAACTAGGAACAGTGGGAAGTGGGAACCAAGTGGGAACCAGCGATATAGGCATAACACATACGAGTGTATTTACTTTTAATAACAAGATTGGGCATCGGCCATAAATGGCGTTAAATATCATGATATTTGATATCAATGATATCTTTTCGAAAGTCCGTAAAAAAGGCATTCCTCTTGTGCTGCCCATAACGTTACAAGCTTATAATACTTTCCTTCCTATAAACAATAGACAATGCCAATAATGAGAAAGTGAATGCTTAAGAACGGTGAAAGCAGGCAGTAAGAGACGAAATGGAAGATGAAGTGAGCTCTGCTTTTACTATAGTCAGCTAGAGATTGGATGAGGGGCCATAACATCTATTTTTGTATACCAAAAAGCCAAAAATTTTGACCCCCCCCCTCCTTTTTGATTGGTACGTACGCCCATGTAAAAGGACCCTCCCGACCCTTTTTGGATACGTAATAGAAGTATGGCCCCTTACGGGATAGTAATCATAATTATACAGTGCGAGACGACTTATTACAAGAAACGAAGAAACGTTTTCCAACCAAAACTTTGGAAAGCACAATGGGTTTGTTTTCAATTTTAAATTGTATTTTCGACAATTTTTGTCAACCCCTAACTAATTGTGCAATACTCTGTATAAATGAAGCTTGTCATGATAAATGGGTTAATGATAATCAACAAACTTAATTAGCTCCTATTTCACTTAAAAATTCCAAGTGGAAACGGAAACTGGAAACTATTCTCCTGGTCGAGCTCGTACACGGCTGTCAGCATAATGGTAATGGTATAGATAGGCGATGGCTAAATTATTCACAATCCAAAATCCAAAAATGCGTACTAGGTTACCTAATACGCATATGCTTCTTTGATTGTGAATAATTTATCCTAATACCTAAATTAGGTATTCCAATGTTACTTAAAAGCAAACCCGTACAAGTACTTCCACTTTACACTTTCTACCACGCGACTGCGACAGGCACACAGAAGCATACGGTTTTATGCTTTTGGAGAAAATTGGAAGGGCGCACTGATTTGATCTTGATCCTTCGCCGACGATATGAACAGCTTGAGGGTTTTTTTTCGCTTTTTTGAAAAATAATGTCATTGAAAAAATCTTAGAGTGCGCTGCATGTTTTTATATGCAATGCTACTATTTTTACGATGCTCTTTTCGAAAAAACAAATTACGTCTCGATACTTAACAACTTTTCTGCAATAGGCCATAATTATAAAGGCCTCGGCGGCGTTGGTCTCTTTGGGACCAAACCTCTGTCACATAATAATACTTAACAACAAATTGCTGGACCGGGTATGTTGCGTAAAATAAATAATAAAGGTACCTAGATAGATACCATACGTATATGTATGTAAGTATGTATCACATTTTAGAAAGCTCGAAATGAAATATAGGTCTGCTTTTAGCAAAGTGAGCAAAACTCAATAAAAGGGAAAAGCATAAAACAAAGTGTCAAAAATGAAGAACTTTTCCTTTTTCAGAAATTAAGAGCACCAACCCCATATTATTATAGGAATGTAGTACATGGTTTCAGAAGCAAAAGGAGTATAGACGCCGTACGCAAACTTATGTAACCCATAACATATAACATACTAAAGTATATATACCCAAGTCAGTATATACAAATAAATACGTGGGTAAAAGTAATTAAAATTACTACATACAATGCGTGTTTTTAAGAAGCCCAAAACGAAATACTAATTTACATCTTCCCAAATGTGCAATTGTAAATACATAGTTCAAAATTCAAAAATGAATACGTGTGCATAAACTTGGGTGAACTTTAAATATTATTATTATTGTGAAAGGTCTCGCCTAGAATTTAATATTACTTTACTCAATAACTCCCGAATACACTGGAATTTTTTTTTTAAATTGTGGACAATTGACAATATAAATTGTGTATCGGCAATCAAGGAGTAATAACCAAATAATAGAAAAAAAGTACTAGTGTATAGTAAGTTGTTCAAAATGGCTAAAAAGCGGACTATGCTCAAATGTGAAAAAACGCCTTAAATGTGAACGATGAAAAATGAAAACTTTTATTCAAAACTTTTAAAATTTTGAAATTGGGTAACACACTGTAATTATTTCTTTGGATTACGATTGTGAGGGTTCTTTCGATCGTAAACAAACTAGTGAAATATGGTATTGTGCACACAAGAATTATTGTATTTGGTGGACAGAAGAAAACGGAGGCTTTCAACGTATAAATTACATGTAAAAAGATACGATGTCAACCCCTCTCAATATTTTATATTGATCTTCCGCAAGTCAACTTGCAAATTATTACCCCACGGGGTCAGGCCTATACTATAATGTGGGGCATCCGTTTTCCAAGGGGGTGCTCTGATCCCCCCTCCCCGGCTCTTGCCCTTTTTAAATATCTCCTAATCAATATCACTCATGGAAGCAGATATGGATAATTGATATTAGCTAAATGCAAACATAATTAACGATAAGTAAATATCGAAGTCGGTTGGAAGGTAACATGTGTAATCATATGTAGGGCAGGGTCGTAGGGTACCTTTCTGTAATTACTTACTAGTTCGACGAAGACAAACTCTAAATAGCAAGATAATTCGTAAGTATTTGATATAATTAAACTAGAAAAATACACATATCTAATTTCAGGATGATAAATATATATGCATAAGTATTAAATAGAAAATGTGAGTCTGCATCGGCTGAACGCGAAGCCCTTTAAACGTTTAGCCCCCTTTGTTTTTCCCGACCAAGTCCACTATTATTATTTACATTATTTACATATATACGTGTCAGCGCATTGGTTTTTGCCGAACATCGTAATAAGTAAATAGTCCTGTAGTGAACAACCCTTTGTTTATTGTGGTTGTTGTTGTGTCGTGGTGAGATGTGTAGTAGAGTAGAGGATGGGGACTGACGACTATTAAGTCCTGAAAAGAGCCGTTCACATATTCCATCCATACGAATTTAGGGGGCAATGCTGTACGCACCCGCCCACCTTCTTTCTGTATAACTTCTTTCAAAATGCCGTCTCCTGTTTGTTAAAGTTCCATCCCTGGTTTCCATATACAACCCCCACCTCCCTTCCTAAGGAAGTATGTGAGCAGTCCCGTCTGAAGGTAGTAGAGGGAGAGATGATGTTCAAGAGTGCGATATGACCAGAAAGCGTGCATAAACTACGTTGTACAAAAATCGAAAATTCTGAACTCCTCCCTCCCCCATTATTTTGGTATGTACGCTCATGCAAAAGTGTAGGCAGCTTGAACCCTTACCCCCTCCATGACTTACCACATAATTTATGCACACTCCCGCCAGAGGCAGTGGAGTAGATCTAGATAATACAGATACACTGTACTGTTCTGTATGCCTTAAGTCGGAAGTAAAACTAAAAACTTTTGGATTGTTTGGATGTGAGTAACCGTATGTACATATAGGTAGGGAATATTATAGGAAAAAAGGTAGGGTAAGAAATCGTGAGTAAATAATGTCAGTGGTAGAATGGGTGGGTCTATTCGGATATTGATGACATGCCATGTTCAAGATAGCCGTTTAAACGTAATGTTAAAATGATGACTTGGGGGTGGGTGGGTCCTAAAATAAGAATAATTTTGGGGACATCATTTATGGACTATTTCTAAACTTTTTGGTGGAATTGCATGGAAGTTTCAGTGCTTTCAATGCCAGAAGTTGAGAGACTATAATAGGTTGGAGTGTGAGCGAGTGAGAGGCAGTGTATTTGTGTGCTGTATGTAAATGTCGAAATTGAATTGAAGGGTAAGGTTGAAGGTACCAAGATACATTTTGATACGATACAATAAAATTCAGAGTCAGAGATCCGATAATTCAAAAAGCAAGAAGTACATAATAATAATAGATAGTTTCTCATGTTTTCCCCTTGCCCTGGCCCTGCTGTGAACTGTAAATTCTGTAAAATAACCTTCATAAAAAAAATACGAGAGAACCATAAGTACTACGACGACGAATATATTGAGTTTTAACGCAACTCTGTATGCTGTATGGGCCATGAGCTAATAATACGGACCTAAGACTTAAAGTGATTATAGCATTAAGTACGTACTTACTTAAGTCTCCATATCTATTATGTGTACAACAAGACAACGAGCAGAGGGATCTACGTCAGCTACTGTTGTTCTAAAATTAATTTTGTAAAAATGTTCAGAATTAAATCTCCAGTTTTAATAGTTTTTCTTAAAGTAACTTAAGTGTTGAGTGAGTGGCTGTATAATACCGAACTTGGATCGAAATTGAGTTTTTTATGTTGATATTAATTCCTTGGGTAGTATAGAAAGGAACAATTGCCACACAATTATTCAATATTCATCATTTATACTAATTATTATAAAAATAGAATTACTGACTGCCAACTGCCTGAATCTGAATCAGTCAAGCTTCACAAAGCTACACTACGTACTAGTAACTAGCAGTCAGTACTAGCTGTAGTGACACTGACTAGCCTACTTTAGTTAAAAACCAAGAAGCCATTTATAGAGTGTACATTGCGGGAAGAAAAACGTAAGTGAAGTCAGACATAATTATTATACTTTGGTCAGTAAATGAAGGTATGAAGGCATGCATGTACTTTGTTATAAATGCGGTCAGTCGTTATCTTATTATGACCTTAAGGTGTAAGGACAAAGGATAGACTGTTGTTGACTGTGTTAAGATCAAGTACAGGGTTGACGGTTCGACGGGTGGACATTGTTTTTGACTAGTTGCTAGTGACGTATTTCATATTGATTATCTCTGCTGTATATACTTTTTTTTGGGAATCCTAATAAATTATAAAAACTTTTTTTACCGCAGATGACCCTTTAAACCCGACCACCCGTTGACCGTCAACCGTGACCGTCAAGCCTTCAACCATGGTCATGGTTGCATTGCATATTATATTATTGTGTTTAAGTCTGCCGTTCCATTTCCAATTTGAAATATGGTGTTTGACAGTTAGAATGATATTATTGCTTATAATTGATGGTATTTCGCAGTTATTATTTATATGGGTATACATCAGTTGTCAGTCAGTCCTATCGCTATTCTTTACTCTTAGCCAGTGCAACTAATAACACTAAAGAATTAAAATAAATATTTTGGCTGAAATTACTTTGCAAACAACTATAGCTAACATATCCTTGAATACGATTAGATTTAGTTTGAATGGTAATAATATGATGTTGTTTGATTATGAAAAACAAGGTTGACGGCTGATCGTTTTTACCTGCGCCATGTGTATGGAACTACACAGGTAGGAACAATCATAAAAAGGGAATAATTCTGTCCGTTTGAATTAGAAATCATTTATATTTTGGTTAAGTAGTTAAATACATGGTGTTTGACTCGAGTCTCTGTGGTTATAAAATGCATTTGTAAATTAAAGTTTTTGTTCGCTCGTTTTGATTTAGATTTTTTGCTCCTGAAGTCTGTGCCAATTAATTTGACTACATTCAACTTATTACGAGTTAATTATTACCATCCGTAAGTTATAGTTTTTTAGTTGCACCATACATCAGTTTACCAGCATCAAAATCTGCTGTTACTTGCCAAACATTAAAGTTATTTATGCACTTATTATATGGGATGATTGGGCGACCAACAGTGGCACGATTAAAGTATTTAAAAAAAAATTTTGATGGACGTACTTAGGCTCACCATGTCAGGTGAGGATCCGGAATCAGACTGTGAGGTCGATGATGAGAACTATGCAGATTATTATTGTGCCGATGAAGAAATCGATATTGGAGATTTAAAAAAAGACCCAGAGAGCTTCCAATTTGAATGTCTTCGTGTTGAAGAAGTTGAAAAACTTCTCAATGAGCTCGTGGAAATGCTATCTGTTCAGCTAAGCGTGAGTACCTATGCATTTAAATGCAATTTGTAAAATTCTTTAAGTGAACAAAGTAAACAGACGTGTTATTCTTATTCATAATGATATATGTATAAGTCAATTTTAAATGTACTGTATTTCTGCTATAGTTTCTTTGGGACAAATATCATGTGTATCACTGTTGTCAATAATTATTGTACTTTCTCTATCTCTGTGGTTTGTAAAATCTGAAGATGATAAACATCAGAATTTGCTTTTATTTACCAGGTTACACCAGCGCTTGCTAAATTACTTCTTCACACTTTGGAGTGGTCGTTACCAGAAATAATTAGTTTGTATGAGTCAGATGCTCATGGAACCCTGGTTGCAGCCAAAGTTAAACCTGCAAATAATAATACACCAAAAATACTGACTCCTTGTTCTTTAAAAGTAGGAACGACAGTGTGCCCTGTTTGCATCGCCAATCAGCCCACCGACTCCTTTAAATCACTAGCATGTGGGCATCAGTTCTGTAGAGAATGCTGGAGCACACATTTCGAAGTTCAAATTGTAGAAGGCATCAGTACATGTACGTTTTGAACGATTATCGTTGCCTTTTGCCTCGCAAAAAAAAATTTCAGCCACCTTTATTGTTGTAGAGAATTCAACAGTTATGAGTAAGGTATTATTTATAATTAATGCATTGTTTTCGCTTTTTTGTTGATAGCAATTGGATGTATGGCTCAAGACTGCGTAGTGTTAGCCCCCGAAGATTTTGTTCTGGCTCTCTTGACAAAACCGAATATCCGTGAAAAATACCAACGATTCGCTTTTCGCGATTACGTCAAATCGCATCCTCAGCTTAGGTAAACTCTCAAAGTTTTTGCTCCAAATAAAGTTTAGATTCGCTTAAATACATGTAAGGGTGGGTCGTGTATCTTACAGAATTATAGTTGGTTATAAATACATTTATCAACCGATTCTAAGAAGTAAATATAAGACAATAAAAAGAATTCGTAGTTAATAAAGGTGGGTATCTCAATCAGCAAAATCGACTATTCGTAAAAATTAGTAACAAAAGGACGTACGCGACAAAAACTCTTTTCGATTATTTTAGTTATTAAAATTAATGTTTTTTCTTCAAATTGTTTAAATGCAGCAACGATGAAAAATAAATAAGTATAAAAACTATTGTATATTTACAAGATAATGGCTTTTAAGCGATTTCAATTTTCGCGATGGAAAAACGAACACGGGTTGTTGACGGTTGACCCTCGTTGCATATGAGTATAGGGAAAAATTGAAATAGTGGTATTGTTATCTTCTTACCAGAAGCTTGTAGTCCTACTTTTATTAAACGTGAAATATATTCTCAGAGAAAGAAAGTTCTAGTAATGTTAAATACGAATCCTTCTATCTGGATAGCCACAGACCGGCATCACTGTAAAAATAATATAATCAGAGAATTAAGCCTGTAAGACTTTGATTTCATTAGAAAAGTTAACAATTGTCTCTTATGGTTCTCGCTTGAACTATAACAATGGTTAAATCTCAAAGCGAGATCCTTAAAGCTAACAATTGTTAAATTTCCTAGTGAAATCAACGTCTAAGAGTTATGTTGAATTTCAAAATGTAAGTAAACTCCAAATATTATGAGCACTTTAATCCTTGTCTGATTTTGCAATGCGAACAGGTATTTTTTGTAATTGCAAAAATTTTTTTTTTAAAATGTCAATTTTAAGAGCTTAAGCGAAGTGGCCTTTTGCCACTAAAAGTCTTATAGTCGATTTTATTGGTAGTCAAGTCAACCAAATGTCATTATTATCCTCATTGTCGTATGTTAATTATTAGACTTGGCTGATAATACTTTTATGTTTGGGATTAGAATTAGAGTGCTGAGATTCAAGTCAGTGACCCACCCTCTACATTATTGTTATCAAAAATTAAAATTTAATTAAAATTATTCATTGATATAATTTAGGTTTTGCCCCGGACCAAATTGTGATATAATTGTACGCTCCAAGGAACCCATGGCAAAAAGAGTTCATTGTCATCAGTGCAAGTCTTCGTTTTGGTATGATGTGTTTAGTATTGCTCAGTCGATTAATTAGTAATCTTATTGTTATTATTAGAAATGCAGAACAGTTCTTTTGTGTCCCCCAAAATGTGTAGCTTTAAATGTGGAACTGACTACCACGCTCCTACAGACTGTGAAACAATTAAACGTTGGCTTACTAAATGTGCAGACGACAGCGAAACAGCGAATTACATCAGCGCCCACACGAAGGATGTAAGTGGTACTCATTTCTAAAGCGAGTCATTACGATTTTATAACAAATAAATTAACGATTGCCGTCTGAATTTTTCCTCGTAATAACTTGCTGACTTATTGTTTGAATACTCTTATATTTTATAGTGTCCAAAATGCCACATATGTATAGAAAAAAACGGTGGTTGCAACCACATGCAATGCTACAATTGTAAGCATGATTTCTGTTGGATGTGTTTGGGTGATTGGAAGAATCATGGCTCAGAATATTATGAATGCTCACGGTACAAGGAAAATCCTAATATTGCATATGAGTCCGTTCATGCTCAAGCTCGCGAAGCGCTGAAAAAATACCTACATTACTATGAAAGGGTAATTTTTGTTGCACATTTATTAATTTGATTGAAACTACGTCAGCTTTTAATTGTAACTGGAGTTTACTGTGTATTTTTTAGTGGGAAAATCATTCAAAAAGTTTAAGGCTCGAGGAGACAACATTACAGCGCATTAAAGACAGAATTGAAGTTAAGGTATGTGAAAATAAAACCAATTATTATCAGTGTATCATTATGATATGCTATACTGATTTGCTTGAAGAGGCTAATAAATGGAATTATTTTCACAAACATATTTTTTTTTGTAACAATAGGTTATGCAAGCAGCTGGAACTTGGATTGACTGGCAATATTTATTAGATGCTGCTAATTTGCTCGCAAAATGTCGCTACACTTTAAAATACACTTATCCATATGCTTACTACATGGAACCTGGTTCAAGAAAAGAATTAGTAAGTACTGTGAATAATTAGTCTATAATGGATTGTGGAGTCGAAATTATGGCTTATGAATTTTTTAGTTTTAAATATAATAAAAATATATAAACATAATTATATAGTATATTAGATTATACCTTTGTTTTCTCTAATTTATGTTTGTTTCATGAACTCACAGTTTGAATACCAGCAAGCGCAGTTAGAGGCTGAGATAGAAAACTTGTCATGGAAAATAGAAAGAGCAGAAACTACAGACAGAGGAGACTTACAAAATCAAATGGATATCGCAGAGAAGAGGAGGAGTATACTACTCAAGGATTTCCTCGAAGTATAAATTTTTGACCATCCCTTAACCTACATTATTTAAACGCGTTATAAATGCAGAAACAGAATTGAGAGAATTAGAATGATACATGAGGAGAAAGTCATTCCATTCTGAATAAGCTTTAAACGAATATGAAAAGTTTTGCAATATTTAAGTTTTGAAGCACAACTTCTCAGTTCTAGGCGGAGTTACGAGTTTAGTAATAATATGCTTATAAAATGGTAGTGTCAGCGATGTCTGTTATGTTTTGCATTTTAGCGACTTCGGACTTCGGACCATAGATAAAATTTGGCCACATGAACTGAAGATGTGCCAATCCGTTAAAAAAACGAAACGTATGTATGTATGACATTATTGTGGAAGATTTGGAAATGTTGTTGAGTTAATTCACATTCATTATAATTTAATGCCGTGATGAAAGGATCTTCCAGTTTTTAAAATGGATCTCTTTTTACAGAGAAACATTTATTTTTATTATCGCTGACTGTGGATTGTAATGCTTTATATTCTCTGCGCCCATTCTGTCGTACTGTCAATCATTTTGCATTTTCTAATTTAGTCCTACTCTATTGGTAGCAATTCCAAGCTACTGGCACAGACTACAGACATTGCTCTAAAAAATAAATGAACAAAAACGAGTGTTTGCATCGCAAATCGTAACGGCAATCAGTATCAAATCCTGTTTCTAAATTACCTTCCAGTTTCCAAAACCAGCTAAGTCAGGCCCTTATGTATTATTAGAAGAGAATGATTCAGCGAGATTATAAGGGTGCGACCACTCTTGCTTAGTTGGTTTTTATAAGTTTATTAGTGCGAAAAAGAAATGCTAAGGGGCTACTACACACTGCTTCTTTCTGATATTCTGTTCGCCGATTTTAAAAGTCCCAGGACCGGTTTATTTAATTTACTTATGATGAAATTGAATCACGTAGGTAGAAGAAAATAAGAAGAAGAAGAGAGAAAATTACTTACTTGTATATGTGAAATGAAAGTCAATCGATCTGCTCTGACCAAGAACTAAAAATCACACAGAAATATAATTATAGCGATGCAATCACTTTGACGGAAAAACGGAGAAGGCGACAACGCAATAATTCGAATTCTATAAGAAGCTCTAAAACTCAAAAAGTTCATCTATAACTACAGTAAAAAACATAAAAAATATAATATGATAAATTCATCACAGAATCTTATAAACACTTCGATTTAGTTACATAGTCCACTTGTACTCTTGTGACTTGTGTTTTCATATTCATGTTCCGAAAGTTATTTCTTCCTGTGCAGTTTACGTTTATGTATTTAGAAATACATCAAATATGCCAAAAATACCTATAATAACTTAAAATACTATGTTTATCTGATCATATTGTAGATGGCAAACACTGCTAAGCCTGATAAAAAGTGTAAGGCAAAAAGTTAAAAGTATCTTATCAAGGTTCGCAATAATGTATAATAGGATCTCTTAAAAGCCCTTATATGCCTAAATAATTATATATGTAATTGCGACGAGACGTGAAAAACTACATGCTTCCTCCAGCTTTTCTTTCTTTCTTTTGTCTGTTATACTAAAGTCATTGTTATTATTTATTGGGTAACCTGCGGGAAAACCAGTTTTTTGAAAACCAACTTTGCTACCTATTCCTTCGAATTTTATTAACATTTTTCAAGTCTGACTCGACACTTGTAAATAATTAACGTATTTAGTTTATCACGCCACCGTTAATGATTTTAAAAACACACCACATGTCGTTGATTAGATGACTTATTAATATTATGTAATTAAGTATAATCAATTACTAGTTACTAAATTCGCCATTATATATTAATTTTATTGTATAAAACCTTCTACTTTGTTTGGCGTTACTGTGAGTCCTTAATTCTTTATATATGACAGAACATGATTTAACTTACAGTGCGCATTCTTTACTTGGAAAATCAAACTAGAATTACATTATTACGGAATAAAATACACAAATGAAAACCATTCGATTGCGGTAAATATATCCAGTCTTTTATTTCAGCTCTCTATCTTTTAGCGCTTAAAAAGTTACTTATTATTATATAAGTAATAACATGGTTGGCAACTCATTAAAAACCTTCTGGAATTGATTTCAAATGTATGTCGAGACCATATATATTATCTTTAACTATCGTAGCAGATCAATAACACGAGCTCCGTAAATGGAGTTTGTAAATCGTAATTATTCATTCATATTCCCGTAACTTATCCAACTTTCAAAAAATATTATACAATTTTATTATAGGAGTTTTTGTTGTACATGGTTGAGTTACAATCAAATTACAAAGTAATACATTGATGTTAGATACCTTCTTGCATAAAAAAACGAGGAAAATATTTGTCCTTCAAAATACACCATTCTTGGATATTTTTTAGCTCCATAAATTCAACAAATTGAAACTAGCATAATATAAGTAAGTAGGATGCACACGAAGTCGATAGATCACGCTCAAATGAGTTTTAAATAATTCCGATTATTACTACTAACGCATTCAGAACATTACTTACGTACATCATTTTGTGTCAACTTAGCAAAAAAGGTAAATAAAAGAAACAAAGCTAGACTTAAGTATAATATGTATAGTTAAAAATCCAAGCACACAACAAACATAATTGAAAATAGACACGTGGATGTATTCAACCCATGTCATCAATGAATCTTTCATACATAACAAAATTGATGTGCACTACCAAAACAAAATAGTCATAATTATCATTTGAAATTGGCAACCACTGTAGTACATAGTTCCTGGCAGCCTGGTAGACATAGTTTTTGGAACAGCTTAAAATGAACAACCAACAACCTCACAATACCCTGAGAATTGGGCAGTGAATAAATAATTATTTTCATTCAAATATTGAGATAACGCATAACAACGTTTACATACATAGAGTTGACTTTCAAGTGAAATGCCACTGACCATTCACCCGAATACTGAGAGTAGGTCAGGTCATCAACCGCTGCTACGTAAACAAACTAAATATCAAATATATAGAAAGTCGTGAATATAATAATAATATATTTTTTTTATAATTCATGGATTATAGTGTAACAAAACTTATAGTTATAAATAAATATTTCATAAACCACTCTTGCTTTTTCGTTAAAGTTTCGCTTTCCTATTTTCTCTTTGAAATAACAAGGTTTGTACAATTTTAATTGAAACAATAATGTATATCTATAAATAACACTTTGTAACGGTAAGCTTTATATATATAAAATAAATGTTCGTGATTCATGATATTGAAGTAAGATGAGATAATTATTTGTTCTCTATTGAATATTTTGTCCATACGAACTCATTATGATTAATGAGCTATGAACGAAAAATTAGTGGAAGTAATCCGATTTGGAAGGGGATAACCGGATGTCGTAAAGTTTCACAACGGGTTCGGCAATGATTTCAATTCCGCGAGATGGTCCCGCACAGGGTTCCGAGGCAACCCAGCGCAATTGCGGCTGGACACTATTTAGCTTCTTAACCTTTGGCACCGATTGTCCACTTTGAATTTGGAACATGGCTTTAGCAAGATCACTATCAGTCATCCGATAAACTTTAACACTTGCGTCTCGACAACTATTTAATAAGGGAAAGCTCTGCGTACTAAGTCCTATGAATGCAAAGAGAAAAAAATATTAAAAGTTGAATGGTGCATGTAAGTACACCTGTTATCCCAGTCGAAATGTCTGCATACAGATTAACTTTGTTTACTTCTATTTCAAATGAAGGATTTTATTGCTTACCAACAACGAGTTCCACGTCACGCTTGATTCGTTGTCGCTTCCCGTAAGTATAGGTATGACAATACTGATCTGGTTTTAATTTAGATTTCCTTAAGTTGACTTGAGGCCATGTGGTAGTAGTGTTGAGATTGAGATTCCTTTGCTTATAGGAGGAGCAATATTTCTCGTACCGAGCAACTTCATCCTTTGGACTGGGGCACTTTCCAATACCTGATTTAATGACTATCTGCTTTCCTAATTTAGACGAGATTGGGACCGGATTGTTCCTGAAGAAAGACACAACCTGGCCTTTCCTGGATCTTAACTTTTGATTCAAGCTAGGGGCGAGCTCGGCATCTCTTGCATGCTGGGCAATTCGTTCCGCCGTGGACGTATCAACCAAATCCAGTGCAGATAAAAATGTGCCCTGAAAACAATAAAAAAGCAAGAATACATGTGAAATGCGAATCAGAAGTAGAATTTATTATACACAACATTTTCAATTTAGCCACTCAAGTTGCCTTATATATTAAATGCATACAAATGTACGGTATGCTTAACTATAACTATCTTACTTTTTTTGAATCATCCTCTCGGAAATCTCTCTGCTTCAGCTTTTCAATACGTTGTGTTATTCCGTTTACAACACTCATTTTTGTAACTGAGACTGGAACTGGATCTGGAAGACGATAAAGTTGCCCATTTTGCAAAGGTTTTTTGCCTTCCTTGTTATTTTTCAATTCGTAACTTTTTTTTTCTTTTTCGAATTTTTCTACAGTTTTCTCCACTCTGACATCATTCCTTTCCTCTTGCTGTTTACTCTTTGCTCGAGTTGTTAAACTTGTTTTTAAGGTCGGGACAAGTACAACAGGGCTGATCTTTAGGTACTCCAAAACTTCTTGGTTTAAACGGACTCGTTGGTCGTCCCTCGGTATTCCTGCGGTCTCTGGTTCTTTGTCCGTTTTCTTAAACTGAAGTCTCCGGGCCGGGGACATTTTAAATGCACCGAATTAAATTATTTAGATCCTGCGTCAAAAAATTTCAAACATTGGCGTTTTATTTACATGCCAGGGGTAAAAATAAAATATTAAACATCATTATAAGTGAATTAGTGCGGTGTAAACCCCTTCATGAACAAATTCGAGATGTCTACGGGTCAGAATTTCACTCAAGCTTCTCTGAGTGATAACAGTTTTACTGAAGTGCTGAAGTGATAAACAAAAACTGTCTTCAATCCACAAGATTCTACCAGGGATATTATTTGTTATTAGGTACGTGCAAAATCGTGGTGTTAGGTGCGAACTCGATGCCTATAAAAATAATTAGCGCAAACATAACCTTATAATTCTTAATAAACTTGATAAAAGGTAAGTGCTGACTGGTTTAGCTATATTTACTGACTAACCAGATCCACCAAAGACCATGGATCACAGTAACATTAAGAAACTAATTCTGTAAATAAATTTTTTACGTTGTTTGTATGAGTTGTGGCCAATCAGTCAGTGGACAGGCATTAGATTTAGATCCCAAATTAGTTCAACTACGATTTAAAAGTTACATCTATATGTGAACGACGATGGTGTTGTCTCTCGATTTTCATAAAAAGTTAACACCGTCAATGAGTTCCCTGAATGGTCCGCTGGTTTAAACAAATTGGGAATTATTTATAAATCCTAGGCATTTAAAAGTAAATCCCTTTTCTGCTAAAGATTTAGTTTTAATTCCCTGAAGGGAATTAGTTCTAATTCCGAGGGAATTAGAATTAAAGCGTGTCCACTCCACAGACTGCCAATAGACAAAATAAATAAATGTTACTAAGACTGACTAGCAACACACGAGTCGCTGATTGTAGACCCTACACTGCATTTCGGATTTAAATAGATTTGTACAGGTTGTTACCAACAACTAGCTTTAGTTTTCGTGCTTTCTCAACTGACAACTGAATGCAGTCAGTAGAACTTACAATATACAATCTGCAACGAAATTACCCAATGTAATTTAACGAAGCTGGAAGCTGGTACAAATATTTTGTACTTATTTGAGCTCTGACAAACCATGATAACTAATACAATAGAGGACTGGTAATGATTATTAAATTATTAACTCCAACTTGTCACAAAAATCTGGTTAGACAAACAAATTCTAAATGTAAATATTCAAAGTGACTAAAACTTACCGCGTAAGAATTATTAGTGCGAGGAAGTAAGGGTCATGTTTCAAATAATTATGTAGTTATATTTAGTGCATTTATACAGACAGGTTACAATACTTCGCACCATGTAAGTGTACGACCATATTACGGTTTTAAAAGTATGTGGTAGATATCATAATTTGTAGCTTAGTAAGGATAGTAATTATCGTAGTTGATAAAACCAAAAAATTCAAAAGTTTGGTTTTATGTCTCCATATAACTGATACCTTCACTGAACTGTAATATACCTCTCTCCAACCACTGCAAGTTTCGTTTATAACTGACTAAAGATGAAGAATAATTGCAAAATCAGAAAATAACAGGTTCACTAATTACAGAAAATTTTAAAGTTACCGCACAAGAACTAACAAATCGGAACTTGTTCACAAAGGCAAACAACGAGATCACAATTTAAGGACGAGTTTTCTCCCAATGCACATAAGTGCCGTGCAAAGATATTGAGTTGGGATGTTGATGTTGGGAATAAGTTTTGAAAACTTTCATATAAAACGGCTCACCACAACTCTATTCCAAAAATGAATGGAATCATAGCTATCCGACTAGGGGGTTTGTGATTTTGTGATCGAATACTCAAACTATTTCCTACGGTCTGTTACTACGCACGTATTTATTTATCCTCTCGCCTTTCGGTTGATCTCGGTGGGTATATCTAAAGCACCTTCCAATCCTGTTGCAGTATTTAGTCAGAGTCGACTGGTACAACACAGCAAAACCATAACCGCCAGAAGCTATACAAAACATTTTGCGTACATTATCTTGTTTTCCGTCGATGACTAATTCTTTTTCATCATCAGAGCCCTATGACTCCAAGGGTTAAATTCATACATGCCTTTGCCTAATCGACCCTCAGGGTCATTTTCACCAGGCCACTACCAAATGCGAAATAGGTTTTTTCATGTGATCAAAAACTCGAACATAACTAACTCTACAAAGCTGTCTACTAATTGTGACGTGGATAAATTAACGCGAGTAAAGATTATTGTTACGTAACTGTACATTTACAGTTTTACAAGTAAAATTTCTACCTTAGACCTTGATTTCACTAGAAAAGTTAACAATTGTTAGCTGTAAGAAACTCGCTGATTTAACAACGGTTAACTTTGAAAGCGTATTTCTTAAGGCTAACAATATTGTTAACTTGTCTAGGGAAATCAAGGTCTTAGAGTGAATATTCCCTGACATTTTACCGCCTGGATATTTCGCCTAGGGCATTTACCCCCCAAATCGTACACAGAACATTTCCTTACCTACATCAAATGACAACCAAAATGACATAAAACTCCATAAGAGAGATAAATTTATTTATTAAAAAATTCACTGACTACCATGTTTACCTTGGATACCATTTTCGTGTAAAAAAAATTAATGCTTAGTGCGCTTTAAGAAGATGACATTGATATTTGTATTTGATTGAATACAATTGATTACTTTTATATTTTATTGCTGGCATTAGGATCGTGTATATTGCTGTTGTAGGTTATTTGGCTTCCGAGGATTGCTTTGAGCAGTACGTCCATGACTAGTACGAAAATAAACTGATTCCGGAACGTTTTAAAATATTTTGATATCGTCCCTCTTGCTCCAATCATCAGACCAATTACTGCTATTTCTCTTAGGTTGCATTTCGACATCAGGTCGGGAATACAGAGCTCGTATATTCTTTTCTTTTCCCTGTTCCCTTCTTCGACCTGAACTGCATGGTCTCAAAGCGTATAGTTGGTCGATCATGTAACCTTTTCTTAGTTTTTCGATGTATGCTGATATATCAACTGGCAGCCTTGTCTTGTCATCTTGGATGAATGGCAATTCGGTGTGGGTTTTATACCCGTTGGTCTCTAAAGCTTTCACAATTATGTTGATGATTTTGTTATTACGGTCGTATTGTATGAGAGAACCCTGATTGCAGAACCAGATGTGGGGTAAGCTTTGAAACTCGTTGGTGTTCAATTTAGCAACGGGGGTTAACGGTGTTTCTGGCTAGCTCAATTCTCACAACTGTAAAATTTCCGACCATTTTCATACATTTTGTCCATTGTTAGAAAATAATATTCTTTTGGTAGATACTATTTTATATGCACTGGGCCCCTTATCGAAGAATATTGCTCCTGTGGAGGGACTAAAAGCTGCGCACACGGTACACGTACTAAAAAAGTGCTCCAAAATTTCTGTACTATTTTGTGAAATTTTGAACTCTAAACATACTCCATTTGAAATTTTTTGCATTGCATTTTACGTGTCGTTACTCACTCTATCAGCAGCAATAACTTAACTACAAAAAACT
This sequence comes from Dicyrtomina minuta, assembly GCA_949802685.1. Classification (NCBI taxonomy): domain Eukaryota; kingdom Metazoa; phylum Arthropoda; class Collembola; order Symphypleona; family Dicyrtomidae; genus Dicyrtomina; species Dicyrtomina minuta. The sequence goes on from OX461809.1 coordinate 63,281,911, forward strand.
AATTGTCACTCAACAAAAACTCAACTTAAATCCGACCACGTTCTTCCCATATACTTAGCATCTAAACCTGTGAACTGATCCGCCTGGTGCTCTACATCAATTAACATGTCTAAAAAATTACCGAAAGTAATATCTGTACATACAGCAACCCTGGATTTGATTTCAATACTTAAAAAATTTCAAAAATCTACATCTCGTTTTCATGAAAGGACTGATCGACTACTAGCTTCAATTGTTGTAGACAGAAACTTTGGAAAGGAGGAAGTTCACAAGTCACATATCTTTAAATTGGAAAACAAAGTGGGACTTGAAGAACCTAAGGTTGACACGATCACGTCGAAAGTTACTCAAGATACTCAAACAATCGGAACTGCAAATGTCCTTTGGAACGTCAATAATACCTGGATTAAACCTCTCACATACAGTACTATTTCACGGACTGTGCATTCCTTTGCAATCAAATATGGCTCTGCTATAACCATGGATTTTCATGAAATCTTATCGAGGTCATCAAAATTTGGTGTCACTAATCTTACAAGTCGTCAAATAATTACTAAAAAATACCTCCTTACGCAATCTAAACAACTTCAAAAATTCGACCGTGAAGGCAAGTTTAAGGATCTCAGATACTTCATCGTACTAAACAATGGAACCTTCACTACTCTCATTGCTGACAGCTCAAAATTCTGCATCATCCCTAAAATACTTGGTTATTTACTATCTCGAAACTCAACCCCCTTACACAGGAAATCTGTACCCAAATATTTTGAAATTTACCGGTGGTGCTTTCTGGAAAAATACTCGACTCAAAGATTGAAGAGCTTCTGACGATCTGACCAGTGACCAGCCTACCGAACATGTTGCAGCTTACGTAATTTGGTTTTTTGTCCTTCCTCATACATATGAAATTATTGGTACAGTATAAATGTTATACATATTATCTATACTCACTTCTCAACTCTTAGTCTTAATTATGATATTGTATCAATGAATTACTGATTGTTTACTTAACTCATATGTTGATCAACTTCTTACTTGGTACTCTTATTGTTAGTATAAAAAATTCCCAATCAAGTATAAAAATACTATCTTACTATTACCACAAATCTATAACTGTGTAATATTATTAATCGTTTATCATTGTCATTTATTAATTAATAACCGTATTTTTATACCTGTTATCATTGTATCCTTAAACATACATTAGATGATGGACGCGACTATCAATGATGGACGCGGCTATCAATAATGGCACAAAGCGGTCGTCGCACACGTAAAATCTAATCTAAAATCTAATTTAATAGTGTACAATATAAAAAAAAAATATGGTTTGGTGTAAGTTTAGGATGTACGCAGAAAATTATGGCGTTGTGGTTAAATTATTAATTCTTGTGCTTAAATGTATACGATTTTGTTATATATCTTGTATGATTGGGATATGTATCCCGTTATGTATAAAACTAATAGCACTCCTATCAAGTTAACTTTAAAAATTCTGTGAATGTTATGGGTAATACCCTTGGAACATTGAATAAATTCGTATTCGTATATTTCTCATGTGCCTTTAAATCAGCGTCGTATCAGTTTGTTTACATCCTGGATAACACCTGGTTTAACCTTTTGAATGGCGGCGGTTTGAAAAAGGCTTGATAACGTCGGGAAGATGTATTTTTAAGAGAGTTTTGGGTCGCCTCTGTGAGTTGATGCCGATTTAAGATATTTTTTGTACTGGTCTTTAAAGCTCCTAATGAATTTTCATGGTAAATGACCAAATGAATTACTGAGAGTTACCCATTTTTATACTAATTTTAGAATTTCCAGTCCAGTTTTGTTTAATTCTTGGGTCGCCTTGATTACTAGTGTACTGCAGATTCTCTTAGAGCGTATTATTACCCGACCCCTGACTGAAATCGGTAAAACTGCTTGTACCATGCTATTTGGTGTCCGGAAAGTATGCGTTTGTACGCAACAGTACGCATCTAAAAATTATGTTGCGCGCGCATCATGTGCAGAATCATACTTACACATGCCACACTAGAAGTATACATTTCGTAAGCATAGCATAACATTTCCCTGCTTAACCTGCGTTATGCTGATTGAAAGCATACTAGTAGGATGTTACGATTAGCACCAGTCAGTACGCCACACTGTACTCGTTTCTGTTTGCTGTGGTCATGCTCACCCCTGCTAACTCAGTGGGTTTGTATTGACAGGCCACTCAATCCAAAAAATATGCATTAGTTAGTATTACATGTGACATATATGTTCCCGCATTCAAACAAACCTATCATAAGCAGTAGTCATACAACCTCGTGTCAGGTTTAAGAAATTTTTAAGGTTTTTTTTTTATGAAATACACTAGTGGCCTAATTAAAGCCAGTCTGGCATTTTACTTTTAGTAGTTACAAAGCCTTTAAGTGTGTCTCATTAATCACAAACGCAGAATTAATAGCAAGCACCTTGGATGAACTACTGCTTTAGTCGTACATACCACCGAAAACTTAAAATCTGTGTCGCATCAATTATTGTGTGATGACTGAACTGCAATACAAAAAATTTATGTTTCTACACGTAACTAGAGTTTGCGTACTAATAAAGGCAACTGATATTATTTTTAAGCAATGTGTGTGTTGGATTATTTTGATCCTGAAATTACTTTGTTTGTAATGATGCACTCATAGTTACATTGCAGAGTACGTTTTAAACCGCATAATTAGAATGGAGTGGCATCTTCATTCGAATAAAAAAAATTCCTGTGGTTAATATGCAATCCTACAGTTTTCGTTTAACACTGAAGCATACACGTGTTTTTGTTGTAAGCATGCAGGTACACGCTTGCTCGTACCAATCATTAGTATGAAGAAGCATGCGGATTTATTCGTGAGCAGCGAGCTCATGCGCATACGTGAGCGTACGTATTACTAGTTTCGCATCGCATACGTAAATCGACAGCTGAGTGGTCTGCTACCGCGTACAAAAATTGACCTTTAGGCATGCTTCCCAGCTCAAAATTAGTATAATTTCCAAGCTATACAAAGCCGCACCTCCAGGACAGTGTGGGTAGTTAGATTTAAATGCCCAGTGCCCAACTGCCCAGCATTTTTGTCTTAATCTGTAATCTAAGTTTGAACCCGCGCGCTTTCAAATGAGCTGGCCAATTAGGGCTCTCACTGACCGCGAACAAAGTTAATGGCAATCAAGAGTGAGAACAAATATTTTTGTATTCTTTTAAGTTGAAACTTTAATATCGGTATTAAAATCTGGCAGATCTCTGAACATGAAGGCGCTTAGGTTCAAATATGGAATTAGATATAAATGCTGGGTATTTAGATTGAAATACTTTGATGTACTGTTGTAATTTGTGAACAAACAACTTCTGAAATAACAAAACAAAAATTACAATGCACGTTGTTCACAATGTACTTCCTCAGCTAGGATTGTTATTGTGATAGATTGTTTGTCCACAAAACGTTCTGTTCCGACGACTTACAAAAACAGGTTTGTTCTTGTTTGTCGTCCTGGGTGTTTGTTCTACATTGTGATTGTGCACAATCCAATTTACTAGTTTGTGGTTGTGGTTGTGAAAACACTATCACAAACTAAAAGAACAATTGTTCTTTGTCCACAAATTACAACAGTACTTTGATGATGTCGGCAAATTAAGATTTAAATATATTTTGTGTATTTAAATCTAAATGCTATGAGTATTCAGATCTAGACAGTGTCCACTAACTGATCAACACTTCGGCAATTTTTAGCATTTGCTATCAAATTCAAAAATGATTTAAGCCTTTTCGTTGATATTCTCAATTTCGAGACTCCTATCAACTCCCATGTCTCTTGACGCTACCTGCATGTCTGCAAACTTTGCAGGTCCTGGCTACTTTTAGTAATCTACTGGCACTACTACTTGTTATGCTATGAATTATAGAAATATGAATCGTGTACTACGATTTAAGTATACTAAGCGAAAACTAACGAATTACTGTTAGTAGTGATTGCTAAATTGCTATTTATTAATTACTTACGTACCTGAAATCAGAACTGGAAATGGAAAACAGTACAAGACAAAAACCCTAACCTTGACCCACTGCGATCTGCACAGTAACTGAACTACAGTAGTCGTGGACTGTTACTAAAAAGCGTCGACGAGACGACTAAAGCCCTCGCCGTTTTGCCAAGGACGTTGATTCGTCTGATGGCAAACACGCCAGTTGACGCAGGGTTTAGCGCGTACTTGGTACATAATTCTCTATGATATTAAACTGAATCGCCAATAAAAGTAAACACACAACAACAAACCCACACTTGGCTTGGCTTGTTGTCGTTGCTGCTTTAAATTAATATATTTTATAGCTTGGACGTACTATACTTATATACTATACTTCTATAATTTAGTTAGTTTTCTATGTTTTGGCTTTCAAAGTTGACGAGTATTTGTCTTTATATACCATTAATTGTTTACCTCTCGTCTTGTATGTGTTTACGCCGAAGTGCTAGCAAATTGTTACAAAATTGTTAACTATTATTGCTATATTAGGGACCTCCTGCAAACGTACAACAGTTCCGCTTTTGTATTTCAAATAAAGTTTACAAATGCAAAACCTTTAAATTCTAGTTCTGTAAAAGCTAAAGACTTTTGGGTTTTGCTTTAAAATGGCAGGTACTACCGTAGTTGGTAGTTATTTACTTAAGTTTTAACCATGCAACCTTGATAATGTTAACGCATTGGGGATAGTTCGGTAAGTCATGCCCCGAACGGGAAGTCTCGCCCGTTTCAAAAATTTTATTTTTTAAATAATTGGGATGAGAAAGCCCCCTAAACGCCCCAAATCGCTAAATGAATAAGAAAAATGCAAAATCAACAAAATTATACTTCGTCCTCAATATTTAATTTCAGCTACTGTTTGATATTACTATTACTAAGCTGCAAAACTGTATGTTGTAATAATTTAACTGAATTAACACTGACCCAGGCTCCTAAAGCTGCCTGAAAACGGATAGGTTATATTTTTCCCTCCCGCCTGACTTACACCCCCCCCCCCCAACCTAACTTTAAGATAAAAACTTCAAGAGGTGGCCAGCAGTGAAGAAGTAGCCTTAACAGTCAACAAAAATGCAGAAATAAAATGTGGAAGCTGGACAATTCATAATAAACTTTTTACAAATATATTTATAATTTCGGACCTTTATTATGTAAATAATTAACAACACCAACTAAATTATTGTAATTCATGTGGATTACTGTGCTTAATAATACCAAATAGTAATCGAAATAAAAACTTGAGGACGAAGTATAATTTTGTTATGCATCTCTGCTTTTACATTTTTCTTCTTCATTTTGCGCCTTTGGGCGTCTAGGAGGCTTCCCTATTCCACTAATGTAAAACCAAAATTTTTGAACCGGGCATGACTTCCCGTTTGGGGCAAGACTTCCCGTTTTGTGCAAGACTTTCCGGCCTGGGCAAGACTTATCAAACAACACCCACGCATTGTTGCTATTAGCAACATAAATTTGGTTCTGCAAAAGCTGAACAGATTGATGCTTCACAAAAATTATAGAACGCGGTTGATTAGTCAAAAACTGGTGCGCTCAAACTGAGCAATAAAATTGATTTTCGTTTTGCGAAACTGCTTGAGATTTTTGAGGCTGGATGTCGCGGAACCTGGAATTGTTGAAATTTCCAGTTATCTATAACTAACAATTATTGTTGATTGTTTAGTTATGTAATGAAACCATACTAACCATTGATAGTCTAACAATTGGTAAATACTCGTGAAATAGCGGAATAACAAGTTATCAAATTGTTATCTAACAATTATTTTAATAACTAAAATATTTTGCATTTACGATAAAAATGAAATAATTGTGACGAATAGCACTAATAACACAATAGTAACCATTTGTAGCACAGTCTTGCGCCTAACATTCCATTTAAGAAATATTTGGCCTTCTTTTCTAAAGTTACGTTTTAATTAACTCCAAAATATATTTTGTGTAGCATTATGAAAACGTTGATTGGACTGACTTACAGACCGTAGACACTTCTCTATCAGCCTGTGGACACGCTTTAATTCTAATACCTTCGGAATTAAAACTGATTCCCTTACAGGAATTAAAACTAAATCCTACGGAATTAAAATTAAATGCTTGGGAATTAGATTTAAATCTTTTGCATTTTAGTGCGCATGCTGAATTTTCATTATCTAAAACCAGCTATTTCAAAAGCGGGCAACTTTAAAATTACAATTTAGACATAATTCGAATTTTTTAAGACGATCTTACGACACTTACGAGGCTGAAGTTTTTAATTTCTATCGTTTCTATAGTTTATATTTCCGTAACGGGACACAACATTTTCCAAATCTAAAATTCACCACTCCATATCTTGAGCAGGCCAACTACGATCTATCAGGGACAACTAAGTTTTACACATTAATATTTTCTCTTTTCATTTTGCCAAAAGTCATGCGCTGTCAATTTGATCTGTGATTGGTCCGCTACTTTGAGCGCGCGGCGGTTCAAATCGGGAATTAAATATAATTCCTTTCGATTTAAAGTTAATTCCTTTCCTTCTGTATATTTAGTTTTAAATTCCAAGGGAAATAGATTTAAATCCTAAACAAGAAAACCAGTTTTATTTCCGAGGGAATTAAATGTAAAAAAATGTAAATGTAATGGCTTTAACGTCATAACCACACAGCGAATTTTCACTGCTTTTCGGGGAAAGACAGCTTTTTGCTACATTACTACTCACTATAGTCGTTACTTTTGTATTTGATTTTATTATTATTGACTCCTTTTTCTAGAGAAGGGAACTCTAGAAAGCCTAGAGAATGACTCTCTAGGACCTGCAACGTACATACTACATACCACCGAGCCTTGCAGGATTACCAAGCACAGGTCACCCATCCATTTAAGAATGCGCTTGGACTGTTGCTTAACCAGAAGGAATCACCCGTCTAGTTAACCGCCAGACCAACCTGTACTGGTTAAATTAGAATTAAAGCGTGTCCACAGACTGTCTATAGTTTATAAACTCAAGTGCATGTCGCGATGTTCGCTCGTAAAAGGCGCGCGTATGTTGAAAAAGTGTCCGACTTTCAAAATATCTTTATGGGATTTAAGATGTAAATAAAATTGCAAAAATCCAGGTCCTCGTCGTGTGGTCTTCATTCATTTTCCACAAAATCTCGAACAAAATGCCAAAAACATTGCAAAACGTAATTACGAGTTTAAGAAAAACAGTCACAAATACTTTTTCGAATAGTGTGTCCGTCATTTATACATAGTAGTAGTGTGCGTATGTGTGATCACCCCTTATGTGTGATCAGTGGCCGCCGTTCAAATATTACCGCCTTTAAAAATCTGTCCCTCTAATATTCATACAACCTATAGTCTCAACTATCTTCACTACTGATTTCAGCTTCTTTCCTTGAAAACTCTGGCTATGTAAAATTATGAAAGTTTTGAGTACTTTTTTGAATTGGTCACATTTAAGACCCTACTTTACCATTAACTTTTAATGTATTGATCACATTAAGGGCACTTGGGCCGTTGTAAGACTTTCCGCAGTTTTTTCGTACAATGACCTGTATCTCTTGCAACTTTTAATTTTCGATACTGATCATTTTATTGTACATACAGTATTAATAGAGAAGTACAATGATAGCTTCTTCGTTATTGTACGTTGTCTGTAGAAAAAGATACAGATTTTCAAAGTTGATAAAAAATGAACCCGATCACACATACGCACTCCCCTACTACTATCTTAGGTGCATTCGTTACATTGGGGTATTATTTAAAAATATTTAGTTCATGTTAATATAGACGTTTACTCCGTTTCTACCTTTGAAAATAATTTAACAAGCACCGACGACTCAAGCGCCGGGTGGGTTATAAGTTATAAATAACCCTTGTACATATTTGTTGCGTTAAAGGACATATTTATAATAGATGAAATAATAATTATTATTAAATATGACGATTTGGGTACTTGGGCTTTTCGTAAATGTGATTATCACGTCTAAAATGTGATCAGCGGCCGCCGTTTAGATATTAATGGATTTAAAAATCTGTGCAAGTTATATTCATTCTTCAGCTATTACTTATAATAGTCTCAATTACCTTTAGTAGTGCGTTCAGCTTCTTTCCTGAAAATCTTTGCTATGAAAAATCATAAAAGTTTTGAGCACTTTTTAAAATATTTTTATACCTATTATTATAAGACCCTACTTTTCCAGTAACTGTAAATGCATTTCAGCTATTTAATCACTAAAGGCAATTTACCGTGGGTGAACGAGCATTCATTTTAAATACTTCTCATATGTAGGGTTATTTATAACCCGGCGCTTGTTAAATTATTTGGACTGCACGGAACTTGAAATCGGCACGGAAATTGAATGCTGTGGAACATCAAAAGGTAGACAAGGTGTAATACTCTATAACGAAATATTTCTAATTTGAATATTACCGCAATGTAACGAATACACCTAAATATGTATAAATGACGGACATTCGAAAACATATTTGACTTACCAATAGTCACAATCGGGAACAATTCGTGTGTAAAAACTTTGCTTTATTGCCAATTGGCGGACATATACGCTGATAATTATAATCAGATAAGTTATAAGAATCTCTACATTATATTAGTTGCAAAATTCAAAATTTACTGTTGGACATCAGATAGGAAAATTAATTCCATTAGTAAACTCTGTTCTCCAAACGCGCTTGATATATGCTGCATGGGCTTCTTGATCTTTCCTTAACAAATTTTGTTCTGTTTTGTCACAGTAATAGACCGTAAGTAGTTTTAATGCAAAATGTCATGTTCATTGGTAACCTATCAAAATTATTTATGCTGTTTTCGGTGAGTCGATCATGTATTTGTGACTTTTTACTGTGTATGTCAGTTTAGGCCAATCCTTTACAGACGGCTATATTAAACCGTCTGGCCGCTAAATATAACCGTCACAGGTATATATTTAAGCCTTAGCGGCAACGTAAAAAACCATGTGAAATTTTATTGCGGCAAATTTAAAATACCAGCCGTGGGTCAATAGTCAAAAGTAAACAAAAGTCTAGAACGTATTTCGGTCGGGTAAATAAGAATTTGGAAAAACTCGAATCGCCAATCGTCATCTTAAAAATCACAAAACCTCCATTTTTATTTCAGTAGTAGAACGTATTTTAGTTACAACATTCATGAATTATTTACTACTTCTGCTAATTAATGATCATCATATTATTACATACCTATACCTACAGTATGTCTTATTTTAAGCCACCCCTTTTACGGGGTTTACTTCCTTCCGAGAAGGAAATTCCCGCTGGGATATAAATTTTTAGGTGACAACTAACTATTAAGTATGATTTGACTTTGACTGACCCCCAGGGGTCACAATATTCTCATGTAAATGATTGAATTCCGAAAATCTGGTGTCTCAAAGTTTTAAACTTACTTCTTGGTTTTTCAAATTAAAATAGCAATATCTGCTGGCTAAACAAATGTAAAATTACGAAAATTGGTATTCGTACACTTGTGAATTATTCACTTTGATCATTCGGTCATTGTAGCACTTGTAGCGTGCGAGACCACGGGTCAACCTATTGTCAACTTTTTTCCCCGTTTGAATACATATGACATAGGAAAGCCAAGACTTGCTTCACTAATAAATGGTTATGTACATACCTAGGTAAACAAATATCAGCCTGTTGTAATAAGAAGAAGTCGGGGATGAACACACGTAAATGGCGTAAGAAACAATATGCCACTTACCACTCAGGTCACCCGGGTTCACGAGACGCCCGGGCTCGGACATTACTGAAAGTTGATGGAATGCCCTCACTAGTCGGTGGTGTGTAACTCTCCGTAATGTTCAAGCCTCGGGCGTCTTGTGACCCAGATTGACCGGAGTGTTAGACTGTTTTGTAGGTAATTTCATTGTGTTTATGCTCCATTCTTTTTATTACAATCGAATCGGGTTACATTTGCGTTTGTGTCCAAGAATTTAGTGAAGCAAGTTGTGACTTTCCCATACGTAATCAAACGGGGGAAAAAGTTGATATCAGGTTGACCAGTGCAGTGGTCTCCAACGCTACCAAAGTAACAGTGACCCGATGATAGTGAATAATAATTTAGAAATCCTTAATACGTCAGTGTACGCATACCAATTTTCGTAAATTTTTGTAGAGTCCCTACTTACTTGGAATTGTTTTGAATCTTTCAGGTTTGTATTCAGCAAGTTCAAAAATGCTAAAAGTCACCAAAATGCCTTATAGGTATATATAAGTATATGTATATATGATACCTAATAGCGACCATACAAAAAAAGCATTAATTGATATCATATGAAATGTAGGTGCTCTAGGTGATCACTTGCTTCCCAAGTAGCACATCAACGTTAATTCGCCGTTTTTTCAACGTTGCAAATAGGGGTAATCTACGTTGAAAAGGCGTGTATTTTTGGGTCTAAAGTGGTGTATACGCCGTGTAAATGTCCGGGTGATTAGACGTGTTTTATACCATGTATTTACACGGGTATTCAACGTTTTCATTTACACGTTTCTTGTAGCAACGTTGAATCATCGTTCATATTTCAACCTTAAATAAACGTATGCACGTGGGCCCCTGAATATGAATTTCGCTTTCGCAAATAGCTCAATTTACATAAAAACCATTATGAAACTAACGATTAGGACACGAAATAATTCAACTAGCTTCCAATAAATCTGTATTTTATTATTATATTTTTATACAACGACTGATCAGAAAACAATGTTAACGGACATCTTAAACGTATTACTGACTAATATTATTACCACACAATAACTATTAACTTTTTTTTTATCAACACCAGTTTGTAAAACAGGAAGATATCAACGACTAGCGGTCAAGCGGTCATAATATTATTCACTGAAGTTTTAAAATTATCGATCGACATAACTTTTCAAGATAAATCCGATTTTTACACAACTTCACTTACATAAACTATGCACTATGATGAAGGCATTATCTAACTAATGGTGAGTAAATAAAACCCATAATGTTGTTTGGCAGTACAGCAACATATATAAACTAGTGTTGATAATTAAGTAAAACAAAATAATCCCGATTATTTGTTGGAAATAATGGCAGTGCAGTGACAGTCAGCAGCCGGTGATATCGTTCATAATAAAAGTGTAGACACGGGTACAAATGAGAAAACCTTGATTCGGCTAGTGACTTCAACCAGAATTAAATTGGAAAACCAATTTAACTATAGTTACTGTAGATCACTCAAGTTAACTATTTTTAACTCGAGTGTGGGCTAAACGTCATCCTTCTACTAACATGGGAACATTCCCAACTTGAAACTACAGAATAAAGCGAAACTACCCGGAACGTATACTACCAATATCAGTGACCTCTGCTTGTATAGTCGTTCGACTGCAAAATTCGTTGTTCGGCCGCATTCGCGCGCGCAATTTCAAAAATATCGATTTTTTCGAATTTCACCGCGCTCTAGCTCCCACAATTTTTGTCCAATTTTTATAAAAATTGAAATACAACATCTTTGTATGATTATCTAAAAGGTAATTTCAGGATTTTTGAAAATTCGAAAATTTTTATTTTTTTCGAAAAATTTAAAAAAATGTGTATTTTTGAGGCCCAGAGTTTTAACTATTTTTTTCGAATAAAATAAAAATTTTCGAATTTTCAAAAATCCTGAAATTACTTTTTAGATAATCATACAAAGATGTTGTATTTCAATTTTTATAAAAATTGGACCAAAACTGTGGGAGCTAGAGCGCGGTTAAATTCGAAAAAATCGATATTTTTGAAATTGCGCGCGCGATTGCGGCCGAACAACGAATTTTGCAGTCGAACGACTATACAAGCAGAGGTCACTGATATTGGTAGTATACGTTCCGGGTAGTTTCGCTTCATTCTGTAGTTTCAAGTTGGGAATGTTCCCATGTAAGCCGGATAGTGAAATCAAGGTAATTAGTACGAACTATTTTGAAGAAGTTCTTATTCCGGACAAACGACACTGTTATTATTGTACGATCTCACCTATGGCTTGCATTATATATTGTAAATAGCCAACAGTATTGATAACCAGGCTGCAAACTAATAGTTATAGTAAGTATATTGACACAAAAGCAATATTTCACTATATGATTTTTAAAGCAGCCACTGCACTGTTTTATTCAAGGTTTACTACTGTTAAAATAAATAATTGTATCCTAATATTTAAAATAACACTAAAAAAACACTTTAGGCTAGTTAATTCATGTAAAAAGAAGTTCCAACTTTGAAAGAACCCTCGATACTAAGAAAAGTAGAATCCCGTTCCAGCCGAGGATTCTTCTACTTCTCCGCCATGGCTGTCTGTCCTTCCTCGTGCTGGTCGCTCTCTCCTCTAACACCAACCATGCTGCGCATGCCTGCATTTCTAAATTTTCATATAAATACCGCGCGAGTATCCATGAACGTTGAATTCACGTCTCTTAGACGTGTATCTGAACACGTTGAAATATTGGCGAACTAAAGCCTATAATTCAACGTTTAAATTACGTTTATAAATATTCGTTTATAAATTGACGTATATTGAACGTGTAATAAACGTGTACGCCTACACGTCCACTTTTTCTACTACTTTTACACGTCTAAAAAGTGTGGATGTGCTGCTTGTACTATATGTGATCGGGTTATTGAGCATTAATATCATATAGTTAGAAAACTTTGAAGTTTTGCGACTTATCGTTAGTGATAACGATAACAATAATTGCCCTCTATAGAGATTTGCCTATGCACTCGGAATTTATTTAATATATTTATTTAGTACTCGGAATTTCGTTTGAATAAGTTACTAAATTCGAATTCTTGGTTATAATTTTTTTGGAGTAGCAGATTCATCAATTTTCTACAGTCTGAGCTTTTACATAATGATGTTAACAATTATATGCCACGGAGTTAGGACAATAAGCTATACCGATTCCAACTTGTCAATGATTTCTAACACAGCGTGTCTTTTAACGCTAGATACTAATTACTATTATGCAAGTCCCTACCACATGTACAGTGAGATTAATGCTTTAACAGGTTTACTGCAGATTTTAACTGTTAAGTTATAAAGTTAGCTACAAAAAATCTAGTTTTAGGGTTTTGTAACATGCAGCGCTGTTACAATTGGCTAACTGATTTCCCCTTTCTCAGTTTGTAAATTTACTGATAAACCTGTCGAAGTTAACGTCTACACCTGTTAGTGCTACCGTACAAGATTGTTGCTAAGATTCTTTCTAAGCGTGTAGACACAAAAAACTGATTGTAGTCACAAAGAAGCATTTACACCTAAGTTATACAAATTATTTTGTGAGAACAACTGGATTTTATGTAAGGATTTTATGTAAGCAACGAGAACGACCCATGTATGCTCTTTTTATATTTAGTTCGTCCTAAATATACAAAGGGCGCACCTGGCAAGTAATTTAGGACAAGATGAAGTGTCGGACAATAATATAAAAGTCAAAAGCGAAAATAATTAAAATAAACGTAAAGTCAGTGAGTGCGTAAACATGAAATAAGCAGAAGCAGATCGCTACTTAACTTAAGTGTTCTCTCAGACATGAGATTTCGTACTATGCATCAGAATCTTAAAAATTTCGAATATTTCTTTCCTAATTAATTTTTCACGAAGTGCACGATAGAATCTGAAATGGCACGGTGAAAAGTAAGAAAATATGATTTTCTTTCAATGTAAGATTTTATTTTTGCGGTCAGTTCAACTTTCGCTGAGTCAGACGGACCAATGGGCGACGAGGAAGGTGAAACGGCTATATTTATGCGCCTTCAGTGTCAAAAGCCTTAATATATACCTCTGACGGCTATATTTAACCGCTACGCGGATACATTTAGTCCTTTAACAGACGGCTAAATATAGCCGTGCGACGGCTATATATACTACATTGGCCCCGACTGTATGTGTAAACCTAAATGTGATCTCAAATGTTTCAATAAAGCCCTACTAATAATGATTGTGTTGCCAGTCGTACCCCGATAACTCGTACCCTCCCCAGTCGTACCCCACCCAGTCGTACCCTAATCCCAGTCGTACCCTGACCATTCGTACCCTAATCACAGTCGTACCCTAGCAATTCGTACCCCGGAAAGAAACCAAGACACAAAATAAAGTTTTTCATGTTGATCTTTTTTTAATTTTATTATGCATTATTATTGTGAATATATATATAGGAAATGAAATCATTTAGCATTGTTGAGTGAGAACGTTGTGGACGTCGTCTGCCGATGCTCGTTTTTGCCGCTGGTTGCAAAGCCTCCCTGATTTTCGCACAATTGTTTCAGCTGTAGTAATTGTTTAGGTATTGATATTGTTGACTGCTGATTCTTGCGAGGACGACCTCGTTTTTTCTTTGCTATTACTGGTAGTGGGGGTGTTGGTAACACGGACATTGAAACAAAAGGAACTGCATCAGCTGGTATTGCTTGAACTGGTTGCATAATTGGATGTGGTTTCTGTAGACGTGACTTGGTTTTGACAGCAGACAAGTTATACGCAACTCGTTTTAAGTATCGTAGTTTGTCTATTGTTGTTATGGATTGTACTGTGTCGTACAATCAGTCGTCCAAAAGGATGTACTTCTTTTTTCTAGCAACTGGCTTTTTTCCCTCTTCTCTTCGTATCAAGTTGCAAGCATTCTTTAACTGCTCTGCCTGAAACACTGGAATAAGCCTGTGTAAAGGGGTATGATCACAGGCGACACGTATATTGAGACCATTATTAAACCCCTCAACTAAATTATTTGTTCTTGGTTGCTTATTAATCACACGATTGTAGACGCTCCACAGCCGGCACCAACATTTTTCCTGCACCACTGACAACAACCGGCACATTTTGTTGCACGATATTTTGTTTCCTTTTGCTTTTTTTCCCGGGGTACGACTGAGACCAGGGTACGAGTGGTCAGGGTACGACTGGGGAGGGTACGAGTTATCGGGGTACGACTGGTACGGATACCACTAATAATAATAATAATAATGATAATAATAATAATAATAATTTGCGTTTAAGTATAAGAAGTGGCAATGCCAATCCCAACTGGGGTTATATAGCTACCAGATAAGCAGATTTATTTGTTTATAAACGCATACAAAATTCAATACAAAAAATTAATACCCACTTATTAATTATTAGTTACTTAGGTATCGTTGTAAAATTATACAACCTGCTGGTAGCAATAATTTGTGTGTGAAAATCAGCGAAATATGTATGCAGGAACAGATACATGTCGGTACGGGGTGTGGGCATAAAGGGTAGGGGAAACGTGAAACAAGCGTTTGTGAATTTATTGTTATCATTTTACTACAAGCCTCACTATTGCTTCTAGGCTACTAGTCCTACTATACTATTCGATTTTGTAATTTTTAATGCGTCATGATTTGCAGATGCAATATTACAGGATACTTTTATGAAATCAAATCCGTTATCAAATAAATAATTAATGCAACAATTCACAATAACTGGAATTACAAAGGTAGCGGAGCATGAAATGATAGAATATGATGGTGTTGTTACTTAGAATACTAAAAAGGAAGAGTAAGATTTTTGAATGTTTGAATGGTTTAAGGTGATGGTAGTATTATTTAGATGAAAATGTGACAACTGTAAAACCGATATGGTGCGATTCGATACGAATTTCGAGAGGATTGGGTATTATGTTAATGCGATGGTTGGTGGTTGGAAAAGCACTGGCCGAATCTTCAGTCTATAATCTCTTGGGAATTATTATATTATGATCGAACAGGTTGAGACACCAATTCAGATTAGTAGATTACCGTGAAACAAATACACACATCTTGCACACTCCTCTACTGTAGTGGCCCGTATTTTATAAACTACATATCGTCAGTGAAGAACCAAAATGACCCATATCCATTTTCCACTAAAAGCAAACTGAGCCATATCCAAAACGTTCTAAAAACAAAATGACCCAAATCCACGTATTTCCACTCGTACACCCAAGTCAATGCAAATACAAAATGCACCAGGTGCAGGTTTGGACAGGAATTTTTTGCATGGATTTTAAGGGTACGCGTGAAACGAAATGGATTTGGGTCATTTTGTTTTTAAAACGTTTTGGATATGGCTCGGTTCGCTTTAAGTGGAAAATGGATATGGGTCATTTTGGTTCTTCACTGACGATATTTCTATAAAATTAGTGGTTTGGAGTCGTCCCTCTACTCGAGTACAAGCAAGACGGAAAATCTTGAAATCGGGATTTAAACTGATGGCAGCGAACTAGTAAACAATGGGTAAAAATGTGTTTCAAGTTCAGAATACAATTTAAAAAATTTATAATTAACAAAATCATTATTGTTCTCCATTAGTAATAACCCAAACAATACGCCACGAATAAATTCAAAAGTCAGACAAAAATTTATTTTGACCTAATTTCTAGTTTTATTATTGTATGAGACGCGACCTAATCTTTTAAATATAACTTCAACATACCTACGAGTTGTTGTACTGTCATTTGAAGTTGAATTGGTATTACAAAAAGTTTACAACCAAGCACGATCGAGTACAATTGAAAAAAATATAATAAATACATATCGTTACGAAATTATCTTTACGGTTACATTTTATAAAAATTATCGTTTTTTTGAGTCAGATCCTTAAAAGTGGTAAAATCACGCTGCTCAAAATATTAGAAAATATATTTTTCTTCACACGTAGTGTAAAGAGCTGACGTGCCAGCTACGACAGGTTTAAACACATTTTCGACGTTCCACTGAAACTGAAACACGGATTCGAGCCCTCCTGACCTGTCCAACCATAAATACTGATTGAATTTGTTTGGAACCTATAGCTTTTTACAGCTAAACCATGAATCACAAACTTAGGTCCTAGGTTTTAAAACAGTCTGCAAATCATCAGGCAACGTTTTAAGAATAGTTTCTATATGTTTCTGTAATTTTTCACGAATAGATTCTTTAATTGGTAAATGCGTTTGAGATATCTGGTCCCTGAGCTTGAGGATCCAATCCACTATTTCAACTTCATCTTTTCCAGTTATCCAGTTGTGAATGTTCTAAATGAAAAATAAACCGTAAGGTTATAATGATATTGATAACAAAGTGGGTTCATAGATACAATTGAACATAATTATTTCGTACATCGTCAGCCTCTGCAATCGTTTCTAGATGAAGTGCTTGAAGTTTGTACCGAGCTTCTGTGTACCGTATGTTGTACCAATAAGAAAAGTTAATTGACCTAAAGAATTTTTTGTACAAACCAGCCCACTCGCCCTTAATTCCGGATGTGAGTTGAGGTCCAGAAACTTCTAACGTTGCCAAAAAATCATCAGGATTAAATGGTCGAGGTAATGGTGCAGCCTGTGAATTAGTAAAAAACAATAATTGTGGCTTTATGTTATTTACCTATAATTTATCTATAATGAAGTTATTACTTGTTAGAAACTGAAACTATTGAAACTTTTGCTCTTACAAGGGAATGGTTTCACATGGAACCCGTGGATTTCAATGAGTAATGTCTACAAAAATCAGGCTACTTTTAAATAGTGGGGATCCAAAGTAACTCGAGTGCATTTTGCGTTGTTCGGTCACAATAGCCCGCCAAAGTTTAAAAAAATTCAAATTTTAATAGTTTGCCGCCCTGTAGCTTCTACAGTTCTCATCCGATTTTGATGAAATTTCGGTTTTTGTGATTCTTAGGCTTTATACTGAAAAGTAATTTCAGGATTTTGAAAAATTCAAAAATTTTCATTTTTTCGAAAAAACGGTGTTAAAAAATTGGGCCTCAAATATACTCATTTCTTGGATTTTTTTCAAAAAAATGAAAATTTTCGAATTTTTCAAAATCCTGAAATTGCTTTTCAGTAAAAAGCGTAAGGATCCCAAAAAACGAAATTTCATCAAAATCGGACATAAACTGTAAAAGTACAAAGGTCGTAAAATTTTAGAATTTGAATTTTTTTAAACTTTGGCGGGCTATTGTGCCCGAACAACGCAAAATGCACTCGAGTTAGTTTGGATCCCCACTATTCAAAAGTAGCCTGATTTTTGTAGATATGACTATTTGAAATCGACGGGTTCCATGTGAAACCATTCCCTTGTTAGAGGATCAATTAGGATTTATAATAATCATTTATATACTTGAGATTCATTCTTGTTTTCATAAAATGTGTTAATTTTATTTAAGAAAGTATTGTATTGTATACTGAGCTGTATGGCTATTGCAATTGTGCAACAGCGACTTAATAAAGTTTTTCTCTCTTAAAACCTGGAACTTTCGTTAAAAGTAAAGAACGGAGAGGTCATAGAATGATTAATTTAGCAAATATGGCTTCGGCTATTATGAAAATAAAGTAAATTCTTATCAAAAAGTGTGAACGCAATACAAGTGCTTTTTAGCAGCTACAGAATCCACGCCTTATTAACTAAAATATTACTCACCTTGAGAGGTGATATATTTTTTTGAAGAGGCATTAAGCTACCGATATAACGTTCGAGTGGAATCATAAAGCTTTCCGTTAATTCTTGAAGATGAATTCGTAAAATAGCAGTCTGAACTTCTCCAGGTCTTTGAGACTGCATCCCCATGACAATTTTCTTCAGCAGATTACTGTCCTTTTGCAAAAATGATCTACAGAAGCAAATTCATACTTTAATTAATTACTAACCCGATAATACCAAACAACTATGGCATTTACAAGTTACAATAAGATTCTGGCTACAGGACAAGAAGAATCCTATTTTAAAGACACCGTTAGTGCATACATATTGTGGATAACTGGCGGAGGACGAATCAAAACCAAGTATGAAATAAATGAAGTAAAACAAATAATACACATAGAGGCCATTCTTATATCAAAATTCGTTTGCATTAATTCTTACAATAGTGCTAGACATTTCAAAAATAACTTACTTGTAACTTGTGTAAACTCCGGGTTGTGAATCAAGAAGCTTGATATTGCTAGCTTTCTTGAGTTTTCCACTATAAATCCCTAAACAGAAAATGAAACAAATCTTACAAGATTAAAATGTTTTTAAAGAATTTGGTACAGAATAATGGGATTAAAAATTATTAAAGAAAACTTCACGGATACAAGGTAAGGTTAAGAATAGCTTTGAAATACTGAAGATTGACTGTGCGAGTGTAGTAGTTCGCACACCATGGAGAATGGAGACTCTGCACTGTGTACAAATTCTGTTATAGTGATTGTTAAACCCTCCAACCTCTCATGCCATTAGTACCCGGGGGACCCCTCCAGAAAATTGCATTTAACATTGCGGGGTACCACCCTCCCACCGGACGGCCCAAGTCCTGCAATGTCCCCCTGCCGAGGGGGACCCCATAAACATTTGAGGTCGGAGGGTTAGGGTTAGATTTTCAATAACGACCATTAACTTCAACATTAATTGTTTTATGAAACCTAACGTACCCCAAAATTAAGTTGACAACAAATATTTAAATTTGAGATGCTAATTAGGCTGCAGGAATTTTTTTAATTTACGAAGTTAGCGTTGCGTAAACAGAAAAATCCGCTTATTTCAATTCCCCAGCCGGATGTCAGTTTTTATTTAATTTTTGAGGCGTAGTGATTGTTAGGTAAGGGAAACTTTGCTCTTTTTGGAACATTTTCCAAAAGTGTTTTAAAACAACATTTACTCTTGCAAAGTATTTTCAAAGTTTTAGAAACTTTAATCATTTTCAGGTAACATCTGTACCACAAAAAGAGTAGCCATTAGCTCATTGGCAGGTTTTGCAAACGTTTTAGTTTTCTTGACAGATTTTGATGCTAATATGTTTTGTAAATAGCATTAACAATATTCCACGATTGGGATTCGAGACAACCAAGGTCGGGTGCAACGTATGATGGTTTCTAACATGCTGACCCTAAACTTTAAAAATACATTGCAAAAGAGTAAATTCTGTTTTAAAACATTTTTGAAAGATGTTCCAGAATGAGCAAAAATTTTCTCTACGTAACAATCACTACGTCTTAAAATTTAAATAAAAACTGACATCTGGGTGGGGAATGGACCAGTTTCGCATTAAAAGGGTCTGGCGGAATTCCTGCGAACCAGTTTTGAAGTCAATGCAAAATCATACAATTAATGTAATCGCTAACTTTCCAATATAAGATTTATAGGTGCAAATTAAAGATAACTGTACAATCAACACTTTAGGATCATGAATTTGCAAATACCATGCCTGTGCTGACCGTAAAAGTTGATTCACAGGTCAAATTTTAAAATCTTCCGGCCCGCGAAAAGTATTACAGTAAAAAAGATAAATGAAGTAAGGGCATCTTTTAGTTCTTTTTTACTGGAATACTTTTCGCGGGCCGGAAGATTTTAAAATTTGACCTGTGAATCAACTTTTACGGTCAGCACAGGCATGGTATTTGCAAATTCATGATCCTAAAGTGTTGATTGTACAGCTATCTTTAATTTGCGCCTATAAACCTTATATTGGAAAGTTAACGATTACATTAATTGTATGATTTTGCATTGACTTCAAAACTGGTTCGCAGGAATTCCGCCAGACCCTTTTGATGCGCAACTGGTCCATTGAAATAAGCGGGGTTTTCCGTTTACGCAACGCAACGCTAACTTCGTAAATTCAAAAAATTCTTGCCGCCAAATTAGCACCTTAAATTCAAACATTTTTTGTAACTTCATTTTGGATTCGTTGGGTTTCATAAAAAAAATATTCCAATTGTAGGTCATTATTAAAACTCAAGTCCTACAAGCTTACTAATCACTATGTAGTGATTAGTAAGCCTGTAGGACTTGAGTTTTAATAATGACAAACAATTTCAATATTTTCTTATTATAATATAATAGGATTCTTTTTTTAAGTTTGAAACTCATTTATTTACTGAAAAATGTAAATACAGTGTGAAATTTTAAATATTTCGCAGAATGCAGAAATAAAATATGTAGTAATTTGTATTATCTGAGATGATTTTTTTAGACAGTTTGGTAGTATTTTCGTATTTAGTAATAATTTATGGAATGTTAAAATGTTAAAAAGTTAAAAATATCGCTTCCAATAGAATTTATAAACACTGTCTCTTTGTTTGTTCGCTTTGGAAAGTAATTCGAACCCAATCTTCAGTCTTAAAATTAAGATTGAAAATCACATACGTTATTTTAATATTTTAATTATTCAGGCAGTAATATAAGCCTTATATCACTATTCTGTACCAGAGTTTTCTCCCATCCTGATGATATGGGGCCAATGCTGTAAAGTCTTCGCAAAAAACGGATTTGTAACTCCAAGAATTACAGGAGGCGGTGGTGTTGACTTCATAGTGTATTCTTTGAAGTCTGTGTCGTGTATTGTAAAATATGGACGGAAGTCAGCGCAAAATCTCAGCGGAAAAATAGTGCTGAAAATGAAGGGAAGACAATTTTTTTTCATTAATAGTAATAAACGATAGAATATACTGCAACCCTAATTAGAGATGGAAGATTTTATTGGAAATGATGAGGAAATTTCTTTTCTAATACTTTGAATTAATTATTAGGCCATTTAAATGGCAATAATAAAAGAAATATACCGTACTTACATCCATGCTTGATTTGTAAGTACTTTCAAGGTAAAAAAAAAAAATTCTAAAGCATATAACATTCGAAATGTAATAGAATTTAGCATTCAAACTGCCGAGAAAAAATTTAGCATATGCAGGCACTTTGAGCCAGCTTTACCTTATGAGAGCTTGAACTGTGTTAGCGCAGGTATCAGGTAAAGGTGCCATCACGACGATTGGTTCTGCAGTTAGTACAAGTTCCCATAGTAGATGAATGTGAGATAAAACAGGTCTTAAACATTGGAACAAATCTGGATCGTGCACAGAGTTTATTATAATTACAGGTAAGGTTTCTGTTGGAGATGAACTGATCTGGACTCGAGATTTTGTGGGGGAACCGATTGCTCGTACACAACTAACATTGGGAATCAGAACCTGCGCAACATATTGATGGGATTATTAATTATGATTGCAACATAAAGCGTGTCCCAATAGAATAGCCTCACCAAAAGTGTGAAGGGAAACTTTCCCCCACGCACGAACACCCTGGTGATATCATTATTTGTGAACATAAACTAACTATTAAAGTTAAGCTTTGGCTGATCCCTAAGGGTCAGGTGGTTTCGATATAACAAATTAAATACAAAAACGGGCAATGGAATTTCGAAATAGCTTCACTTCATGGCTTTCTCAATTCCAAGACATATTGTCTGGATACAAATTCGTGATAGCTGCGCAAGGTGTCCAAACCCTGCCGTGCCCATTTGATTGCATGGATATGAAACTGTTTGGACACCTTGCGCAGCTATCACGAATTTGTATCCAGACAATACTTTTTGACTAAACCAATAAAAAACCTTTTTAAAAGTTCTCTCAAATCCACTACTCATGACAAGTTTTATCACGGGATCAGAGTAATACTAGTGACAAGTGGCAGAAAGTGTCCCCGGCGTGCCATTTTTTGAACATTAAGTCCATTGAATTGAGTCCAACGAGTGTAGGGACCTGTCCTAGTCTAGTATAGCCCCGCCACGCCGATTTTGATGTGTGATAAGTCAAAGGAAACACCGATTCTACGACACTGGGTCGAAACGACATTGCGTCGACGACATTGAAAAGCAAACGACAGTAGGTCGACAGACATTTCGTAGTACACTCTTCGTCGACAGACATTTCGTTGTACACGCTTCGTCGAAAGACATCTCGTTGAAAGACATTACGTCTAATCTACTAAGACGAAGGACAATGCGTCGAAGCAAACTTAGTCAATAACATCTTCCTACGGTATATTATTTTGACTTATTGATTAGGTCTCAAACATGATTTTCAAAACTGCCAGCATTGTGCAGCATTATGATGCACATTATAATTTATAGATATTGATGCAGGTACGTATGGCAAGTAAAATAAATGAGCCAAACATGAATGCTAATTTTAAATATTTCCATCACATCCAAAATCAGTAATTAGTAATTCTAATTAGCATGCTTTACCTATTACACAATCTAATTGTCACTCAACATTAGTGCACATTATAAACCCAAAGAATTCAAAGCGTTTGCGGACTTAACAGAGAGACTTTAGCAATACGTTATTTCATATTCTAATAAATGTATTGAAGATTGTTTGGAGAGAATAGCCTTAATTTTCAGTTTACATATTCCGGACCAAATCTTGTGAGATAATAGCGATAACGAATAATTTGTGATTTTTTATATTTTTTCTTTTCTATTTTATTATTAAGATGGACATATTGCTGAGCACAGAAATTCTGTACGCTAGTACTAACTAAATACCATTTTTTAAGTTTTAGCGAAATCATGAAAATGTGGTTCTTAGAAGGAGATTCTGTTCATGCAGGTTATCGTGTGCGCCTATCTGTTATAGCCTACTGGTAGTTTTTATTTGAATTTTTGCTATGCATCAGGACCATACCTACACTGTCATGTTTCTATTTAGTTTTTTAAAATTCATACAATCGTTGTAAATTTAATTTTGTTATTTGTTTATTTTGTGAAAATAATGTTGCTGACTTTTACGAGTACATTATATTTACAATTAGTGATAAATTAGTGTACCTATAAGCACTTGAAAAAATTAAATCAATTTGTATGCATTTGCAAATTCGATTGTCTGATTTTTAACTCGTTCCTGCTGCACGATATAAAATCAATTATCACTGTATGCTGCATCTAATAATTACTTAATGCATGCAGCGTAATTTTATTAGTCGTAGTGTCTACCGACGCAATGTCTATCGACGTACCGTCTTCTACTTAATGTCTGCCAACGCAATGTCCTTCGACGTACAGTCTCCAACTTAATGTCTGTCTGCGCAATGTCGTAGACCTAATGTCGGTTCGACGAATTATTTTTCGGCAAAATGTCTGGCTCCGAAATGTCGTCGACGAAACGTCGTTTCGACCCAGTGTCGCTAGACCGAAACACCTTTTTCGGAGATTAATACGCCAGATGTTGCACTTACATACAAAGGGGTCTCATCGGAAAAGGATTTTAAAAAGCAATTCCTTGCTGCAAGGTTACCATAGAACAGAGTGAAACAAAAATTATTCGAACGAAAATAGGAAAAGAAATAATTATGAAGAAGCTACATGACTAAAGTCGTAAACAAGCACCGCTGGCCGTGACTTGAAAATGGCTGTGGTCACAAAGGATTTCCGGTCCTTTGTCGCAGCTGGCTCCACTATCGCCAAACCTCTGAGAATTGGTGTAACCCCCTCCCCCCCCCCCGTGAACCAAACCAACCCTACAATATTGCTAACTATTGACCTTCAACCCTCAATTTGTGTCCGAGGCAGCACCACTAATCACTGCCAGTTTATTGGTGTGAAACAAGGGCTTTCTTTTAATATAGTATCACTCATTACAATCGTTGTGGTGGGGCAATACTAGTATTAATCCGAATGTGGGACGAGGAGGTGAGGAGAAACTCGATTTTTGAAGTTCACAAAGCAGTTTAGAACTACAATTTACCTGAAAATTATTTCCAAGCATAGGAAGATTGAGCGTTAGACCAGGTGTAGGTGATGGCCACTGGTAAATATCTCGACAAGATGATTCAACCACCAATAATCCTGATTCAAAGTATTGGGGCGCTAAAATACTAAGTACTTGATAAAATAGATTTATAAATGGTAGTCTTGAAAGAATCACCACGGACTGTAAATTAAAAACAACTTATAAAAATTCCGA
This sequence comes from Dicyrtomina minuta, assembly GCA_949802685.1. Lineage (NCBI taxonomy): Eukaryota > Metazoa > Arthropoda > Collembola > Symphypleona > Dicyrtomidae > Dicyrtomina > Dicyrtomina minuta. The sequence goes on from OX461809.1 coordinate 63,306,692, forward strand.
AACAAATTCATCATTTAATTATAAAAAAATATATACATTTATTAGAAGCTAGCCTTTTGAAAGTATCCTCTGCGAAGTGAGGGGTCCTTCACTTGACGAAAATAAACGTAACCTAGCATGTAATTGCTATCAACTTGAAGAGCATTAGGACACTTTTGATTGTATGCTACACAAGCTTTAGAAAGAACACGTGAGCCCGCCATATCTGTTGTAGAACAAGAGTTGCGGATACGGAAATGAAACTGTGTATCTCCCATACATCCCGAATTAGAATCCGGAAATGACAAGTAACAAATGTTACTTTTTTCTTCCTCCATCAATTTTACATGTGGAGGATACACTGTCTAAAAAACAAAAAAGAACAAAAATATGCTTTTCATTCCTCGACCTTGAGAAAGACATAATTAGTAATAAATATGTTTGACCATTTTATGAACACGCTTGCACATCACAATTATTACATGTCTCTTTATTAACAATTATTTAATTTCACAGTAACTGAAATAATTACACAGTAACCTCACCTCAAGTGTTTGACCTAGCTCCAGATCAAATGTAACAACGGCAATACAATGTACCCAGTCTCGGAAACGATCCCATGGTAAAATTCCGTCCATATTATCGACGTCAGTTTAAACAAGTAAACTCACTAAAATATCCAGCGTAACATCCTGCCTTAAACAGAAAGACTATAACTTCTTTCCGATGATGACATGCGAGGTTTTGTCGACAAAATACCTTAAAAACAAAATCAGAATAAAACATTAAAACTGAGAAACTTTATTTTAAAAAGTGAGCGTCATAAAGCTGCTAACAGAACACATCCCCAAACATAATTTTTGACGAACTCGTCAAAAATCCTCCTCAAAAATTCCACACTTACAACCAGGTTGTTATAAGTACTCCACGCCCTCAAACATTCGCTTTTAAGTACTTCACAATTACAAAGTAACTGATTTGTCACAGTCACAGAACAGCATCTCTCAATCAATCTCTCCTACTATCAGAGATTGTCGCATAAATCAATAACGTTAGAATTCGACTACCAAAGTAGTCAATTCGATGGTCGGTTTGTGTCTTTGTGTGTCGTCTCGTCGGTCTTGGTAGAGAACTGAAGTCAAGTGAAGTGAGAGTACATTATGTTGTGATCCATGGTTGACATTCTATAGCATTGCATATGCGCGTAAAAAAGCTTGGATTTAAAAACTGAATTGCTAGACCAGATTACGAAAACTCAATATTTGTCAATTTTGACTTCTTAATGTTTCTGGAATGTAATTACTGGCATTTAAGTCACGTTTAATGTTTAAATACGTGCTAATGACTAATTACGTTAGATAATTATGGGGGGTTGTTATTTAGTGATTACACGAGGAGGGTTATGGGGGTTATAGTGTCTGCCATTGTAGGCGTAATATTATCACGGGGGTCATGGGAGTTGTGGGGGTTCAAAAAGCAATACCCTTATATTTCCGAACAAACAAATTATTATGGAATGCGAATGCAACTTTACGAAACGCATTTACTATTTTAACGAACATCTTAAACTGGCTATCGGTTATGTCATAAGCTCCGCTACGATAAGGTTGTACCTTTTGTTAAGGCCAATATTTGCTGAAACCTCAGCATCTACTTCGGCCAAACGCGCTTAATGGTGATCGGGTCCATTTTGTTCAACTTTGAAAATCCATAACTTCTTTTATACTTCCACCAGAGCAAAGCTTTATGGTTCAAAATACTCAGCAGTTAACTTGCCATGAGCTGTATTTGTAGAATCTCTACTTGGAATTTTTTTTTTAAAACAACTGACTTAAAGTCACTTAGGATGGTACGCAGCAAGTTCAAAAATACTAAAAGCTAGAAGTCACCAAAATATCTTACAGGTGATCATATGATTCCTAATGGTGATCAAGCAAAAAAAGCATTGATATCATACGAAATGTAGGTGCCCTTTAGGTGATCACTTGGTTCCTATATGTGATCATTAATAAAAAATATAGAAAATTTTGAAGTTTAGTGACTTAATGGTAAAAATTGCCCTTCACAGATTTCCTTATCTCTTTTAATGAAAATTATTCACATATAGATCTATTGCCCACAAAATTATTTGCCGTCAACTGCCTAGCCTATGTATCAAATTCAATGTTGCCTATAATGCAAGTCAAAACTATGCTGCTATGATATGTTTTAAGGATTTAACTGGAGATCACCTATATGCATACTGAGCTCACCATTAAGGCTGCAATCTTAAAATTTTGAATTTTTTGATTTTATTTATTTTCGGCCGATCCAAAAGAAGGAAACATTGAGTAACGACTTATTTTTATTGCCAATGATTGTAGTTAACAGTATATGTGTGCAAATTTCAAACCAAAACCTTAATTCACTCGGCATTTCGATTTGAAGTTACCTTTAATTTCTTGGTTGTAATTTCTTTGAAGTAGTAGGTTTATGAATTTTCTACAGTACTACAGTCTGAGCTTTTACATAATGATGCTATAAATTATATGGCAAGGATTTAGGACTATAAGCTATCAATTCCAACTAGTCAATGATTTCTGACACAACTGGTCTTTCAACGTCAGACAGACACTGATAACCATTACGGCGTGATCACCATTAGGTGTGTCCCTGCTATACATTAAGCTTCAATAAAACTGAATAGTATTTCTTTAGGCAGCTTTAGGTTGTTAAGTTTTAATTCTGGAAAATCGCCATAAAACACTGTTTTGCATAGTCCTAATTGCATTTCTAGTCAATTTGATGAATTTAATATTAGATATCATTTACCGCAATTGGATATCACTTACTAAAGTTGGACGTAGCAATAGGGTGTCTGGCTTGGCGGATAATTTAAATTTGACTGCAATCACTGAGATGCAATCACCTTTGACCTCAATAAGATATATTCAGAGTCAACTTTATATATGTAGCTTGTTACAGCCATCAGTGCTGAAAATGTACCTTTTAAAATAATACACAATTGTTATAGTCACAATGACCCTATATGTGACCTTTGACCTCTAACAAATCTTTCACTAGATATCAGAGTGCTGTTAATACTCTTGGTACTATTGACAGAAATGGTCAAAATACAAAATTACAGCTAAAACACTATAACATCTGCAAAGCAAAGTGTGCACATTTTGCCATAAACCAGATGCCTAGTCCTTTGTCCATAGTTACAAACTAACTGCCTTTAAGTTCATGCTTTATAGAAAATAATCTTATCTGAAATAGGATTGCGATATTGGGTACTCGAAAGAATTCCGTCACATAATGAATGGAAAATTAGTGAAAATGCAAGCTGTGAAGCTGGCAATAACAGTGCATGCATGTCGTCGGTGAAGAGTCATTTTGACGTGAGTCCAGTCCACAGCTAAACTCATGTTTTCGCAAGTCCATCGGATTTTAAAAATCACAATTGGCAACACCAGCAGTTATTAACTCAACGGACTTGCGACAGAATGACGTTAGGAATTGTATGGACTTGCGACAATGATTTTATGTAGTTGTGAACTGGACTTACGCCAGAATGATTCTTCACCGACGATGTCTTACTTATGAACAGACTCTAGAATCAGGAAAAGAACTTATGTTTTGAAAATTCAATTTCTCCAAAAGGGACAGATTCGGGAAGCTAACGTTTGTTGTTTCTTGTATAGCTACAGAATTTTCAGGCATATCAATATCTTGATGGAATATGGAACTCGGTGGAACTTTTAGGGTATAGCGTTTTGAAATTTTACATTTGTTCAGCATTGGCAGAAAAACGGGACATTAATTTTAAGGTACTCTGGAATTTTTTAAATTCCAGAATTTTTCACAAATATACTTTAATATAGTACCTACTTATATGTAAATTATGTCAGAATCTTAAAAATTTGATAGTCACTAAATGGCCTTAATTCGCGTGAAAGGTCCTTTTCAGTGTATGTGTACGTGAAAGAGCATACTTTTTAAGTAAGTACTACACAATAGTTATTACTTACTTTTTGAAACAATAAAATAATTATAACATCCTAGACTTTTCAAATGAAAAATACATGTTTTCGCATTTACGCAATGCTAAATTATTTTGTTCAGCAAATTCTTGGCGGGAAACTCCTGATGCAAATTCAGAACTAATTAATTTGCCAAATAACTATAAGGTGTTTAAATAATATTTCATACAAATCACATTATTTGTATGAAATAGTTAATAGAATTGGGTTCGCGAACGCATATTATATGGATTCAAAGAACAGAGTGCACTAGCGTGTTTGCTTCGTATTTTTAAAGAACAATTTTTAAAGCATAGAGGAACCATCAGTGAGCATTTCACATTTAGGTTGCGTTTACTTCCACTTTGAGAAATAAAAAAACATAATACAACCACTGCTGTCCACGACGGAGGGAACTGTCAAATATTCCTTCGTTATCAGTCGTCCTTTAATTTTAATTAATTTAATTAAATCAACTATATAGAATAGGTCATAGGTGTACTTAAGTCTTCGGTACCCCTGACCCTGACCCCTGCACTGCACTGTTGTCACTACTAATGGCTAAACCATTGGTTCCTCTATGTTTTTTGTTGAATTCCAGTTATTCTCTTTTTTAACTCATAATTATTATTGTTATTGGCGAAACATTATTGTTATTAGGATTTATAATCATCATAATTTATATACTTAAGATATATTCTTACATCTGAGCTGTAAGGCTATTGCAATTGTGCAACAGTGACTTAATAAAAAATGTCTCTTTTAAGTACTGGTTGTTTTAACAATAATATAACAATAACAGCTAACAATATAACGATTTGGTAGCACAGGTAGCACTGCGCAGCACTCAATGTGACTGAGGACCTGTTGTCGTTGCCATAGTACATAGTAGTACTCAGCATTATTAAAACTAATTTAAAAATAAACAATGACTATGCCCAACACTGCTTCACTGCTTCTCCTTAGGCTTTTTTATTATTTTTTAAGTATTTTCACAAAGTATGTTCAATAAAGTCAGTGATCACTGATAGAAAACTGAAGTTGAAAAAATAAAAAAAAAGTAATGATGTTAAAAATAAGTCTAGTATTTATTTTTTTAAAATAAATTCATTTTTATTAATTATTATTAATTTTATTATCAGATTAAACTTTAATAATCTGATTTAATCTGATACTAAAATTAATAATTTTAATAACGATAGTGAAAAAAATAATATTATAATAATTTTAAAAACTCACTTGAACAAATCTGCGAAATGCAATTATTATTATTTGGCAAAATGCATAAATTCATGATTTCTATAGAGACAGCGCGTAATAAGACATACGTTTTTACATCAGAGCTTGTTCCGCTGTAAATTTTATTTTCACGCTTGCTGTGCTCTGGTGGAAATACAAAAGTTACAAATTTTCAAAGTTAAACAAAAAGAACTCGATAACCATTAGGAACGTCCCTACTGCACAATTAATATTGCTGACTACATTTAGAATTAACAAACTGTATCTTTAACATTTAGCTCACAGTTGACAGTACTCACTGCCGTAACTACTCACATGTAAAGTGTTCCTACACACACAGACTGCTCAATAAATAGCTCTTCTGTTCTATTTATTTGATCCTTCCTTCATTAATATTTATTATATTTTTATGTGTCACTTTAATTACTCAAACAACAAAAAATCCAATCTTCGAAGAAAGGTATTTTACGTCTCTTTCTCACTATTCAGATCAGATGTAAAAGTTTGAGAAAAATGAGAATGATAGTGGCAGTTGGTTCAACTGCACATTGCTCGGATGGACACTGATCGAGGAAAGGATATTTAGAGGGAGCCTCCTGAATATATAAGGAATCGTCCACAAATGACGTAATTAGTAGTGTTAATGGGTCTACTTAGTTGCTGATAACATCCCATGCTAAGGATATCTGTTTATACGCAATGGTTAATCTGATGACAGGGGGTAGTAGGGTCCAAAAAATTGGAAAAAGTTTCATGACGTCATTTGTGGACAATCCCTAACTTTGGGAAACTCCAGCCATGCGAATGTTCTAGTCAAACTCTGTACTCCTGTTGGCTGTCTTCTGCTCAGCATTTTCAGAGAGCTAGTATAACTAACTATAAGACAATTTTGGAGTTGGTTTCCCAGTTCCATTTCAGTTTGTCTGTTTTACTCGTAAAAAAGCAATGAACAATTTTTAATTGTCAGTTTGTCCAAGTTGTGGTGGTTGACCTGGCGTGCTGTTGGTTGTAGTTGTGGGTTGTGTGGACCGACCAAACGCGACCGTAATAGTCCCATTTATTGACATTGTGCAATGATGATCTTTTAAGAGCTCTTAGCAGAGCACAAGCAACAAGAACCTCGATTTCGATTAGTACCAGTATCAGTAGGCAAAATAGAAGTATCTTACTAATAAGCATCAGATTTCTTGATTGCTAGAATTAAATCAAGATAAATTGCAGACAATTTTATAATGCGGAGTGGAGTGGATATTCAATATTTTATGTTAACCTTTTAGTTTATGGTTGCTAGAACTAGCAATTACAAATTTGGAGTTTCAATGAGCTCGAAGCACAAAGTTTGAAGTTTAAAAATGTATTGTTTATTAAAACTGAATAACTTGTATATATTATGATATGATATGTAAGATAAAAGATAAAAAATAGGAATATTACATTAAAGTCAAAAGTACCTTACTTCATACTTCATAGTTGAAACGTCTAACGTGAATGCAAAGGTAACACTATACTGAATGTAATTATTTTTAATTTTGTTTTAATTTGTTTAAAAAGGACAAAGGATTTCATTTATAAACAATAAAAGCAAAGACCAACCGAGATCAAGGAAGATCAATCGATACTACGCTGCATAAAAACTAGTGAAGTGAAATATTAAACTTCGTTTGAGTTGACGTACAGCGCTTAATGACTTCATTATTTACATTGTCAGTTGTGTACATCAGTGTGACATTCTTACCCGACTGACTGGTGTGCCTATGGTGTTGGTTACATTCACCAGAAAATTTGTTTGATGTGTTTGCTTCCGTTCCGTATTTTACTGGACTCCTTCTGGAGATTGAATCATAGGTCATAGGTAATTTTCTTAGTATTATTGAATCTTTATATTATGTGCTACATACTTTAAATGTTTCACTCAACTCGAAACAGCTTGGTTCTGCTCGGTATTTTAGGGGTCTGAGTGTTTGTGTAACATGTTCGCGTACGAAACTGAGATGATTTAATAATGTAATAATTCGACAAGCATTCTTTGTTAGTTGCACTAACGATTAACGATCAATAATTTCGTGGAATTAAAGTTAGCGGAGCTTTAAATTGTTGAATGTATTTTTGTTAGCCAGTTTTAACACAAGTCAATTATTTATTCGGCAATAGAAACTAAGAAAAAATTGCTCAGACATAATGGATCATCAGATGTGGAGTTCAAATCCTGGAGGTGTTGAAGATATTGATTGCGAAGAAGATAAGCGTAGTGAAGGTGAAATATATTCGGATGTTGACTCCCTGGATGATTTTAATCGGGAGAGGAAGGACAGGGAGCGGAACTTAATGGTTGAACAAGGAGGGGATTATGATGAAAGTAAACGATATGATGAAAGTAGAGGCCGTGACCGCACAAGGGACAAAGATGAGCGGAGTAGCAACTCAAGGAATGAAAGAAGTCGTGATAAAAGAGACAGAGATCATAGGTACAAATGTAAAGGGAGGGACAGGAGAAGTATGGAAAGGTTAGAAACCTATAGTTTGTACTCTGCTGTCAGTAATTGTCATTTCATTTTTATTAAATTGGCTTAAACTAAATTTTACTTTTTACTCCCTCCTGAGTCATTTTACCGTTTATTAAATAAAACGAATTTTTTATCAATAAGGAAACGAAGCCGAAGCAGAGATTCTTCTCGTGGACGCTACGATCGAAAGGGTCGTAGACACAAGCATAAAACAAGACATCGTCGGCATACATCATCAGATTCCAGGTCGTCATCCAGATCTGGTGGACATTCCCGTCGGCGTCGCAGCCGTAGTCGCACCTATGACTCGTACGACTCCAGTGAAGATAGCCGAGAGTATTATAGGTTTGCGCATCTTTCATATCATTTAAACTATTATTATGCAGCTTTCATTTGTCGTAATAAAAAGAGTTACAATTTTTATTTTTAATGGATTTCGCAGTGATTACTATGGGGAAAGGGGAGCACAAGATAAACCAAACGACTCTTACAAGTATCAAGAACCAAATAGTACTGTTATGGTTCGTGGCCTAGCCTCCCATTTAACTGAACAAGACGTGAGATCTTAATTACTGCACTCGTATATTTTGAATTAAGTATGATTTTGTGAGCTTGTTGTCTTAATTGATATGATATTACTGCAGATCCGAGCTGATATTCTTAAATGCGGAATTATGGTTAAAGACATAAGACTAATACGACATAGAGAAACAGGTGATTGATTTAATTTCCATAGTTAAAAGCAAACAACTGTTGGCAATGATATACATGTTTCACGTTAGTTAATTCTGAAATTGCATGTGGTGTTTTAATGTTTATATCTTTCTGGTTAATTATATGACATTAAATTAGGAAAAGTAATTTATTTTATGGTAATTTTGAACTTAAAATGAAGCGATATGTTTTTTTAAACAGGTGCGTCCCGAGGTTTTGCATTTGTGGAATTCCATACTGTCCAAGAAGCCACTAGATGGATGGAAATGAAGATGGTAAGGCATCAGTTTAGTGGCTATTTCGTGTTAACGTTTTTGAGGAAATGTGCGACACTGAGTTGCTATTCTAGATAATTCAATATTTGGTTTCTGTATTTATAGGGATCGTTAGTTTTACAGGATGAATATCATGCGAGTCTAATTTATAGTGTTCCTAAAGTTGCTCAGAACGAAAAAGCCAGAATTGTTTTGAGCGACTGGTATTGCTCTAAGGTAATCTATTTTTAATTTTCAGTTTCCGTTGGGACTGATTGTTATATCTCATTTCGTATCGTACTAAGTACCTAACCGATTGTAAGAAAAATTAATAATTGCATAAAATTTCTATAAACTTAGTGTCAAGGTCATAATTTTAAACGGCGCGAATTTTGCTATAAATGCCACCAACCTCGACCAGATGAACAGGATCCGGAACTAACCGAGGAACTTAGTTCCCATCCAACTAATAGTAAAAATGACAATAATTAAAGTTACCACGTGCTTCATTATATTTTATGATGTATTACGTTATTACATAAGGAAAAATGTGAACTCAATAGTTTGAATCCGGTAATATCGTTTGCTAATTTTTTATTGTTTCTATAGCAATAATTCTTTATAACTTGGATGCTTTGACTACTGAAGAAGGAATTTTACAAGCCTTTAAAGGGCGTTCATGTTTGGCCTCAATTCCGATTCGCAGTGTGCGCATTGCCCGGGAGTCTGTTACAAACCTTTCACGGGGAATGTGTTATGTGGAGACGAATAATGTGGCGGATGCAGTTACACTATATACTTTTCTTATCAAAGAAACATTAGACGTCGACAGTCGTCAAGGTATAAGAAAATATTGAGTTCTACCCATATACTAATGGACTCGATCAATCACCAATCGATGACATTGAATTACCTAATTGTATGCATTTGTTTGTCTGATTTCCATTGTCTAGCTGCTGTAGCGTACGCAAAACCAACCTCCCATGGGCCAACAACTAATAGCGTAGCTGCTACAGCTTTAGCAGCAGCACAATGGACCAATAGTGGAGGGAAAACACAAACTTATGACGAGGTATGCCTGTGAAGTGTTGGAAATTGTGAAGTATTTAACTATGTAATTATAATGCTGCATACGTCAATCGTATGGGTTCGGTATTAGTGCACACTAATGTCACTAATACTTTGTGTTATGATTTTTCAGGATGCGATTGACAAAATGGCTCAGTATAGTGCATCATTGTATGCAAAAACCTCTGAGGAGCACTCGTCTTACCTGACGTACTACCGGGATTACTATAGGAATCAACCTACGGAGGTAATCATCACATTGTTGTACAAATTATTTTCTGAGGCTCTCCATCACTGTCGACAAGGCATGGGTTCGATTCCCACTTGCCTCGGATCTCTTTCGTGAGAAAGTTGATCTTAAACGCCGGGCTCTCCACATGTGTGGCGATCTATATCATTAAACGCTTACTTGGCTCTGTGTTAGTACCGGGTAAGCTAGTCACACGGGGGTCTGTGTTGGGAGACCAGATCTTAAGCGATTTGAAACGCCTGACCCCTCAAAAAAAAAAAAAAACTAAACATTTTTTCAAACATTTGTGAAAAATATTGAATGTACAGCACGAAGTCCCAAACTAGTAGTTCCTATATTCGTTGAATAAACGATTTGGTGTTGACTTATTTTGACTAGACGGACAACCCAAAACGTGGACCTTACCAAGGCTCGGTACCCGCGGCTGTGAGCTCCCACGTGGCTGCAGTATTAAAGGCGTCTTCAGTACGAACAGCGGTTTACAGTGCCATCCGTTCTAGTTTCATGCATCTCCTCTTTACAAAAAGTCTTACACGGTACTCGTTTTGAATTGTTTAGGGTTCCCTTGCATCCGACTCGAGGACTGATGACAGAAAGAAACTGGACTCTGGTAGCCGTAAGTTTTCCACAATCGCACTTCAAAATATTTTACGATTTAATAATTCGTTGTTGCAATTGTTGTCAAAATGTAGATGTTCCAGTTCCAGATACGAGTCGATATCAGTACGACGATGCTAGTGGCTACTACTATGATCCTATTTCGGGGTTGTACTACGACGCTTCAACGCAGTACTTCTACGATTCCACCAAACAACAATTTTTGTACTGGAGTTCTGATCAAGGAACATACGTTCCTGTGACAGATTCTGCTTCTGCTCAGGGTTCCGACACATCAAACAAAAAAGGAAGTGAGAAAAAGAAAGATAGGGATAAGGATAAAGATAAAAAGCCTGAAAAACAAGATAAAGTCAAAGTTGCCAAGAAAATTGCGAAGGTAAGGTGAATTAGAAAATTGCAAATAATTCCATGGCCATACTTTAAAATAGTCTAATTCACATATGTATTATGTAAAAATAGGATATGGAAAAATGGGCGAAAACGCTTAACCAAAAAAAAGATGGTATAAAATTCCCAACACCATATGAAAGTTACTCAAGTAATTCATCGAACTCCATTGTACCTTTTTCGGAACCCCCTGGTGCAATAGTAGAAGAGGCACCGCAGTACAATTATCGACTTGAAATGAGTTCCAAGCAGCCTGTGGTAAGTCCTATATTAATTCAAAAAATTAACAGGCTAATAAATTATTAATGCACGGATTACGAATGGCATAACTTTCATTCCAATATTTTTGAGAACATATTTTTGTTTTTTCGAAACTTTTTTATTTTTTCCAATTTTATGTTATTAAATCTGGTGAAAATTATGTAAACCATTTTACAACTAAATATGAATATAACGATGAATGATTTAGAACACACAGTATAAGACAGTTGGAGAGAGTTCGTCGAAGACTCAACTTGTGGCTCCCTATGGAGATGAAAGTGATAGCGAAGAAGAGGCTCTTAAACCGTTGGCTCCGGTCCCAGCATTCATTCCTGATGCCTTAGTTGACTTTCACAAGTTGGCTTGTCTGCTGTGCAAGAGGCAGTTTCCTAATAAAGAAGTTCTTGTCAAGTAAGTATTTTTCTATTTTTGTAACATGCCGATTGAAAGTGACACCTGTCATTGAACGTGACAGAAGTGTGTGGATAGTTACTGCATTCTAATAACAATTGAAAGCGATATTAATAAATTCATGTTTACTTCAAATCCTATAGGCACACAAAACTGTCCGATCTTCATAAAAAGAATTTAGAAGAGTTTAAAAAGGCTAGTAGTAAAAGTGCTGCAGAAGCTTCTGCGAACTATCGTGATCGAGCAAAAGAACGGCGTCTGAAATTTGGCTCTGAGCCTAGTGACCCTAAAAATTCGCTCAAGGTGCTGTTTTATTATATTATTACCTTAATTAATGTTCTCATGGTTCTTCTCCTGACCATAAAATATGGTCTGGTCTGGGGGTTTTCGAACCAGACCAGACCATTGGGACCGCTTACTGTCTTACATTAATAATCTACCAATGTACATTTTCGATGTATTTAAGTATTCGTTTAGCATTCCTGAATAATTTTACGATTATCTACAGGATTTATACATTCAAGCAAAAAAGGATATTACTTTGGCCTACGTGGAAGAGCCAACCAGAGACGGAATTAAAGACGACAACATTGGGAATCGAATGCTCCAAAAGATGGGATGGCAAGAAGGTCAAGGTTTAGGAAGGGGCAATCAAGGTCGTACAGAAATAATTACTGTAAGTTGATGTTTTCAGCGTATTGTTTTATTATAAGTCGAAAATTAGTAAAAATTATTTTCTTGTCGACGACCCTGCAATTTCGTTATTTTATTCTTGGGCAGACTGAAAGGCGGGCACCAAATGCAGGACTAGGCCTTCGAGGAGTACCAGTGGTTGACGAGGAAGACGATCGATACTGCCGGGCAAGAAAATTGACTTTAGCGCGTTATCAAGAGTTGGAATAGCAATAAAAATCGAGAGAAGCAAGAGCTATAATATTCCACTTTTTGAGCAAAATTTAAAAACTTGCAAAATTGGTGCCGCTGGTAATATTTTAAGATTAAGGGATAGGCGTAACCTTCATGCTACAACAATTATGTACTAGGTTCATATAGGCGAAAATCAAATCGTGAGCATCTTTTAACTATCGTGTATTTGATTCGCACCTGAAATTTTTTTCATAATATTTTTAATGAGTCTAAATCTAAATAAGAATTTCTTCGCAACTGTCACAGTCCATCATTGTCATTTTTATCACATACTTAGTAATAATTGAATAATTGTATATTTTAGAAAATTCTGGAACCATAAGATTCATCCAGATCATGAATATAATGCTGTAATCCACTTGGATGTTTTGTCTTACATATTTGTACGTACTACAACTACTTACTTGGAATAACCCTAAGGTCAGTTATAAGTAAGAGCTAATGGGGAAACAATGTTATGTTAATAGTCATAGTTTGCAAGAGTAAGAAGCGAATGTTAATTATATATGTAAAAGTATGTACCTAGATAGATATAGATTACAAGATTATTGTAACCTGATGATAATATTATAATAATGTCATTACATATTTCGTAATTTAATGCTCATGCTCATGTTCATGGCTGTATCGCTTGTTCACCCTGCAATAAAAATGCCCATAGAATTAAAACAAATTATGCACTTTGTTCTTTAACTTTTTACTTTTATTTGTTATTGCTACATCTATTTTAATATGTTTCAATGTTCTTGTTTTTCGACCATTTTAAATTGGATTACAACTTGCAGTGGATAATAATAAAATTGATATAATTTATTTCATAAAAAAGTGTACTGTTTTGCCATTACCCACAAAAGCAAGTGTGGAATACGTTATTTTGAAATTCATTCTTGAAGGAAATTGGTGGCGAGTCAGAACGGCATGCATTATTAACTACCTATTTCCTCTTCTGCCTTCTTTTTTGATTTGATTCTTGATTATTTATAGTTCAGCAATTATAGGTTAAAGAACGATAATTGACGATGACATTGACGTTTTATTTCCACAAAAGCGACTTTAACTACACAAAATATTAAATACATATATTACACAGATTTCTAGACATCTAGATTTATAGTTTATTAAGAAAGCATGGTTATTATTTAGAGTTCCAGAAGTAAGCTAATGAACAGAGGTAAGATCTAAGTTGCCCAGTCACTTGAATCTCACCACATGATCAAATGTAGTTATATAAAACAGCTGTTTACTCAATAGTAACTGAACACATAAAAGCAAGGTAACCAAATTGAATTGTCTTTATACCTACACAGTTTTCATTAAACAAAGAGATCCATTTTTAAATTACCGAGCCATCTCATTATGTGTTATTAAAGTATGTTGATTATTTGAAACACTGAATTTGAATTGGCAATTCGATATAACTATACTTGTTGTTAAAAGTAAACACCTAGCCTTATACATGTAATTATGGTATATACATCCTCATTCTTAAAAATTCAAGTGAGCTATAATGATCATGAGTTTTTAAGTTTTCATATTTGAATCCAGTACTCGATATTCGTGAAATTGTATGAAATTTTCCTGCTTACTATAGGACTTTGAGCTCAAGTTTTTGTTGTTCACGTTGTACACTCAACAGAAAAAAACAATATTCTTTCGCACGCATTTCTGGCACAAGCACGTTTGTTAGCGGCATTCACAATAGTAAAATGTCTGTTTTCAATTTTGTACATATTTCTCATTTTACATGAAGCACACATACCGCTGATTAAGACTCCGATACGAATTACATGATACACAGAGAGGATCTTCCCGGATGAAGAAAAGTATGATTATGTACAAAAATAGGAAGTAGACAATTGCATCTAATCTTGAATAGATTAACAATTTGGTTCAGGCGTACAACATACAGTTACAGTTGAGACTCCATACCCTCGTGCAGTTGTATGTACTGACTGAATACGAAGCAGTAAATGTTCCATGAAAGACGACACACCATCAAATTAATTAAGAGCTAAAAGTACATTTTTCTTTCATAAGCATAGAAATGTTGCTTTGATCCTGCAAAATCCCGTTTCTAAAGTGTAAAAAAGTACAATACAATATTTACGGACACAAATCATGATAGAAATGTAAATAGGTAGAAAAAAAAATGTACAATATTTGTAATATCTAAACTAGGTCAAACGCATTCAGCTTAGCTTACTCAATCAAGAAATTCTCGACGTCTCCAGCATAAAATTCGGAACCAAATTCTTCCTTCAGTCGTATGAAATTTCCAATGAGATTCCCACCTTTGTATACAAGTATCGCTGGAACTGCTTCCTTTTTCTATACAACCACAAGAATAATGTGCATTATATACACTCAAATTACTCTACAATGTAAAAATTAATACTCCAAAATGAACGTAAAATAGATGCTCTGCAATCTTTTATTAAATAAAAATTAGTCATTTCACTTACGAACAAATTGCTCACACCGGCAACACCAGCTTTGATCTTACAAAATTTGATAGCTTGGTAAGAAGCAGTAAGCGACGAAAGACATTCGTTCATTCTGATGCATTCTGGAGAGCTCTACAGTTAGTAACGACAAAATTCCCGATAACAGAGGACGACAACTTGAAACTATAATGCTATATTATCATATATATCTACTGCACACTTACACTTTCATAAATATGTAGTACAATCGTAACTTTGTTACTCGTATCATCAATGATGTGTAAGTAATGTTCTGCTGATGTAATTTCTTGCAAGTCACCAAAGGCTCTGAAATAAAATAATACATTTAAGATTTGAGCCATAGCATGAAACCTCGGAGTGTAATAATCCCTGACGGCCATGGACTTTTTGTTCCCCACTAACATCACACAAGACAACCTGAGGGACCTCTGACCTTCCTGGGATTTTGTAGGTTTCAGGGCATGCCCTGAGCTAGTTTAAGGGCAATTGGATTTCACTCAGATAACCTATAATAATAATAAAAAAACTAGATTCTGCTAGAAGCTAATTTGATTGACTTACTCTGGATTCTGAGTTTTAATCATTGCATCCATACGCTTCTTAAGGAAATCTTGTAAGATATCCTCGGAAAGAATTTCGTCAATGTCTCCAGATTCTGCATTTTCCAGATCTTTGACTCTCTCATCTTCAGCCTGGACAGAACAATTTAATACTCATGATAATTTCGCACACACAAGAAATTCAAATTCAATTACTCAATAATTTTGATAGCTCATACATAAATATTATGCAACTATATGTCGCCTACAATCAGATTTCAGATTAAGCCGCACTTACCTCAGTTCGACAAGCCATTGTATTCTGCTTACAAATGGCAATAAGCTCTTGCTCTTTCGCTATCCGAACCTGTTCTTCATGTTCCTTAAACAACTGCCAATCTCGAAGAACTCCTTTTGGACCCGTCTGCAAAATTTATAAACAGTATATTAAATCTAGACCGAATATGTAAAATCGAAATAATTAGAAATCAAAATATAATTAGTTACAAAAATCCTTAGGAAAAAACTAAATATTGTTTTTCAATTTCAACAATAAATGCAAACGAACATTCCGAGAATAGCCTTGCCACCCTTCTGTCATTTGGTTGGGGATGGTGGAAGTAGGTGATTGCGGTGGCATTCCTCCAGCCGGAGTTTCCTCTTCAGGATCTTCCTCCCCTTCATCCTCACTGCTGCTACAATAGTTTTGAGTTTTTTCTCCTAATAGTTTATCATCTAGGGTAGCCATTGTTCTATTTTTTTCGTATCAATTATTTCTCTGCCACTTGTATCATCCAGTAAAAAATGTTAATATAGAAATTAAACTAATATAAAACTGCCTAATTTGCGAAGCTGTGAGCTGTGATAGTAGCCTTCGACTTTTACTATTTCAGTGGCTCGAATCTCTGCCTGCAAATAATAAGTAATTACTATTCTATTGTATGAACCTTCCCTCTCATCAACTCTATTACATTCCCTGGTAGCTATGTACCAGCACTGCAACAACAGGTTCCAAATTGTATACTACCCCAGCATGTATTTCTTAGCTTGGCAGCAAACGTCTATAGAAATCAAATAATAATTTTATTAAATTTATTATTACTTTTATTTTTATTTATTTGTTTTACTTTTTATTTATTGTCCCAGTGCTTCCTTTAGTCGTACTCATTGGATCATGTGCGATGGACATGCAAAGAAATATAATTGCGGTCACGCGACACTTAATAGGATTTAATATTTATTAGGATCTCAGGATTTAAAATTCAATTAAGTATGCAATTACGTTACTCTTGTACAACAAACCGTTTCTTTGATTATTATTATAATTTCTTGTTATTGTTAATTCCACTATAGCTGAGTTATATAAAATCGAAACTATAGAATGTTTAATGTTTGTTTTGTTCGTTAAAACGAGAGTAAGGACAATTACCAGCTTGTTTGTAAATAGTAAATTACAGACAAGCATAGCTCATAAAGGCGCGTTCTGTTCTGTTAACCGTTGAAACATTGCAACTCAACATTGAAAGTGTAATTTCTGCCGTTTTGGTAAATTTATTATTATTGTTGCTACTTAAGTACATAAATTATTATCTCATATCTCAATCTTGCCTTTATTGTAATGATAATAGCTAATAATGGTAACCATCGATTACAAAACGGATTTACAGCTATAGTGACAAAGACAAGTAAGACAAAATTCAAGACTTATGCTATAGAAAATAACTAAATAATTTTACGTTTTTTTCTGGAACTTCGGACACTTTGGATTTGGAATTCGGAACCATAACCAGAACCAGAAGCCCTGAACCGTAACCGTAAGATCGTAAA
Organism: Dicyrtomina minuta; assembly: GCA_949802685.1. Taxonomy (NCBI): domain Eukaryota; kingdom Metazoa; phylum Arthropoda; class Collembola; order Symphypleona; family Dicyrtomidae; genus Dicyrtomina; species Dicyrtomina minuta. The sequence continues at coordinate 63,324,139 of OX461809.1, forward strand.
GCACTGAGTGAGAACTATATACTATCAACTATTCGTCAGTTTTTTAGACGTAAATAATGAACAAGGCTTTGGCATCGGGAAAAACCGTTTGCACGCGCGCACCCACTTTCTCAACGAATAGAACACATCACGATATTACGAGACAGTTTATAGGTGGTTTCCTCTGTTTTGATTCACTGCCTTCCGGACATCTGTCTATCCTACGAAATAGCTATAAACTGCTGTTTTGTTATTCCATGATGAGATTTTTGGGGTCTTCATAATATATAGGTAATAATTACTGTTATTCTAGTATCGCACGTTGAAGCAAGCATTATTATGGTCCATGTTCTACGTTCTATGCCATGGCGTGTGCCTCTGTGTATTTTCTACTTTTTTTTACGACTCTACTAAAACGATACAGCCAAAAAGTTGTGATTACTTATTACGTCTTCGGATTGTAGACTACAGTACTACAGTACTAAAAGTATACTACAGTCGAGTGGAACACGCATCAGCAAATCAGCACCAAACAGTTAACTAACTAATGGTGGAGGAGATCTGGAGATCGGATCGGATATCAAGGAACAACATAGGAGTTTTAGTTCTTACTTTACTAGTTATAGGCTTAGTAGGATTGAAAAAACAAGACAAGACTGGCAGAACTTACGTTTTTTGCGAAGGTGTCTTCTTTCAATTTTTTGCTTTTCGGAACTGTGGCTGTTTGAATACTCTGTGGACTTATACTTATCTGGCCTGGCTCTGACTTGAATGTTCAAGAGAGGTAAATTTTGCGCATCGTCACGTAATTTTTGAAAACGTACTTTAGATACTTCGTATAACACTAGATTTATATATTGTATATATATAGTTCAAATACAGTTTGCCCTCTATTCCCGAATACATGTGTTCTTTTGTTGAACCCCATACTTCCGTTTTTTAAACGTGGTCTTCTCTATATCTCTCTCGTTGTAAACTGCCAGTCTATTAGATTTTTAGGTTTATTACTTTTTTGACTTTATTTATGGACTGACTGTATAATTATATATTGTATGTAGGTTGCACATCGAATATCCGAAATAACGAGCTTCGAAGCTATGTCGTTAAACTCAAATATAGAATTATCAACAACAATAAAAACTGGCTGTAAACAGTTCTATTTAGTATTATGTATTACTATGTTTCCGGGCAAATTGCCGTTAAAAATGAACAAAAACAGATTCAAGGACGTTGTTTGGTGTTCTCTTATTTTCTATATGCAAAGTTAGACACAGTAAATGAGTAAAATTAAAACTACTGGGTATTGTGGTACTTATACTGGGTTGGAGAGACTGGCAGATTGGCTCGTACTTACTTTTACTTAAAAGTAATATTGTATATTATGTATTTGTTGAAGAAATTACTGTCGTATTGTGTCCAGTCCCAGTCAGTTGCAATTTAGCAATAATTAGCAACATGCTTGTGTTAAGAAAAGAACCTCCACTGTTAGGCTTATTACAGAAGAAGCATTTTTATAATTTTCAAGATACTTTAATAGCCTTTTCCATTGTCTTTAATATTGAAATAGTGTGACTTGCATTTCACCCAACTATAGCAAACGTGTCAAGACAAAGTTTCGAAATATATCTGGAAATGCTTTTTAAAAACTGTCGTTAACAAGTAATACGAAGTGTGACAAACGTTACTTCTGGTCGGCATCCGTAGACGTTGCTTGAATTTGGATTCAGATAGGTACTTATCCTTAGTTAATTATCAATACAGATAGTCAACTCTAATTGCATACGTATCCCTTTGGTGACGTCGAGACCTTTATAGATTGTGTACGTTTCCTCCATAGAATAAACTATTAAATTTTCTACACAGAGTGTAGGTATTGCCAAATGTTGGGGATGATAATTAAAATCAATATTAAACAATATTGTTTACCTATATATTACGGTTACTATATTGACGATCACGATAGAGTATATATTCTGTTTTGAAGTTGATGGAATAATTTTGAAGAACATAAGTATGTATTGCATTTAACGAATGTATCGAAAATCCACGGATAGATAAAAAATGGATGTAGTGTGAATATAGCAATGTCACGTTCGAAAAGTGAATGATTTTAAATTGTGTATGCTCTGTAAGTAACTGCAAGTAGTCACAATTCTCGCAATAAAATTTAATTGCGCTTTGATTAAAGCTGGCTTTTAATTATATTTTCAAAATTTCGACCAGACCATTGACGCGTTTATGCTTCTCGGTTCTCATTATATCTATGGGTATAGGCAAAATAACAATTGTGATGTAAAATGTAAGTACCACAAAAGTACAGTGGTGGATGATATTCTAGTATATTTGAGTTTAAGAGATCAATTAAAATTCATAATCACCATCTATATACACTGAAGTTTTGTTATTTCGAAAATGCAGAGATGAATTATTGGTAAAATTGTGTTAATTTTAATTGTGAAACTATTGTTTTGTTTGAGTTGTAAGGCTACTGCAAATTGTTCTACAGTTTAGCATTGGCTTTTAATAAATTTATTCTCTCTTTCTACTTTCTAGGCGGCGCTAGTTTTTGTTCTCACTTTTACTGCTCTATTTAGAAACTATGTTAAAAATTATTACCACAAAACCCAATAGAATTGAGTTTTCATTTTCAATATTGTAATAGGTCTTGACTGTAGGTGTTTCTAAAATGGACAGCTTCCACCCGTAGGGTCATTCTAGATTCTAGAAATCAGTAAGCAAACATTTGTAGCAGCATTATCTAACTAGTAAGTTTTGAACCGCTTCTGAACCACTTCTGATAGCTTTACCACACATCTAAAAAAAAGTTCTTGCTGAAATGTATTGCAACACTTCTGAATAACTTCTGATCTGAGAGTTTTCTAGACGACGAAGATGTTCTACCAAAGCAAGCCAGGTGACAATTGTCTATGGCATCTCAAGTCATATTGCTTTCGGGAGCATATTCTGTTCGGGGCTTCGGATTCAGTGTCAGTCTCAATAATTGTGACTTTGATTTGTAATTGATCTACGATTATATTATAGGGAAGTCTCGTAAATTGCTGGTGATTTATTCAATTTTCCTAAAATGAAGTTAATGTTTACGCGGGATTACTTGCATTGCCTCTCTGTTATTATGCACCAATGCTCTCATCTTCAACGGGTTTCCGAAGGTTTGGTTTTAGTGATACTTCAAATCACTAATTTTTAGTGAAAAAAATCAAAACATTTTTTAAACGTTCTACTTGCATACTTGCATAATGTGTTATGAAACATAAGAGAAGTCTTTGTTGTCGTTGGATTTTCTCAAACAGTAAAAGGATACCATGAGATGAACCTGCTGCATTGTTCCCAAATACATTTTAAATTATTTGCAATGGTAATGACGTAACGTTTATAATAATAATAATAATTTATTAAAGTAACGTTTATACTGTCCTTGACTGTTAATGTTTTAATTTTAAATAGGCTTGGAGTAGAGAGCAGAATTCTTGTATCGTGTATTAAGAAATATTTCATCAAGGAACAATGCCACTTTTATCATACCCAACGATTGCTGCTGTCAGCGATAATATAGATCGAATAAATGCTCTGTATTCTCCCTTCCGAGCGAAGAGCTTGAACCCGGAGCACTACAGCGAAAAGTTGAAATTTTGGGTGAAATGTATTGAAGAGTTTAGTTCTGTGGAGAAGAGAGTGATTTTTAACATTAAAGATCTAGAAATGGCTTTCAAAGTGGATGGCCGAGTCTCCGCCTGTCTTCCGGACGTCGTGGAACATTTGCAAAGGTAATTATTGAAACACACAAAAATTATTCCATGTTAGTTATTCTCTTTCATTTTAATTTGGTGTACGGCGTAATAAATCGCGTGATAGATATATTAAACAGGACAATTTAATACTTATGTGGTATGATTCATTTCAGGGAAGGCGCATTGGTTGTAGAAGAAGAGTACCTGGAATCTTTGAGATCTCAAGGTTGGTTATCGTGGTCAACAAAACCTTTGCGATCAGTTGCATCCGCTATGTGGAGTTTGACACCGTTGAGCGCAATTACGCAAAAAAAACTTACCAAGGAAACACGCCTAGTTCATATTCAGGAGTTAGCGGTGAGTGACCTTTTTGCCATTTCGCTATTTCATTTCGATTTTGTAGCAGCGTTTTGTATAAATATTGGAAACATATTTGTTTAAATGTTGTTATATGAGCAGTCACAAGCATCTTTAATCTTACTTCAAACACATTTACAAAATCAACTTATGACACTAGAAGAATGGAAGCAGAAAGTTGGTCAGTTAATTCATCCTGATGAAGTGGAATTATTATTACAATACTTAAAGATATCCGGGCATATAGCAACTGATAAACTTGGGGAGACTGAGTTAATTAAATTACTAGTTCCAACTCCTGGTCGGGAGAAGGGAATTACAGCAGCTGAAAAAGGACAGCTAGACATTAGTCGCACTAAAGATAAATTAGAAAAGGATCTAGAAGTCATATTTCTAAAACAGCAATTGGCAGAAAATCAAGCCAAGGCAGCACTGAAAGATGGTCAAAGAGTCACGGTACAAAATGAAAATATACTTTTAATACAATTTAATGCTATTGACATTTTTTGTCTTATTAGTACTGCTTATTTTTAAAAATTATTCCGTAAATGTTTTACATATTATTTTTTTTAAGGCTAAGTATCATCTGAAGTCCAAGAAAACTTACGAAAAACGTGCACAAAAACTTTGCGCACTCATTGATAATCTCTCAGTTATAATGTTTCAAATCGAGGACGCTCAATCGGATGGGAGGGTAGATATTAATCTACTATTATTTCTACCTATTTTTATATATTACAATTCACGACAAAAAAGGCTGCAACGCTATACAATATATTATGTACTATCTACTGCGAACTTATAAAGAAATCGACTTTAAGTACCCAAATTACTGAGTTTGTCTAGTGATAAGGCATGGTGTTAAACCATGTAGTATTGCTTCATTCTTCAGAGATGCAAGTTTGTGGCAGTGTGGCCTTTTCCTACGACATTAAATGCCATGCATTGGAGCGTACTTATGAATTGCATGATTACTCCAGTTTATTATTTTATGAACGGCTAATTCTAAACTACAGCGTAATTATGTTGTGATTATCACTAACGTTTGACAGATATTAGCTGCATACGAAGCTGGAAAAGAAGCGCTCGGGAAGGTTTTAAAAGAAAATAACATTAATGTGGACAGGACGACTGACGTAATGATGGACTTGCAAGAAGTGCGTGTTTGCGTAAAATCATCTTTCCAACTATTTATTTGATATTACTAATAAATTGCTTCGGTGTTTGTTGGCTTTCTTTGTAATTGGTTATGTCAAGTGTGTATGAAACGATGTAAATGTCTGCCAATATAGATGTTAGAAGATCAGGCTGAAGTTACAACCACATTAGGTCGAGGTATTGTTGAAGAAGATACGTCGTTATTAGAGGATGAGTTGGACCGACTCCTGTTAGAAGAGGAGGAGGAGGGTGAGAAAGAGAAAGCGGACAAGGATAAGGATATTGCCACTCCCACGAAAGACAATGTATATTCCGAAGAAGATCTTAAATTGCTTGAAGAACTAAATTTAGAAGGTACTTTGATTTCTTCATTCTGTTGTCTTGCCTGGTTTGCAAACATTAAGACATTGGGAATAATTATGCCTTTTATTTTTCTAATTAGAACTGGACGATCTAAAACTTCCGTCGCCGGAAAAATCTTTTAGTCAAGCCTAGTTCAGTCGCCCAAGCAAAACTAAATTAGGCCTTGTTTTCTTAAGCGTACGAAAATGATTATATTTTAATAGTTCTAAGGAGTACTTATGAGCTATCAGAGAATGCTATTTACTATTACTATTGAATAATGCTACTATTTGTACCAAAATGAGATTATCGATTATCCAATATCATGAATATGGCTGATAAGAGCCTTTAAGGGTTGTATGAACAATATATGTATCTGTCTATGCTAGCAAGCTGAAATATAGTGCACGTGATCAATAAAATTATTTTCTTTGTAAATCACAATTGCATGTCGCATTGTTATATTGCCTTTGTAATTAATACGTATATGATGTAACATAGAAATACTACGTAATTATAATTTTCGCAAAACTTTACTAGCAGCTTGCACAATTTGCCAAGAATATTTTTTTTTGAGTTTATTGTATAAACGGTACAAGAAGTGTGATATAAAAAAGCAAAAAAAAATTGATGACAGAGGCAGAGGCCATGATTTTAAATAATAAAGAATACGCAGATTGTGTTTGTAAATCACAAACAAAATAAATTTAATACAAATCATCCAGATGAAAAAGTACAGGACTTTTTTGTTTTGCAAAATGAGATATACACGATATGTCACTAATCTAAGCAGTATTTATGCAAATTCTTTTACGGGTAGGTATATTCCTCTCAATATTATTATATATATATCATTACAAGGAGAACCAACAAAGAAAACCACCGCCTACCAGTTAATTTAAATTTTTTAACTTGAAAAGCTTGAATCTGAAGACTTCCGACTTCCATAATGTATTGTATTTTTAAGATTTTTTTAGTAGTCATCCAAATCGTACGCATCCTCATCTAATTCATCCAGTTGTAAACTTTGGAAGTCGACTTTATAACGCAGCAAGCCTGCAAAATCAGAACGAAATATAGTTTCAACACTGTTGCCTTGAAGTACTACGAAGTGTAAATGGGAAACACCAAAAACCAAACACACACTCAAAATGTTTACAGATAATTTGGGCACAAATACAATTAAAATAATAGTACAAATTACAGTAAACCATATGATACAATGGGACATGATGAAAAAAAAATCATTCTAACGGTAACAATAATAAAATAACAAAAGCTAGATTCCAATCAAAGCGCGTCGTGCAGAAAAAAAATTTCCTCTACAAATGGCCATCGCAAGTTTGCAATTTAATTATCTTTTTTAAGAAGATAAGTTTTAATCTAATACGGCCTTTAAATGCCTAGCCGCCCCAGCGCCAATAAATTACACTTATACACGATCACGAAATCATAACTATATTCTTCACATCTAACAGTAACTCAGATTATATAAAAATACTAAGAATAATTAGCCAGTAATTAAAAAAACATTCCAGCGAAACTAAACAAATCCGCACTGCACATATACACTACAAGGACTATATATGGCAATGTTTCATTATCAATAATCATAAAGCGTAGATGTTGGCGAGTGCGATTAACTCAAAAAATAAAAATCAATAAAAACTGGAAAGTATGGTACAACAACATCTAGATAGTACAATCTATCAATATAATGACACATCAAGTTCACTTGGATGTAAACAAATTTCCCAACCACATACTGAAGTTCTTAGAAGTTTATTGAGGAGCTCAATTTAGTAATCATCCAAGTCTACATCCTCTAATGGATCGTCAGCTTGCAATGATTGGAAATCCACTTTGTATCGCAACATTCCTACCACCAATCAAGTCACCATTTTCATTCAACTTTGTCAAAATCAAAAATATCACCAGTCCGACCCTTATCTAAAGAATGATCCTTTCCTCACTCAAATATCCCTAAATGTTATTTGGTTCTTAAAGCTACACTTTTCAACACTCACTTAAATCATTCAAACCACCTGTGAATTACGCTTCATTTTCATTAAAGAATTATAAAACTTGAACTACGAGTAAATTCATTTTACCACTGAATTTGTATAGAATTAAGGACTGAATAATATACTGATGAAGTAATAAAAACAAACAAAATACATTACCTCCTATCCCTCCGAAACCTCGAACAAACTGGGAACCTTCTTGTGATTTATCAGTAATGATCTCTAGCGTTGCTCCAAAACTTTTGTAATTATTAGCTATCCATTCCAGCAATGGTTGACATTCCACTAATTCCAATTCGACGCCGGTCTGAATAAGTGAAAAATATTATTAATATATTGAAGCTAATTAGCAATTTGTATACGGTTCAAAGCTACATCATCAATCAATTTTCAATTTTTTGAACAAGTAGGAGAACTAAGTGATAAATTAGGGCCTATACCTCCTTATCCGAGAAGTGAGTTTTGTCTTTTTCCTGTTCCGGAGTCAAATGCAAAACTTTTTCTTCCCCTGACGCGTGATTTTTCAATACGTATCGTTGAATGTCCAAGTTTTCCCAGCAAATAAGTGTTTCCACAGAGCCCAGCTCCAGTGCCTTTAGGGTATCTTCTACACCGAAGCAATATTTCCCTGTGTCTTGACTAATCTCGTCAAAATAGCGACCTATCAATTTTTTCTCCTGAATAAATTTGACGTTTTGAAGTGACTCGGCAGCTAATTCGATTGCTTGATTGAATCCATTTTCACCACCGTACGACACATCAACTAACTTTATTATTTTTGCTTGGAGACGCTATAATAAACAAAAAGAATTAAACAATCACGAAACACGAAATTAAATATGCAATTCAAAACATAATATCGTCATTAATACGACATGTCACAACATCGATAAATTGTACCAACAATGAAAAATCAACTTACCGGGTCAAACATATCTGACTGACTAAGCTCAGTTTTAAAATCTGCGGACCCGGCTAGAATCAAACCTGCACAATTTGGTTTGTCATTAGTTATGAAAAGTTGTGTGGCAACTTCTGCTACTTTCCTCACATAGTTGTGCCTCTTTTCCATACGAAGTCGAGCGAAACGTAAGGCAGATTGACCACCACGCCCTATGCACAAATAATTAAACTGTTATTTTACTTCTTCTAGTTTACTGCAATTTTGTCTGCTAGTATGTTAATGCTGCTGTCTAATTCCCGTGGATTTTCAAAACTGTAAGTCGTATGTACGTGTACTAACCGTGTTTCTTTGGAAGATCGACTGTAAATTTATGAAGAACTTCACGAGTATTTCCTTGCAATGTTCCGAATAATGCGCCGTTACCATCCATTACGATGAAGCCAAATTTATTATCATCGGCCAATAAAGCGGTCAACGCCTCCGTATGGAACTAAATATTTCAAAAAGACAAAACCACTTCTTTGAGGGATATGCATTTTCACAAAATGATACAAATTCAAGTCTACAATAGTAACCCAATATTTTTGTAAAATACGATTAGCCTACCTTGTTGTCACAAAGGTATAGTGAAGTATTTATGGGCTTAAATGGTTCAAAATCAATGTTGACTTTCTTTTCCTTCCCCTCTTCTGTCACAATTGTACCACAATAAATGACAAGTCCGTTAGGAGGAACTACGTTTCCAAAAAAAAATCATATTTATTAATGACAATGCCAAATATAATTCTTTTTCATTTACCAATTCATAATCACACTACAGGATGATATTAATTTCCCGCTAATTTAAAATGCGATTTTACCCTTGGTGTAAAGTTTGAGCTTTTGTTGAACGGAGGTAATGGCCCCAAGAACGGAAAGACGGTTTACTCGTGATTTAATATTCGAAGCAGTCCCAAATTCATCAGCTAACATTTTACTTACTCTTGAAATTTGGTCCTTTGGAGGGATGATCAAAGATATCATACTAGTACCATTGCTATTGGGAACAAATAAATAACAGATCATGCTTAACACATTATTCAACATCTGACATTATAATCTGAGCAATCATAAATATAAATGAATTGAACTCTCTATGCCTCTACCCTGCAATTCTAATTCTGCTGAATCTTAACGGATGCAATTAAAAAAGCAAACGAATGCAGCTCCATATTACTCCCAAGCCTCCTGTTTTTTCTTTGACATATTTTTGAATAAATTACACTAGTAACTGTTAATATGTTACTCAATATTTGCAAATAGCTAGTCATATCTCTTAACTCAAGTAATTGTCATAATATTCTATATTTTTGGGAATGCGTCCTATAACATATAAATATACGCATAACATCTGCCAACAATCAAAATGATACCGATTAAATTAAGGAAATATTAATTTGGAATCTACAGAGAGCGGAGGGCCTATAGGATGAGTTATAATGATTGGTAAAGTTAAAAGGCATACCCTCTTGCCAGCTCCAAACTTTTGATGAGCTTTTTTATCTTCCACATTTCTACATTTCGGTCAGCCGACGATTCGTCGGACACGTACGGTGAGGCCATGATGTCAAAAAGTTGTTGGTCAAACTATTCACCGGGCAGTCAAAAAATTTACACAGAAAAAAAGAGCACCAAAAAATCAAATCTGTCCCGTCGAGGTAGTTGATAATATAATGAAGGAATGAATGAAAATATGGAAAACTGTAGTAGGGCCGCGGCGTGGAAGTGAAAGACGAGTCTCTTTGGTCTCTCTCACATCTCACGATCTCTCAGCCTTACGTTTTGCTACAGTCTCTGATACAGTACTACACAGTCACCGTCTCTACACTACACACACTCTTTTAACAGAAAAGGGCCAGCAGGGCACAGTGAACAACCACCAACACACTAATAAATGCCCTCCAACTCCAACACTACCTCAGATACATACATACTAAGTACTTGTACTTATGCATGGCATTCATCCACATATCCGCACCGGCCTTTTTCCCTTCATTAGTACTACAAAACGTTACCTTTACTACTACCATCCACTACTACTGCTACACTAGTAGACTATAGATAGACAGACAGACGAGCTCTCGAGTCTCGAGACGAGTAAGACTCTCTCGAGGAGAAATCTTCTTTGCGTTTGCCTACTAACACTCGCACTCGCTTTTTTGGAGTCAAGGAACTTTAAGCGCCATTTTTAAATCTCAATCCACGATCTTCTCCTTTTCTCGTTTTCTCTCGCCCCTCCACACTATCCTCATGTACATACTCTCCATTCGAGTCATTTCCACCTTCAATCCCAAACCACTCAACCCGGCTACACTTTTACAAAAATGTTTTCGCTTCCCACATGCTCAGCTCAGTCTACTTGCAAAACCCTTCATCTTCCCTGGCCAACTCATCTCAGTCTCATCCAGAGGTACAAGGAACAATTTGCATCTTCAGCCTTCAACCATTTCCTGCCTTTGACACTCACACAGCCTGTAAATGTAAATCCATCTCCTCAAGTATATACCTACTGTAGATTAAAATTTAAACAAGTGTAAAAGCCCATCGCACCGTCGTTATAATATTATCTCCTCTCTCTGCACGTTCGTCCCAGTCCCCAGATCCCCAGCCCCATATTTAGGTTAGCCTTTCTCCCCGTTTGTTGTAGTTAATGTATCTAATAAGATATTCTGGTTCAGTTGTTCTATTGGTTATTGATTGCACATTTATCCTATGCATTGCGTTATTACTCAGAAATGGAAACTGGACTTGACTGATTTGTCTTAAGTACTAGTTAGTGTTAGTATCATGTACATATATGTACCCGTGGCCCATGCCCCATGGCTTTATATTTAGTGGTCCGCATTATCGTCAAGAAGTACTTACTTACTATTACCAATTATTACTAGAAGTCGAGCCTCCACTGTAAACTCTACATCCGTGTTCATGGCCATTTTCTTCTTGTTCTTTTGGTATTTGGGATGACAAGGTCTTTGGAATCAATGGAATGGGGTACGCTATATAGTCAAGAACGCTTTTGTAGATAAGTAAATGCAACAAGGAAACAATTAGCAGAAACAGATAACAGACCATTTCAACTTGGGTTCAATGAATTATTAAAGTAGAATTGGATTGTGTCTAAATCAATAATAAATTGTAATTCGGTAGTCAGCAGCGAGGATAGTGTGGGATACCTGTGTCATGGAAAACATTTTAAGAGCACTCCATACGGAATTTGTATAGGTACTCGTTTCTTGACTATACCATATACCGTATATGCTTAACTAGATAATTTTAAATGTAGATCATCTTCTCTTGACTACTTGAAATCTTCCACGCTGCGTTATTGCACTATATTTAAAGTAAACGTTAAATGCCCGCACATATATACACCTAGACGCGCTCTCTGTCTGTCTGTATTCGTCGTTCAGCTTCAGTTAAGACCTATCATGGGTGGGATCAATGCAATGGGATGCTTTATTTTGGAGGAGATATTTATCACAAGGAGGTGATGTTGACGGCTTATTACGAAGGCGAAGCTATACATTTAATAAGTGCGGATTCAGTCTGGGATGTAATTGATTTGGGTAAAAGTACACTTGCATACTTAAATTAGATGCGTCTCTGTAGATGAACCCATACCATGATTCACTCGTGTGCCGGTTCCGGTTTCTCGCAGTTTTAACGCTGCCATGCGTTCATCCTGTAAATTGAGATTTGTGTTGACGTCGCCTTTCAGGATACATAATATTCTTGTTCTGCTATAATCTAATCTCGGCGTATGGTAAACGAGGCATGAATTCTAAATTGGACCACAAAAAAAGCTTTCTGCCCGCATGTAGTGGGCCTTTCATATATAGGTTTCACACAATGACACTGATTTCGTGTTATTAGTATTCGGGAAATGTGACACTGAAATTAACGATTTGTTTTAAAAAAATGCGTAACCAGGTTTTTCTTCTCCTTGTTTATTATTCATTCTCAACCAAGATGTAAAGTACCATCTCATATTTATGTTGAGGTCTATGTTCTTTTTGTTGTTACATCACTCTGAGTCATCGGTTTCGGTATGTCGTGTGTGCAATGAATTTATTGGAAAGACGATTTCACATTTACACGACTTTTATCTTTGAGATTGAATCGTTCCTCTCGTTCAAACTGATATACTGATAATGAATTTCCTGTACTTATTATTAGAATTATTAAGCTGTGGCAAAATTAATCAACACACAAACGTTCAGCGCTTATTTTTTCAAGTTTTGTTGGCTTATGTAAACATAATTATTATTTAGAGTTTCATTACTTCATTATTCTATCTGATTATCGCAATCGTCTTTGCTGATTGTTCTTACATGCATGTGTGCCTTGAATCTCTAAAATGTACTTGTATGTACTTACTTAGATAACACGTATAAGATATAAATATAGTTGCTTGATATGATTATATTAAGATATTCGATTATATGCAGTGTGTAGCGTGTAGTACTGGTAATAATTTCATTATTATTAGTAGGACAATCATTATTTGATTCAATATTCTTTATTATCTACTGTATAGCTGTAGCTTATCAATTCTTCTCTTTTTTCCGTACACATTTTTTCTTCCAGTGAGGCATGTCCTTTGTACTGATTTTAGTTTTTGAGGCTGTCTTGAAGTTAGAAAAGAGTTAATTCATTTAAAATTTAATTCCCTATACATTCAAATTCTACAACAATTTTATAGATTTTGAAATCAAAGGAAACTTTATAATAATGAAGAAGGTTCAATATCCGCTATTTTTTTCCGAGCTGAATACGTTTGTTCTTGTACAATAAATCAATGTTAGTCGTCACGCAAGTGGAAACTAAGTTTCCCGGCGAGAATTCTGTTTTTTTATTTTTATAGTTTTTAGTGCACACTATAATGATGTTGGTTTCCACTATTAATGTTTTCAGTCGGCAGTTATAGATATAGAATAATTTTAATACCTGAAACTGATGCTGTATATGAATGCCAATCCAGGAGATATTTTAAATTATATTCTTGTTTAATAAATTCAAGGATTACAGGTTTGAATGACGAAAACATTCATTATTGCAAGATTTTGATATTCCACCATGGACCATTGTAAAAATGGATATAATATCATAAAAAGTATGAATACGCGGTATATACCTGGATACAGTTCGTGTCGAAGTAGGACGAACCTATGTAGGATTATTGACCTCGTAAAAACGTTTTTCAGTGTCATCAGACTGGGTTAACAAAAATTTGTGTCATATCTCAAAAACCATACTTACTAGCTAATTTGCTTATCAGAATCAAGACAATCACATTAGCGTAAATTGTTAGGGATTGGTATATACTAATCATGTAATTTTAACCACGAGGAAAGAAAAATAATATCGGACTGCCCCTGTTCTCCTTAAATTTGATTTTTCAAGATTCCTAGACATATCTATTGGGACGGCTACGCTGAGCAGGGACGGACTGGCGATAAGCAAAATCCGGCAATGCCGGATGGGCCCTCAATTTCTTATACATTACGTGAGCGGGAGCTCTGGGCCCCTTGGCTCGTCGTGGGCCCCTTCATCGCCAACCCTCGTCATTAAAAAGTCCCGGGCCCCATAGAGCACCCAGTCCGCCCCTGACGCTGAGCTAAATACTCACACTTTAATTGAACTTTTAGAGGGCACAACAGTGCTTCAAGTTTATTTTGTGAATCAAAAATTGTCTTTTTCTCTCTGAATCACAAGATTATTGCTGGTATAACATTTAACTGCAAACTATCCGAGCTTGGGGTAACTTTTGAGTAGGTACATACTTACTTAGGCATATACTTTTGTTTCTGAATGTCTTCTGTTACAATAAATAGACTAAACCTTAGACCTAAAATAAATGTTCCCTAGATTCTTATAGGTATGAATGATTTTTAGTTTGGTAAATATATTAAGTTTGTATTTTAATGAGAGTTGTTTGAATGTGTAATAAGGATGATGTTTCCTCAGTTTGGGTACCTTTATTCTCATTTGTTAATTGTCAGGCGGTTGAATATTATTCACGCGCGAGGAGCCACACGAATACGAGTCCCATGACTTGACACCGCATGCTTCCGGTGCAGAACATAAAAAAACGCCGGACGCCGGGCGAATATTTTTTAAATGAGCTTTTGGATATACATAGTAGAATAGTATGCTGCCTATGCAATTTAACATGCGACAGCATCCTCACCATGTGGCATATTTACCCCTCATGAGCCATGGGAGTCCATGAACGAGTGTACCTTTCAATTCAACTCCTGTAAGTAAAAAGCTTTTACTTTGCTTGGGCTATAATAATAATGAGTGCGTTGCGAATACGGTAGCAAGGTATTATGCAAAAATAAAAGAAGAGACTACTACTACTACTGTCTTATGTGCAGTACTGCATGAACAATTCATGTGAGAAGGTCTAAAAGCCACGCAGAGCAGACATGCGGCAATAGGAAGGAATGAGTGAGCTTATTATAGACGACTGAATTTTCTTATGACTTTCCTTGCAGCAGTCTTTCCCAGAAACTGGTCGATAGACCAACTATTTTAGCCAGGACCTAGTAGGATAATAAATAAAAAGTTGTAAATCATTTTTATTGCACTTTTAAAGATAAATTAATTACTGCACTCTCCAGGAATGTGATGGATGTCCCCTAACATTTGTACAAATATCCTGGTTTGTTAATAATATAAAATGTCCTACAATTACACTTTCAAAATTACCCAAATTTAAATTCTAAGCCGTTCCTGAAGTATACAAAAAAATATTCCATTGTTGCGTTTACAAGTTATACAGTTTTTGCAGTGGTAAAAGTGGGTGTAGTTCAAAAAAACAATGAAGCTGGGGCTACATCACATAGAAATGTGTGTGAAGGACAGTGGGCCTGTGCTTCACACTCTTTGCAATCAATTTGGGTTGAAATTGGTTGGTCAGAGAGAAACAGGAATGTGTACACAGTCGGTTGTCAAGATGGGGAAAACCGTCTTTATCATTACATGTCGAAAGATGAGTCCAGCAAAAAAGGTAGTTGCATGTGATTCTAGAGATGTTGGGCTGGTCCTGGTCAATGGTGATAGTAGTAGTAATGGTCATGGTGAGATAAAATCCAGGCACAATTTGAAAGATGAATCCGTTGAATTTAAAAGTTTACTTTGGACGTCCAAGACATGTCTGAGTGAGCCCTGGACTGTATTTTGTTGTGAGGATAATGGTGAGGGGAAAGAAGAAGCTCATATAGACTCAGTGTTTAACATTGCTCTGGAAGTGAAGGGCTTGCCAAGCTGCATAGATCGATTGAAGGAGATGGGCTGTATGATCCTGCAGGACTTGACTCAGACAGGGGATCAATATGGAACCGTAAATTATGCTATAGTTAAATCCTGCTGTGGCAATGTGATACACACCTTAATTGAAAAGATCAATTATAGTGGCTGGTTCCTGCCCGAATTTCAGCCTACCGTTCCCCATCCAAACTCAGTTAACCTCCCCTCCTCGAACAACAGCTCTCCTCCTCCTCAGTCTGAGCAGGGTAATTTAAATTCCTATTTTGATCATGTGGCTCTGGTATGTCGGGTCGGGGAGACGACCTCCATCATTCGCTGGTACCAAGAAGCTTTTGAGATGAAACGCTTCATTACCAACAGGTATTTAAGAATCTCATTAGTCAATAATTTAAGCACTCATACATACACAATTTATTTTGTTTCCCTACCTAGTTTCACACTCTCCTTCCAAAAAGCAAAAGGTATTTCACACTTTGGTTGAATTTGCAAATGATTGCTTCATAATTTGATCTTGCCGTTGCCGTGCTAGACTAAACTATACGTAGGTACCTACCTAGGTAGGTATTGCACTGCATAATTTAATGTCAGCTTTATTTATTGTCATTAATATAAATAACTCGGTTTCACTATGTACTGACTTCTCCAACAACCGTACATAATCCAATGCAAGTGTACCCTCCCATTATTCCCATATATGCAGATATTACATGTGTGCTTGGTTGACGGATTACTTACCTATGAAAGGTATTCTAATGCCACGGAGAACGGAAACTATCGTTTCACTTAAGTATTTCGTATTACCTTGAACACCCGCAGCCCTTAATACTACAAATTAACTTCAACTGAATCTGTATAGCCGTGATTATTTTAGAACTTCCAGTACTCATAATGTAAGTCTGACAATAACAAGCTTAATAATTATTATATCAGGTATGGAGTACTGGGGTAAAATTTATGATATCTTCCTTATAAAGAAGTACACAATATGACTGAATAGTACCACGAATGAGTCACTTAAAATGTAAAATTATGGAATGAAATCTTTGTGGCGGCACCATTAGTCCGGCTTTATATAAAAATTAGATGGTGGAGGTGGGTCTGTAGTCCTTATTGGATTGTAGCCACCCCCCCCCCCCCCATATTGTAGGAACTAGCTTACTGTGTCACCACTGGTTTAATACATCAGTCTGCTAAATTGTAGAAATCAGAATTTCATTTCCAAAGAAAAATTAGCGTCAATCTATCAATCGGATATTTGAATACAATTCTACTTTGGTTTTCAGGCAGGAATCGGAAGAGGAAGGACTGGTCATTGGAGAAGATGTAGGAATGAGACTGAAAGTGATGGAGTTCTGGAAATGTTCTGAAGTTGGAATTGCTTCTTCCAATTGTTCTGATTCAGTTCCGGAGTCTTGGGAGGAGCTCAAAATAGTTATTGCAGAGTCTTTGCCTGAACTAAGTAAGAAAATCAGTCACATAATATACAATTAGTTTTTTATTGGCTCCTACATTGATTGTATAATTATTATTACTTTATGCTATACGTACATATAGGTACAGCTAGAAAAGTATAACAAACTAAAGTCGTGCAAAATGAATGAAGAGCCATAATATGTTCTAATCATATTTTTTGTCTTATGGCAAACGCTGCAATGTGTTAGCATCGTTAATAATAAATACGTTATTTTCTACTTTTCTTCTATATATTCGTGCTGAAGTAATAATTAACTGTAATACATTCTAAATTTAGATTTTACACAACATGAAATAATGCTTGATTATATTATTGCAGAAAACACTCAAGTTGAAAATTTTATTAAAGACCATAAAGGACCCGGGCTTCAACACATAGGGCTTCACACATCTGATATGGTGACCACCGTGGAAGAGTTGGTGAGGCAAGGAGTACGCTTCCGACAACCCCCACCCACATACTACACTCATGTACGATGTCACATGTCATTACGAGGATGAGAATGTTAGATGAATTTTTTCCTCTACAACTTTTAATTCATGTGTATTTCATGAATCTTATTTTAATAAGTTGGAACAATGTAGATAGGTCAGCTACCAGCAATTGAGTCGATGGGAGAGGATGCGGAATTACTTTCCAAGTACGGCATACTTCTAGACACCGAGGCAGACCCATTCGATGAGGACGATACCAATGAGGTTGAGGATCCTTCAACATCGTCGCAACCTCACAGGCATGCACTACTGCACAGAATAATTCATTCTTAATTTAGATAGTGATAGTATTTATAAACGTAATCCAATTTCAAGCGAACTTAAATTTGTTTTGTTTTTTAGGTATCTCATGCAGATATTTACATATCCAATCTTTGATCGTGACACATTTTTCCTAGAAGTAATACAACGCAAAGGTGCTCGGGGATTTGGTGTTGGGAATGTAACAGCACTGGCGAGATCCGTGAATGCCTACCAGAAACTACTTCAGAATCAGCGAAATCAAACGCAGGAAAACAATGACACCTAAACATCCTGTGCCGTACCTACAGATATAATAACATGTAATTATACCTACATATATCAAAGGGTCATCTCGTTAGAAAGAAGCAGGACTTCATGAATTTTATGACCCTCGAAAAACCTATGAATTAATAGTCGAATAATAGAATTGTTAATATGAAGATAAATAAATTGTCTGCGCTAGACGACCGTGGAATATTTGTAGTTAATGTAGTTTCATTACGAAGAATAAAAATAAATGTATATTTTATGATAAAAATGTTTTTTTCCTTTTTCCTGTTGAATAATTTCTATTTTAAATCGAAAAAATAACGCTTCTAGTGTTCTTCATTTGTAAACTATAATTTTGCTCTAACCTATATTTCAAACCATTCCCAATTTTCATGCGTACTCCCTATTACGATATGTGCTTTGATGAATAATATTCTTATTTTATAAGTTTTTGTCTAAATAGAGGGTAATAGCTGTTGCGAAGCTTATTCTTGACTATGCCGATTACCTGCTGTTCGAAAATGTTTCATCTAATTAAAAGGTTTCCAAGAACCATTCAGCCTTTCTATTTAATACACGATTTTTACTCCTTTAATTCTGTTAAATGCTTTTTTAACTTTAGTCAAAAATATCAATCTCACTTTAACAATAAATTTCTAAAACCGTACATTCAACTGGGTTTATAATTTTATACGCTGGAATAAAATTTTTGCACTTTGGCCCAAGGGTTTTTCTTGACTTGTTTCTTCCCACATAAAAGGTCTCAATCTGCCCCAAGATATGTCGTCTGCCTCAATGTTCAGTCGATCTAAAGATAAAGAGATAATAGATACATGTTTTTAATATGTTACAATGTTACAAAAGCTATTAGATTACCTACTGGTAAATATATGATAAGCTTGAAGAAACCTGGAGCATATGTAAATAGATTCATCTCATAGTAATTACGCATATAAGCATTAAGATGGTGTGGACAATAAATTACCTAGTAACGAAGTTGACAAGGATGGGGTAATAGGCCATAACATTATACCAGTGATTCGTAAAGTTTCCAAGACCAGACTAACGATGGCTAATAGCTTTGGAGAGCTAGGCGAAACCTTGACGAGCTCCCATGGTTTTTCTTCTTGAACAAATGTATTAGCTATCCTAAGAACAGCAAGAATGTGCTCTATTCCACGGTAAAAGTTAAGCTCCTCGTAACTTGATTCAACCATGTCTACCCAAATCGCCAAAATACACATCAAAATAAGGACAAACACATAAATACTAAATGCCATTAGTATCAACACGATTGAAATGTACGTAATGTACACGTTATGCTAGAAAGTGAAGATTTAAACTTTTTAATTGTACCAGGCAATTTCATTAAGCTACTCTTCAGTAGTTGACCACTCGGCGAAAGTAATTTTAAAGACTCTTCGTCAAATTTTGGCCAAATCTGATTAGGATTAAGGGCAGCAGACGAACACCGCATAAGAAGATTGCCTAAATTATCAGCAAGAGCTGCGTTTACCATCTGGATCATTTTCTCTTCGTTGAAATCTAATTTACGCAAAAACAACATCGTGTATTAAAATATAAATTTATTTTAGCTTTTTCTTTTTATAATGTTAATGTTATGCATTATAATGAATACATTGAAATTACTTCCATCCGAATGAGGAACGCCTTGACTTAGTAAAAAATATCGAACTGCTTCCTTTCCTAATTTTTCCTTCAATTTAAATGGATCCACCACATTTCCTAAAGATTTGGACATTTTCACGTTATCAATCGTCCAATGCGAATGGCATAATATTCGCTGCGGCGGTTCCATTCCGTTCGCCATAAGAAATGCTGGCCAATAAATAGCATGGAATCTTAAATACCAGTAAGTATATATTAATTTTTATACTTTTGCCAACTTAAGTAATGCTATAATTATCCGTTTGCAAAATTAGTTGTCGCCATGTTTGTAAGAGCCTTGGTAAGTAATAACTACAGTGAATGTGAAGGGTGGAGAAGTAACTACAACAGGAAGTAAGTAATAATAACTATAACCAACAAGCCCAAAGAATATCAAAGACTTAATTTCAGCGAAAATGTTTAAAAATAAACAATTACTTGAGTATATCTTTACCAACAACTTGCACCGATGGGGGCCATGGATGTTTATTTGGATAGCCAGCTATAGTCAAATAATTTATTAAAGCATCAAGCCACACATATATGACTTGACTGTCATCATTAGGAACAGGAATTCCCCAGGAGAAACGAGATCGCGGTCGAGAAATGGAGAGGTCCTGAAGTCCTTCTTTCAACCAGTTACTTACAATAGAGCCAAACTTAGATGGATAGATAGGATTTTCTGGAATAAAAGATAAAGAAATCTAAAAAGTGCTAATATAACAGAATACAGAAAACTATATACATGTGGTTTAAACAGATAACGGAATACTGTACCTGCTTCAATCCATTTTAACACCTGAGGAGTAAATTTTTCTAAATTGAACATGTAATTTTCTTCCTTATACCATTCTACCATATGACCAGATTCGGTACAGATTTTTTGCTTTCGTCCATTTTTGTCAGTTATTTCTGAAAGTTGATGATCTGGTACGAACGTCTCATCCTGAACTGAATACCATCCTTCATAGTCACGCTTGTAAATGTGTCCTCTTGCTTGCAAGTTTTTCTGTTAAACAATTATGAATGCTTTTGATTTTTAAGTAATAGAATTGTATTTTGCCTATCGACGAATTGCAACATCATAAAAATGGGAGCGTAATTTAAAAGCAACAAATTAGAATTAATTTTCCCTCCTACGATTGGCATTTACATATTTGAAATTTTTTGAATTATGACTTACCCAAAAATGAACAACGGCAGTCTTGTGTTTCTCATCAGTTGTACGAATAAAGTCAGTATAACTCACATCAAATTCTTGAGACATTCGGAGAAATGAACCGGACACAATGTCACAGTGTGCTTTAACATCTCGTCCAGCAACTTGAGCTGCTTTCTCAATCTTCATCCCATGCTCATCCGTACCGGTTGCAAAGATGTGCGGTTTACCTTTACCTCTCAAAATTTCGAATCGAGTAAATGCATCCGCTAGTAGAGATGTGTACAAATGCCCGATATGAGGAAAGGCGTTTACATAGTATATTGGAGTTGTCACAAAAGTATAATTTCTTTTAGCCAAATAAAAAGCAGATCCACAAAATTTAGGCTGAAGTCCCACATTAAGTAAATTTCCATGCGTCAACACTAAGCACAGAGCTTTCTTCTGGTATAATTTTGAGCGCGTCAGTACGTTTAATTTTAGTGACATATTACACACGGAAGGTACAGTACAGCGATATTTTAGCAACTGCAAGTTATATTATATTGTTTAACTCATAAATAAAAACAAATGTTTCCAGGCAAGAAAAGAAATTGAGCGTCGAGACGAAGTTCCTTGTCACTTGTAGATGGGTTGCCTTTTTATATTAATTTACAGTATTGAATATAGATTACAATTACAATCCCCCACTCTTGTCATTTTGACTTTATTGTTTATTACATTACCGAGTCAATACAAGTCTAACCACTGATTCCATTTATCTCTTACCCCGGTGAATATCTACAATCTATGCCTTGAAACAATTTAGGTATGTCATATGTGAGCAATTCAAATTATTACACAAACGGATCCATGGAACACACAAAATAATAACTAGTTTGCTTGCTAATGTATTTCACTCCCCGTTGATTGATTATATTTTGTGCCTCTAAGCAATACTTACTAGTTAGTAAAAGCAGCTGTGCCGTGTGTCCAGGCCGGGATTAAAACCGGAATCGGAATTTTATAACCGGAATCGGAATCACCGACAGAATTAATTCTTTTGCTTGAATTACCCGCGCTTGTTCGTCATAGAAATGCTGAGAAAGTACTCACATGTGGAAACCTCCAGTGGATTTGGAGTTCCTGACTTCCTGAGCTCCAGTTTTCCAGTTCCAGCTCATCCCATTTGCAGTAAGTATTTCGGTTGTTCAGTAAGTACAGTTTCCAGTTTTCCAGTTTCCGACTACTTTAGTTAGAGAATGGGAACTACTATTATTCTCAAGGATAATAAACTTACCTGGTAGAATTCAATCAGTCAAGTTCATCAAAAATCAATTTTCTGTCTAATACAATTATACTGCCTTTTGCTCATTTAATTTCTAACAGCATATTCTATCAGAATCCTTAATCCTATTTACGCGCAGTCCCACTCCTTTAATTTCCATTTTGTAATTTCCCCATCAAATTTTCAATGAGAATCTGGTTGCATAAGGCTTTTCTAATTTCCCACACCACGCAATTTCGAAACGCGTTACGTATTTGGAAATAATAACCCATTTCTAATTTTATTCAATCAAACATCCAGCCCAGGTTGTGGTGGACTATATGGTGGGATATTTCACGTTTTTTTGTGTTGAATCCTATATAAAACCCTACAAGGCAGTCTATGTACATACACAAGACTCTTATGGAATCAGGAAAACTGGAATAAAGCAGGGATGATGGTCGTTTGTTTTTTCTTATAGTGTTGCATATATACTTGAATTTTTATGCTATGCCACCTCGTTAAAGTAAATAATTGATATTGCTTGAAAATGAATGAGTTATCTAGTGTCGTGTGGAAGATAATAATGTTATAAAATATGTTCTAGACAAAAATATTTAAATACTTAGCTTCCTTTTTTGCAATAGTTTACATTTATTATGTACTTATTACAGTACACGCAATCACTCTATTCCTCAAATATAAACATGAAATAAAGAGAGGTTTTAAAATCTGATCGCGTGAAACGAGTGAGATTCTAAACACTTGATTCCTCATTTTACATAAATATTATGGGGCTACATAGTATATAACATATAGGACTGAGAGCAGGATCTAACAACATACTGCAAACATGAGTTGAATTGAAAGGAAATGAGATAAAATATGAACAAAGAAAGGCAGGAGGATTTTGTACACATTCCCAAACTAACTCTAAAATAAAAGGAACAGTTTCATTCGTTTGGTGATTTGTTTGATGGTAGTGGACGTCAGAACTGACGGCATCATTTCAGGGGAGAGAACTTACTCAAAAGAAAAATGGTTAGGAGGGATTCATGAGGAAACTGATTTAGATTTGCATTCATTAGGTTTAGTGCAGTAATATACACAGCATTTCCTTCTCCACACCGTAACCGTAACCGTAATCTATATATACTAATGTAGGATAGAAGGTACGCATTTTATATACTTGAACGTTGAATGAGAGTAGCCCGTATGCATAACATAACATAGATATAGCTATTGCTAATGCTAATAATACTTCTTCTTGGCTGAAAAAGAGAAAAGTGAAATCTAGAATAATTGCTTTCCCTCCATGCACTCCAACTCCAGCAGGATATACCTACATTCTCCAAACGTCTAAACTCGTCGAACAAACGGAGCGGCAATGTAAAATGTAATATGCACCATTACTGAATGGAAGACCAAAATTGCTATGTATGCGTGCATATTATAAAATAGAATACGCTATCTTTATATATCGTAAGTGAAGAATCAAAATGGCCTACATCCAATTTAAGCTACATATAAAATGAGCTATGTTAAAAAAAACTACATGGGATTGAGGCAAAAAATGTTAATTACCCGTTTTTGAAAATTTTTAAATATTTCATTTAAGTCGGTTTGAGAAGTGCAAAATTTTCCATTTACAACTTTTTGAAAGTGCAATTTTTTTATTTACATTCTTTAAGGATCTTAATATTTTAATTTTTTGTGCATTTCGTTTTTAGCAAAAAATGGATATGGCTCCTTTTGATGCTTCACTCACAATATTCAAAGGTATACGGTATAACGTATATGGTATATCTCTCAAGTTCGGTTCGTTGTACCCAATCCCAAGTAAGTGATCCAAGCAAAACAGATCAAGAAAAAACAGTGCAGTGGTTCTGAAACTAAAATGGCAACTGCCCCCCCCCCCCGCTTATATACCCAGGTCATGTAATGTTAAGGAATAGTAAGCTCCTCTAAGAAATGCATAGAGATACTGTGCCCCCCTTTTTTGCTGGGGTGGGGACTCCAGCAAAAAAAAATCTCTTCGCTGAGCCTCCTAAGACAAACCTGACAAACGGTATAGCCAACCGTCAGCTCCTGTAAAACACAAGCGTCTGTATACCATACATATTTTGTTGTCATTAATTCTTACCAGAAAAGTAGACAAGGTGGAAGTGGAGAAGTGGACAAGTTAAGGAAGTTGATTTAGATATCACTCAACTCATGTTTCCCTTCACGCTACGTAAATCACAGGACGAGATGACTGAACAAATGAATAAATTTACCCCTAAATTTTCCATGTAAATGCTTTTGCGAATTTGTTTAAAGCATAAAGAAGAAAGTAGTCCGCGAAATGTCTTATTTGCGGTTCCCCATGATGTTGAATTCTGAATTGTTCTTTGTCCGTTTCTGTAGTTTTGTGAACGGCTCAAAGTATTACGACAGTCCTACTAAGCTAATGAAAGAAAGTTTACGCAAATTTTAAAACTATTTAATGTTCTGTTATTATGGTACTCTATAAAATAAACTTGTGTTGAAGTGCACGTTTGATTCCGTATTTTGTATCAAATAACTTGAAAATTCAGACGTCACTCAGTCACTCTGTCAATTAAATTACGTTTTATAGAATTTCCATGATTTTGTCAGAGTGATTTTCTTGCTTTCTGTCCCTCATGTTTAATGTATTTTATTAAGAAACTTTCAAAAAAAGCTCAGTCCGGCCCGGCAAGGCTTTAACGCAGACGCACTTTCATACTTTAATTCATGGATGATAATCTGATAGTTGCTATCTATAAGAATGTAATAATGTAAAGACTTCTATTTGTATGGATGCAACTTAATTCCCGTTGAATACAACAGTGTCATGAAAGAACATAAATTATCTTTAGCTTTAAAACATTTTTGTTTAGATAAAAACAAAATAATCATGCTACATTAATAGCTGTATAATAACACATCATTCATATCATACGGTAGTTAGGTAATTTTGCTTTAAAATAGGGTAATGTGAATGGCTAGCATAATATTATAGGGCATACTATTTCATATTATAGGAATAATGTAAATACATACCTATGAAGAAGCTTTGCAGCTATGTACTATGACAATAAAAATAGGACGACATTGAATGAGAGCAGTAACGGTAACGAGCCTATTGACTATTGTATCTATCTATTTGAATGCTTTAAAAGAAAATGTGCACAACATGACCAATCAAAACTAAAAATTAAATTATATTAGAGCATAATTTTTTCAAAAGAATGACTCGTCTAAATTAGGCATCTTTTGTACACATTTTTTAATGAGGTAGAAGATTAGATGTGAAAATATGACACACACAGCACAAAATATGTATGTATACCTGCTTCCTAAAGACAAAAAATATTCCTATACGAAAAATCTAAACTTATAATATGCAATCAATTTTTAAAGGTTTTTATTATCACCATAAATAATACAAACACGCCCTTTCACTTTTGTCCAATAATGGTTTCTTCCAATTTGTAACCTATACCTATACCTATAGCTACGTAATTACTATAGTTTTTTCTAGTTTCTAATGCTCCAGTTGGTTTTCTCAAGAACTGTCCATAGAAGGGGATGGGAGTTGGCTAAAGCATGAAATTCAGTCACATTATTTCCATCACAAATTACATCACAAAAAAATGTGTCCTTCGTCATTTTTAAGAATTTCATATTATTTGTAAATAAGGCAATCTTGATTTGGTTGCAATATAATATTTTGTATAGTCTGTAGAACATATCTCTGTCCCAGTAATATTTCATAACATTATGCAAGTTGTGATATAGTAAGAAACGAAAACGAAAACAACTTTAGTTTTGACTTTCAAATTACTCGAACGAAACATCAAAATCGGGGCGAGGAAATCCTTTTCGGAGAACATTTTTACATTTCGAGATTCTAGATAGATCCTATAAATAGATAATACATGGTGCATGCGGTATGTACATATGCAGATATGCACTACTTTTTTAGGGCAATTTCCGTAATTGTGTACATAATTATATTACCTGCTATGCTTTTTTTTTTATTTGTGGAGGAAAAGAGAAAATGCAATAGCTTTAGATTATTAGACTATATAATACAGACAGGACGCGCTATAATATTGTATATACCAGGTAAAATTCAAAGGAAATATATAGCTACACAGATATAATATGCAGTACGATATCAAAATTAGATATGTTTCGCAATGTTTAAACTTTGCGTAAAAAATGAGTTATATATTTATATCATGTAACCATATACTAAGTACCTATGTATATATGTATACATTGCTTTTTTTTTCGTCAAAGAGCCCTGTCCAAATTTGTTATGAGCTACCAAAAAAAATTGTAAATAATATATAATCTTCATATTTTGTGGAAATATTCAGGCTTTAGACGTTGAATACTTGAAACAGTTCAAACCACCATATATAGGATTATACCCTAATTCAATATGTAGTTATATTAGATATATTTGACGGTACAATTTTTCTGTATACTCACTTTAAGGCTGACATCAAACGTAGTTGGATGGAGAGAAATATTTTTCGACGACAAAACAGGTAGAAAAGAAAATACCATACTATGAGGTTACTATTTCTACCTAGGTACGTCATAATATAACCATGTGTCAGTATGATATTATAATTACGTGTAAGTATCTTCAACCTAAACTACATAACGTAACTTAAGAGTCATTCTACATATATTTCATGTAGGAGAAAACTTTTATCACTTTCAATTTCTATATTATAATTTTATTCAGGTTTCTCCTCTTCTCCGTGTGTGTGTATCCGTCATGTTCAAAGTTAAATGAGACCATGTGAAATCCCGGACTGACGCTGAGGTTGTCGTGCTCCAGTCCGTGGTTGCCCTTCTCTCCTACCATTTGGCTCTATCTGAGTTTTTCCCACTGGGGAGGGCATTTCTGTGGAATGCTTCCGTCGGGCTGAGCTACTCCGGAGCCAAATACAGACAAAGGCGAGAAGGTGGAGGATGAAGAAGATTGCGGCTACCATGATAAGATCACGATACAAGTTACTCTGTTCGAAACCAAGGGATGTGAGTACTTCTTGACCAGTTTGCTTGCAGGGCATTGTACTATTTCCTCCATCCTTCTTTTGTCTTCCTTCACATTCTAAATTCCCCACATTAATTAAGTAGATATAGGTACATTCTCGTCGTTATAGACAACATGATGCAAGCACAATCACGACACTCACATTGTACTAATATGCTATGTATTTACATTTGGTATGTATACTGGTATATCTTTCCCGAATGGTACTTTCCCATGCCATGTAAGGCATATATCATAATAATGTTAATCCAAATTTTGACAACTCATACTTTAAGTTGAATAGAAACTTTGTGATATTAAATATTCCCATAACCATTATTTATCCTCCAACCTTTGCTTTGGATTTATTTCTTTAATTCGGGGATTTGAATTTTTCATTAATCTGAACTTCAAATAATAATGTTGAAAGCCATTTCATATTTTTTGAAGCTCAAACAAGTTGTTAGTTACAATAAATAGCATTAATTTTAAATCAGTAGTAGCAGGAAATTTTTTGAAAATGTGTCTTTGAGTTTGTGTCTTGCATGGGAATTGATATATCGCTACTGAAGAATCAAAATTGTCCATCTCCATTTTTTTTCTCAAATACATATTATTATATAGTGTATAATTTGGGTTTTCAGCAAGTGTACATAACCGATTACCTCCATCCAATACTTAAATACTTAAATCCTATATGCAAATTGGAGTATTTACTGTACGTTGCCTGATGAAGCTGAAGATAATTTTTAATATTCTTCCTCTATGTATTCATCCCTATGTTACCCTCCATAATAGCGTATGCAAGAAGCAAAAGTATATTTACCAATTGAATTAATGCCATCCCATTGAAGAATCGTGAGAGCCTCGTTACTGTACATCATCCAAGACATATATTTGACCCAGTTAAGGTAGATCGGTATGGTTCTGAAATAGTTAATACAGAGAATTTGAAAATTTTGCAAATCAACAAATTTTCTAATACTTTTTTGGGTCACAAAAAATAATAAAAGTAGGTAAGTATACAAAAATGGTAACAGGAAGGATTTGCATTCATTTTACCTAGTCGGCATTGCTGAATAACGATATCAATAAAACCAATATTCCAGAGATCAACGTGCATTTATCGGATTAAAGACGATTTGAAGAATAAAAGGACTTTTGTTGTGAAGTAGTCTGTATTCATTTTAATACAAGGAGAAAAATAGCGGGAATTTATATATGTAGTAAACGATGTTGGGACTGGGGTGAGAATTCTCAATTTTTAAATTTAGAACTCAAACTTATACCACCAGAGCTAAACTTTAGATAATTACATGCACATCAAAGATACCACTTACACAAGTATTATATAAACTTGTGTTGTGGGGGATTTAGGATGTATAGGCTAAGTAATGAAGAAATATCTATCCAACAATATATTCATTTTAAAGTAATAATTCGCCCCAATTATAATGGTATCCCAAGCATCTGCTTGTTTCCACCACTACTGTTTGACTGATCGAGAATCACAAGACCCTATTTAATGAATTTAAATGGTAAATGACTTCATGCGTATAATTGACTAAATTACCTTCAGGGCTCTATAATATGTTTGTACATCCTAGACTCCCATCAAGAAATATCTAAATTGAAGTATGTAGGTACAAATACAACTTTCCGAGACTTTATGTTAGTCCTAGATCAATAGATAATCATCTCTGTGAGTTCATGGGAATAACTGAACTGGAGTAACTCTTCATCTCGTCTGATGTTACACTACGAAGCACTCAAATTATAAATTTGAGACATAGGCGCTTACACATGAAGAGTTTTTTACCAAAACGGGTTAGGAGTTTATCAAAGCAAATTTTACACAGGAACAACGAATTTCAAATAAAATATTACTGGACGATTCCTGTAGCCAATATGTTTCCATATATTATGCTCTACCGAAACAGTTTTTACTCCTAACCTTTTCTTGCATAAAAAAAAATTTACGCGGGGTGGCAATTGTTGTCTTTTATAAATTACAAAAACACTTGAAAACCAAATTTAAATCAGAAATCAATGTTTCAGGTTGACTTTTCCCATTTTGTCAAAATAAACAAAATTTTTGCCTTTGGTCGAACTTTGATATTTACAATGCAGCACAGAAACGTATTCAGTTGGATAGTGCACGTAAATCAAATAATCGCTTATCTCTTTTTGCCAAAAAATTATTCATATATAGAATATAGGTATAGGTATATCTTACTACGAATATTATTAGTTGAGTGTAAGGCAGGACCCGGAGATACATATATATTAAAAGTTTGAATTTGTACTATATGATGGAGCCTGCTTGGAAAGGCGGAAGGTTTGACATGTTCGTGACCGCAGTGAAAGAATTACATTGTTCGAATTGGAGTTATAAATTATTCATTGGTGTCATCAGGAGATGAACAGCATCTACGAGAACCGCAGCGTAAGAGGAGACAGACGACCCGATCAAAATCCAAGATTCAAGTCCAAGACTCATTGAAATTCCCTCCTCTACTGTCTCTACTGTTCAGAAATTATGATCTGTAGGAGTCGGCTGGCTGAGATGGCTGCTTTTGCTATATGATGGGGTATTAAAAGTGAAAATATAATATGTATGAGGGTTGGTCTTGGTCTTGGACTTGGTACTGATGCTGGGTTCTGTCAGTCTGCCTGGTTCTGGCCTGGCACTGGTCGTGACATTTTTACATTGCTATGGTAACAGTTAATGCCGTAGGATCTAGTACTATATCTACATAAGTTTAATAATCTCCCCAAAATGATATACTAACGTAGGCCCATTAAAACGGATTTTATCTGCACTCACGTCTTATTGCAATTGTATTCTGTACTGATATTACTATGAATTCCATACATCAGCATCGCACTGGGACGAACTACGACTTTTAGATTTAGCATTTCTATAGCCATAGCAGACAAAAAAAATTCATAGACTGAAACAGGTGACCATGGCCCTGGTTTCGTGATCCAGGCAGGAGCACTTTTTTCAATCTTTTTTTTTATAGATTTTCTCACTATGAAGCCCTGCCACAAATCTTGGCCAAAAAGAGCTTAAGAATGATGTATGTCTCTACTGTATAGACATTTGACAAATCTGTGATACGGCCAGTCCCTGCCTCTTCTGCACTCTACATGTCACCGTCATCACACAGCTCAATCCTTCTACCAGGATCAAGATCAAATCAATTCACAACTGATGCGCCTTTCATGGAACTTTCACGTCCAACCTCCTTAAATGCATCAGTGCAGAGTATATTTACCAATTTATCCATAGTATGACTAATAATGGGCATCTATGTGTATAGTTCCGTGTACAGTACACACTGATACATTCTCATGGGGTGTCAGTCGTACGGAACCTGCCTGGAAATTTTTGATAAAGTAAAATGTTTTATTGAAAATTGAGCATTTTCTATCACCGTCATCTTTCTTAGTTACACATATGTATAATAAAGAGGCTCAAGAAAGTGGATTTATACTACTGATATACTAGAAAAAAACAAGCCCTTGTTTAATGGCAGCCCTAACAGTAACATAAGGTATTTTGAATTTTACGCCAGTTCTAAAATTCAATATTTTGTATTATTTTTCCTCATTTTAGTAATAAGCAATCTGCACCGCAAGGATCTGTTAGCAGCACAAGCTACTTAATGGGATCGCCCATAAATGATGTAATCGGAAGGGTCAGTGGGTCTAGTCGGGTATCGATGACATGCCATGGTAAAAATAGCGGCTTACGTAATGTTACATTGGCGACCTGGGGGTGGGGCGGTCGTAAAAGAGTGGTAATTTGGGTGGCATCATTTATTTATGGACTATCCCTATAAAGGGAGAACTGTACCGCTACATTGTAGCATATTTGATTCTGGAACCTTAGTGCAATTTATAAGCACGCTTTTGACCGTTTTCTTCTTCTGTATAGTTTCGGCAAATTTTGATTTAACTCGCTGCGTAGCTAATTTATTGTATTCCATTCCTCACGCGCTGCGCCTTTTGACACCTCCCCCGTCATTGTATGTTGCGTTTACTGACCCTGTATGCATCTAACAAAGGAATCACGCCGCATGTACTCTCTCGATTTTAAAAACAATGTCCACAATGAATTAGACCGCACTTGGTCACTACAGATCCAAAGTAACTCTCGACTGCATTTTGCGCCGTTCGCTCACAATCAAGCGCCAAAGCTTAAAAAAATCGATGTTTGATCGACTTTGCAACCCCGTAGCTTTTACAATTTTCGTCCGATTTTCAAACAATTTAAAGTTTTGTGATCTCTAGGACTTTGTATTACCTCAAAAATTTAAACTTTTATAATTTGGAAAAGAAATAATTTTTTCTGATTTTTTTCTTAAAACCAATTTTCTTGAAGGCACACAAAAAATACTACAATTTTATAACAAAAATTAACATTTAAAAGATTTTAATTAACTTTTTAGATAATGTTTCAGAAATCAAAAAACTATATTTTTTTTAAAAATCCGACCAACATTGTAGGAGCAACAGGGTTGCAAAGTTACAAAAAATCGATTTTTTTTAAACTTTGGCGCGTGATTATGAGCGAGCGCTGCAAAATGCAGTCGAGTTACTTTAGAACCAAGTGCGGCCTAATTCATTGTGGGTATTTTTTCAAAATCGAGAGGGTACATGTGGCATGGTTCCCTAGTAAGTTCCCTAATACCGTGAATTATAATATAGATGAAGGGAATTTTTTGAATTGAGCCCTAATTTTTTACACTCACCCAACCGCGGATCCCGACGGGGGGGGGGGCTAGGGGGCTCTAGCCCCCCCCCCCAGAAGGATATTTTTTAGCATTGTAGAGACAGCAGCGGCCATTTCCAATATGGCGGCTTAACATTGTTAGCCCAAAAAAATGTTTGTAAACCTTCCTTAACTTCCACTTTTTCAATAAAAATTTCTATAGTTTGCTTATATTTCCGCACGGATCAATTTTTCTAGGATTATTAGCTACTAATATCCAGTCAATGCTATTACACACATACTCTACGCTCAATCATTAATTAAAAATAATAATAGGAAATGAGAGATATTTTACACAGAGGTGCTGACTTGAAATAAATTCCTTTAAATTTAAATTTTACCTCACGTTTACATAAAGACCAGCTGAAACAATGATGAGCTGATTAATTGGCATCATTACTAGAAAGCTTGTATCCACGGACTCAAAAGCAGCTGAGAGGAAACATCCTACAATGAGTAATAACCAATTAAAGATTAGAGTGAGGAATAGTTAAAACCAATTGTAAACTATATACCTACCTACCGTTCTGAAGCTGTAACTATGTACAATGCACAGCACAATAATATTATAGTAATTGCAGCTACTTCCAGCATGAATTATTCTGTACGGGAGATGGATAAAATAAACAATATAATAATAAATTGGAACAGAAATATTTGGAGAAGCTTTTAAACTACTAAAATTATTCAAAAGGGTTCGTGGAGACAGAGGAAACATAAACAGGGAAGCAGCATGAAGTTGTACTGTAAGAGGACACAGTAGGATTCGTAATAATTATGCTCTTTATGATCATATATGATCATGATCAGGCTGGGAGGAATGAAGATAAATTATATTTCTTTCCTCTCGACGTATATACCCATGTAGTCATCCTATCATCATCATCATCGCCATGCTCATGGAATGGAACGATAAGCCGAGAGACCGAGAGAGAGAGCCTTTTGCTAATGTGAATAACGTAAACTAAACACGAGGGAGAACAATGAGGGAAAGTGACAGATTTATACTCACCGTAAGCACAAGCTACATTTGCCGTCATGATGACAACTAAGGCTGTCATAAAGAATGCATGAATATCCGGTCGAAGTCCTATGATCCAGTAAGCAATTGTGGTAAATAGGAAAGGCTCAATTATGAATCCGGGAATCTGAGAGCAGAAACAAAACATTTGTCATGAGTGTCTCCGCACATTTCTAACTTTAAATATGTACCTATACTGATATGCCTATAGGTCTGCCCCGTCCCATATAGCCCATAGCCCCTCTATCTGCATTGCATTCTTCCCTCATCTCCTTTTGGCTTCTCACTTCAGTCCACATCAGCATCTAGAATTCCCAAATCTCTGCTTTACCCTTCGGTGTGCCCTATACCCATACCCATCTAGACTCGTCTTCTTGGGCTCCATGAGAATAATTACCCGCCCCGACGTTGTAGCTACCTACCTTACATACTAAATAAATACTCTCAAAATCGCGACGGTTTAACAATTAATCTTGTTGAGCTCGCACTGAAGTCAGTGGAATGGAAGTGTGTTAAACTTTTATCTCCATACTGGACTATTCATCCCCCTTACATTTTAATGGATTTTACTCCATTTTACAGTCCAATGAGACTTTTGTCTCAGCATCTCTATTCGAATACCATACAGCACAGCCCCTAAATAATGATATGAGTACAAGGTACTTATTGCACTATAGAGCTCTACAGTCTTTCAACGTTTCATCAAACCCGCAACTCAAATCGAACAAATTCAAACAAAAATCATATTTAAATGTAATAAAAACAGTCTATAATATATGCTACATTGCATTCGTCGTCATTTTCTAAAGGCTAAGCCACACTATGATTTGCATATATAAGCAAAATAAAAGTCTAAACATACACAGTAAAGATGTCATTTTCCCCTCAAATTCGCGGAGTTTCGTGCCCATTTTCATCCCTATAAAAATACACGTGGGGTATATTGCATTCTCAAAATCCAAAGTCACATGCATCAATACTTACCAATGATAAAATTTTAGATATGTAGTACGTATCACTTCGGTACAGCGAGCTGCTCACCTCTCGTAAGAAAATGGGAATCTCTTGAGGAAAAACCTTAATTAAAATAAACGGCCATCAAAATACTTGTGTACTGTGCTGGCTAGTTGAATAAAAATTACAAAATTACAAGGAAAGGAGAATAGAAATACATACAAGAAATAGGTGTCTATAATTTATATGTGCTTATAGGTACATTGGACTGGAAGGTCGTCGAACCGTTCTTGTAATTATTCACATGTTAAATTTTTCCCGAATTCTAATATATTTAATAAGTAAGTAATGCAAATCAAATAGTAAGTATTCTCCATGTTAAATGTAGGAAATTACTCTTCCATAATTTGTAATAGTGGAACCTTTACGATGTCTATAGAAATTGAATTTGAATATTTTTTCTTTTCCGCATTCCACAAATATCTTGGACATAAAAGTCTTTCCTGCTTCTATTGTGTTCAACTGGCTGAACTTATTGTAAATCTAATTATGCAAATTTAACTATGCTTTTTATGTCGCATGATCACTTCAAGAGTGGCCATTGACTATATTAATTTGTATTACATTCATATATCCTCGTAATTTTAGTATGTAGGTACTTGTATGTATATTCATAAAGACCAGGTAGGTACCTACATGCAATACATTACAACTACATTAATGATTTTAATTATTTTCTTCCCTCCATACGTTAAATTTGATATTTGCTGAAGCTTCTACTTATTCTGCGGCTAATTGACAAGTGGCAGTAAATTATAAAAAAGGACATGCGGCAGTATAGGCCTTTTGCTCCATACGGCATGCAGTTGATATAACTGGTATGGTAGTTTGAAAATATTTTGAACATAGGTAGGTACCATATAGTAACTAAAGTAAAGGTAGCCAAGGAAATAATGTATGGGTGGCCTTTGATCTGTGCTCATCAGTTTGACTTAAGATGCTTTGTCGACGCCTTCCCATTATTGTCTTTCTTATGATTAGTGATGGTTAACACTTGAAGAAAATACAAGAAAGGCACAGATGTGCAAAATGTGAAAATTTTCCTCCCTCGTCCCCAGTCCCCCTTTTACACGAATTTAACAATTCAAATATCCAAAATGAGGCACTCAAAAGTCTAGAGACAAGATTAAGCATACAAATTATATGGGAAATTTAACTGTGAAAAAGCATTCTCATGCAATTTGTCCTCGTGTCATCCTTCCACTGTTTTACCATTAATTCGTATGTTTTCTCCATTTAAATTGAAATTCACTGAGAAACTCAGCACTGTACTATACTATAGTCGCAGTACTATAAAGTTAGCACCTCAAGCTTATAATCTCCTCTGGATGTCTACACTTCACAGATCAGCACCAACACCAACTGTCATTCTATGCCTAGCTAAGTACTATCACTATATTCACTATAGGATAAGTCCTATAGCAGCTGTGAACCACAGTTATGATTATCCCCATCACCATTATTATTATTAAGGCAACTGGAAGAGAAAATTGTCAGGATTCCAACTTGAAAACTTGGAATGGAGAAAGCAAGAAAGAAAGAAAGGAGAGAGTGACACTTTGGATGGGAGAAGATGAAGATGTCAACGAGGGACGCGGAGAACGGAATTATGATATGTTTAGCACAAAAGAATTAGTTATGTCCATATAGTTCATACAGCAAACTGTACACACGCTAATAAATGTGGCGAGTGTCGTATATAGTAAAGGACCTACATAATGTTAGCATGAGATGTATTATCTGCATATAATTATACTTACACTGAGAACAGCATAGCAAGATGGGAAATTATTTTCAGTGAGGAAAAAGAACAAAGCTCCCTCAATGTCTTGAATGCCCTTTTGATTCAGTTTAACCCCAGCAAAAAATGAAGCAATCAGAATCGACGTCACCTGTCAAAACGTCCCAAGTCCCAAAAAACATCCACAAAAAAAAATAGAAATGAAATATAATCTGACAATGAGTGTAACAAGAATATAATTACATATATCCTAAGACGATGACAATGACATAGTTGACGCCTATAATATAGCATATAGTTATCAAGGATTTATGTAAGGTTATTGGGTGTTGGTATTTGGGACGGCGGGATAGACTCAATGTTGACGGTGATAGAAGAGAAAAAAACAAAAATACTGATAGGACTGGAGACCATTCAATTACTATTACCGTTTTGTGTATAGTCCGTATCATGTGCACAGATGGGTTTCGAATAGAATCGAGGACGGATCTCCACGTCAACCAGTAGATTTGAGCTCTCCATTCTGCACGAAATCTTTTCATCATAAATCGATTATTAGTCACAACCTGAATGTTTTTTTTTTCTACTTTTACTTTTTTTCCCCCACATTTTTTAAAATAGTCAAAATATAATTGAAAATGATTAATTAACTATTCGCGGAATTTTTTTCTTCACAGAATATGTAGATTTAAATATTCGCTTACATGGTTGTTCCTCGCTTCACCCCGTCTCCTCCACGTCGATCTGCATTCTGATTTGGAAAACAATTAAAATTGCATTCTGACTTTATGTGACAACACCATACATACATAGTTAAGAAAACCGACATTTATATGCAGACATGAGCAGCAGATAAAAAAACGGGGTTTAAATTAAAATGCAACACAGTCCCTTCCCCCCGCATTCGGTCCTTGTGATCATAATCGTAAACTTAATTGTGTTCGTAAAAAAAACCAGGACGAAGAAGATCCGCCGCACCGTTAGGAGTGTGGCGAATGCAGTTCTAAAGTCTTAAGTGGCTTGCATGTATAATTTAAATTTAATTCGCTCACTCTCCCATGTATTTTCAATGACAATGACGAAGCCGAGACAGACAGTAATTAAATGTTACTTCACTCTAAATGTGAATAAATTAAATATCTCTCTTGTTCATCAAGTCCACCAAGAATTTCCTTGAAACATTATAAAAATACATAATAATATATGACTATAAACTTTGTAGTAACTTTGTGTAGTAACTTTAAATTTAATAAAAAAAAATTGGGGAATGAGAATGACATTGATTAAATTTAATGGCTTTAATTTAATTAATTGAGCTCAATGTATAGTGCATCAAAATGTAGAGCCAAAAGAAGAAGAAGAAGAAAAGGCCGGAGAGAGAACAGTTTAGTTTAAATTGAAAGAGCTCTATATTATTATAACCTTGTGTGAATTTGAATAGGAGGACCAGAATGAGGAGGCGTCGTTAAATTTTTGAATGTTGGAAGCAAGATGACTCGCTGTCTCCGACCCAGAAAAACGATCACAAATGCCATGAATTCTTTTTGTCTCCAGCTCCTCATCCATCTCTCTCCTTGCTGCAAGTGTCTGACTGTAAAAGTCAGCAGGATTGTAGTTGTGAGGACATTGATAGCCAAGCCTTTTGGAGGTTGCATGTACCCAATTCCGGAGAGAAGACATTTACCATAGACACACAAAAAATAGAGGACATTGAATAGAAAAAGTTATAAAGTTATTAAGTACCGGTACCGACACTCTCATACTCAGTTGGGGTAGAAAATGGGGAAGACATTGTAATGGGACAAGACGTGTGAAATAAAAAGGAGCATCTTCTTCTTCAAGGGCTAAGAAATTATTCATGCATAGTACAGTACAGTACAGTACAGTACAGAGAGCAGCAGCACTCCATGTTTTCAAAGATCCTACCTACATGTTTAAACTTTGTATTGTTTAGCTGAAGGACACACACTATATGTAATTTTGAAAGTAGGCATCTGTAGTATGTCTCTATCTACATAGCACTCCAAATTATGTAATCTAATTCCTTCGCCACCTTGGTAGTAGTAGTAGTGTTGGTAGACCAACAAAAGGCATCTCAAACTTTAACGGTGAACATTATTTCTTTTACAGCTGCTACAATTTAATGCTCCTCTTCGATGCATTCCAAATGGCAGTGCATTGTTTATCATTGTCATTCTATCGTAAACACCATGCTTCATGGACTCTTCGTCCAAGTTTATGCTAAAACATTTTAACCCTCTAAAACTGTAACTACTGTCAAAGGAGTTCTGGGGTGAAGCAGTACCAGCCGCATATTATAATGCAGTTTTTAAATAAAAGCTAAAATTTTCTTCGCTATAATACTACATACTGGTAGTTTGAAATAATTCTTAAAAATATCCATACATTCTATACGTAGATTTTGTTCCAAATTTAAAATGTCTCGTTTTCCTACTACTCAAATATACAACTTATTTATTCAACTAAAAGTAAGTTTGTACTTTGCAACAAAAAATGTAGGTATATATAATTTAGAGAGTTTGAGTTTCCCTACTTGTTAACTGACATTTTGATGCTGGTCGTAATTTCAAATATATTTATCACGTCCTCGTGAACATATACAATACCGTCTGAATTCAAACAGAGAATTCCCTAGATTCCTTATTCCTTATACTTCCCTGTCTTGGAAATAAAATTTGTTTGCACAAAAAACAGGAGAGCTGAGGGGGCTCGGAATAATAAAATTCTCAATGCAACTTCCGAATGTATCGTAATACTTCTCAAAGTTTAACCATGTGTCAAATAAACACGTTTTTACAGGGAGTTTCATGCAGTACGAGGGGCGAATTATTGAACACACAACAACAAAAGTAACAGTAAAATAGGAAATAAATAATGCTGATGGAAAGTAATCGAGACAGTTTAGATAATCAAATATGTTGAAAAGTTTACTCCCTATACTGAAGTCTTGTGCTTCAATCATATATATATAGTTATCCTTTGAGATGACAAATTTACATACAATTTTTCCACAAAATTCCATGGAATGTAATCGAATAATCGAGTCAACTTTAAATGTCATGTTGGATCGAATTAACCATGGATTTAAAAATATACATTGTTAAGGGGTTGTGTGTGTGTGCGGGATCAGGATTCATTAGAAATATGCAAAAATCAATCAAGATTTGAATTTTCTTGCAGGCCTTTACTACACAACGTTATTACAATATATCCCTGCCATTTTGAAATTTATTCTCTCAAATTTTTGGTATTTATAAAAGCATTTAGAAAAAATTGTCCACTCTCAGCTGTATTTTAAAAATGTGTATCCCTCATATACTGTACCGCACTTGAGCTTTAACTACAAATATACAGGGGAAGACAGCTTTGTATGCATTGCCGCTTGACTATTAGGTAGAAACGTGACAATAAGTTGGAACTTACGACTGGAAAAATGGTTCAGCCTCTTGACTTGTGCCAGTGAAAGCAACTCTCCCTTCAGTAAGTAAGATGAGGTGGTTGAAAGCCGAGAATACCTGAAGCCATACTTTAAGATTACATACCAAAGCTCTCATTCTTAAAACATAAGAAGACGTGATATATTTGACAAAGGAAGAAGGAAAAAAAATGATGTATGTCATACAAACACAAGGAAACAATTTCAAGCCCGTATTCGCTGTCTCTCACTCTGCCTGCGTTACCTGCCTCCGTATATAGCTACATATATATTAATAAATATATTCAAATATATATATGGATCGAGAGTTGAATTATAATTCTAATTTGCTCCTTTTATATTTATTTTCCCCTTTATTTCCTTCTTCTTTCATCTCTCGAGTCCCTCCAGTAGTAGGGAGGATGGCTGGCTGGCACGTAATTTATTCAGGACGGTGACAGCGCGGTTTTGGTTCTGGTTGTGGTGAGTATTGAGACTGAGTGAGTGAGACCGCAAGAAAGACGTCGTAATTGATAATGGTATTTGGAAAAGATTGAGTTTATAGAAATTCAAATGCCTTCTCAGAATCCAGTAACTTAACAAAGGCGGTTTATCAGGAGTAGAGTCGACATATTACATACTTATATACAGACTTTTTGGAATCACTATTCCTTTTATGCATCTACTATAATCCTCGGCTTTAGTAAAGTACATTCTCTAAATGGCACTTTATTGTCTTAATGGAAGTATCTACCTCTGCCTCTGCCTCTATGCGCCATTATACGTTGACTTAATCTTATGGATAACGTTATACATTACCCTTTAAAAGAGCATTGAAAAAAAAACGTTCCTACATTTTTTTCTTTCCCCGTATGCTCTGATTTAAGTATTTATCAATGCTTTTGGTGAAAGTTTGCACAATATCTTCTGTTTGTATGTACCTACATAGGTAGTTTCGTACTTATCAGTTAGGTACATTTTCCCCAGTAGAAAAAGATGAAGCTACGGCTTGTGGATGCCCCAGAGTCAGGCAGGACTAAACTGTATTTAAAATGGTGACGTCTCCCTCCAAATTTCCCACAAAAATTTCAAACATGGAAAAATTCTTTCGAGTTTATAATGGTGTGCACCCTCGCAAACATTAGCACCTGTATATAAATGGAATGCCTATTGAAATTTGTATATCTGAAATAATTCAAAAGCCAGGCCCGGTGCCGTGTATTAAAAGTATAGGAGTGCCCCTTATTCAACAAACACACAAAAAAAGATCATGAGTTTTCCAAACTGCAAATATACACACTGGATCTTTGAAACGGATCTTATACGATTAGACTTTTGAATTCCTTTGTGGTATATTATATGCATTTGGAATCCTGTCCTTGGATTTGAGCGAAGATACTCTCCTCAGTCCTCAGCTCCACTGAATAAATAGAATTTATGTCTAAAAAGAAATCTTCCCACCACCACCACCACCACTACCACCATTCCCAGCTCGGTGTCAACACGTTGTATTGATATTAACATAGAAATTTCAATACGGAATTGAATAGTTTGTGTCGTGGAGCTTGTTGTACGAACTGTATCAGGACCATCTGTACACATTTACATGGATGGTGTTGCTACGTTTTTGGATGTCTGATGCTATGGTTTTGGCCATTTCTGGTTGTTTACTAGCTACCAGAAATGTTACTGAAAATTGATGAATTTTACTACAAAATTGATATGAAAATTGTAAGAAAACTGAACTAACTGAAAATCCACTGCTTTAGTGGATCGAACGGAACAATACGTCAGAAGCGAATGAGTGTTCAGACCCGCTGGTCACGCTAATAAGAACCTCATGAAGCTGAGAAATTATGTGAAAATACTGAATTATATGATTATTCTTGTTAATTTACTTATTTCTAATAAAAATCGCTTTCTCATTTAATTTTGTCTATTTGGCCGCTACCAAATAGACATTTACGCAAGCAATTTTATTTCTAAAACGTCGTGTGGCGTTTACATGGTCCTTCGAACCGGATCACCTGAACTAGACTAGGGATTTACACTCCCATGTTCTTCGGTTGACGGGGGGAGAATTCGAGATCCTAATAAGTGGTCAACCAGAAGAAAAGTTTGATTTATTTCCAGCGGAAGAACCCATTGAATAGCTGATTCGTATTTGGAAGTATTCTGGAAATTTTTCTCTCGCATTGAACTTGAACCATTGGCTGCTTGCCACATGGTCCTTCGACACCTACCTTGCACCAACCTAGGGATTTACAACCCCTGTTTTCTGGACTGCTGGCTGCCTGCCACATGGTCCTTCGAACATCGACTTTGAACCACCCTGGGCCTTACACACCCATTTCTCGGTTTTTTTTCTTTCTGTTGATGGTGGGGAGACGGATTTTCTACAGTGATCAATCAGAAGAGAAAACCACAAAAGAGTTCTCAGAAGAAGAATTCATTGGATAGCTGATTCATTGGAGGTCTTCTGGAGCGATTTTGTTGCAGTATCCAATTTTTCTCAGCGCCTTCGGCGGGAAATTGGAAGACATTTTTAGAGCGACAAATATTAAATTAAATTTCTGCTGCTGGAATTTTTGGAGAAATTTTGAAGGAATCTTCGTATGATCAAAAACCCAATTGGCTGCTTGCCACATGGTCCGAAGCCTATTTTGAGCCATTCTAAGAATTGTTTTCTGCTTCGGTGTTTGCTACAGAGGACTTCATCAAGCAGCTTGCTTTTTCGGGTGTTTTTCTGGACATCGAAAATTTGAATATTTCTTCGACTGGATTTGCGAAATCAGTGTTCTACAAACGTGCCTGCTTGCAACTGCTCATTACTAGAAACTATTTCTGCATTTTTGCTTCTAATGGCTGCTACAGTTGATGTGCCTTACAGTATTCGTTTTCCCGGAGGGTTGCTATCTCGGCTATTGGTGTCATCTGTTGACGGGGGGAGAAGTCGTCTGGATTTCGATTGTACAGTGAGAGCTGCTCATCGTTCATCGAATGCAAGTTGTAGTACGAAGTCAACAGTGTCTACCAGAAACTCAAGTAAAAGCCGTGGGGCAAAGCCAGACAGGCTAATGTCTAATACTGAGATACGTCAAGTACTACAGGAATTAGATGAGCGTAAACGCAAGAGAGAAGAGGCACGTGTTGAGCGGGAAAAAGCGCGTGTTAAGAGGGAAGAAGCGCGTGTTAAGAGGGAAAAAGCTCATGATCAAAAACTACGAAAGTTAATGATGTTGGAAATGGATTACAGCCATACTACGGGCGAAGTAGATGCTGAGTCCAACGCTTCTCAAGTTTTGAGTGATGAGGAATGCAGTGATGCTATTCGTAGTACTACAGAGACTAGTGCTCTCACAAAGTTGATGCCCATGTCAA
This sequence comes from Dicyrtomina minuta, assembly GCA_949802685.1. NCBI lineage: Eukaryota > Metazoa > Arthropoda > Collembola > Symphypleona > Dicyrtomidae > Dicyrtomina > Dicyrtomina minuta. The sequence continues at coordinate 63,366,952 of OX461809.1, forward strand.
GGGCAGGTGGCGCTGTACCCGGTGACATTTCAACTGGTCTTGACGGTACAGATGGTCAAGACACGGTACGGACGGTGCCTAAATGTACAGAGGTCGCAGCATTGCCTACGTCTAGGTCAGTGGCTCAAGTCACTTTCCTAAATCCGTTGCTTTTCGGCAAAAAACCACCGCCAGAGGTCGCATTTGACCCTATTCCTAATATTGAAACTGCAAACGGATCTAGATATCTCCCAGCTGGGGTAGATGTCGGCGCTTTATCTTTTGCTGACTTGCATGCTAAATTTGAGTCAGTGATTTCGTTTGACGGTGGGGAGAGGGCGCTGCAAGCTGATGGCAATCAACGATGGTCAAATCGAAGCACTGACCAAGATCAAGCTTTTTTATTAAAAAGGTCTAGCGCAAAAGGTTTAAAAGAACAGAATATGGACCACCAGATGTCGCTTACAACGACAAGGTCAACAACCGACTGGACCTATGAACAGAAAAGCAATGAAAAAGATTCTAGGACTTCTCAATGTCTTGCTGTTAAGAATTTGAACAACCAAGTTACCACAATTGGTGACGTAGAAGAAAGAATAATGACCTTTGATCTCATATCAACCTGTGATGTCATTTGGAACATAAATGAAAAATTGAAACCGTATTTTTATTATTTTTTGCATTTCCCGAATTGCAGGAAATACGATTTTGAGAACAGTAGGAGATTTGGGGTAATATGGAATTTTTTCGAATTTTGGAATAACTGGATCAGTAAGTCGTTGCTTGGGTGCTCAATCCAAATTTGTAAGATGGCTATTCCTCTATGCACTTGGAATGTTACCCGAATGGTACATGATCCTGGAATTTTAATAAACAAGCTTGCATCTCAATTTCACCGAACTTTGACCTGACTGTATAAACCTACGATTACAAGACAGGAGATCATATCATCAGGACATCGGCGGGGAGAATGTTGCTACGTTTTTGGATGTCTGATGCTATGGTTTTGGCCATTTCTGGTTGTTTACTAGCTACCAGAAATGTTACTGAAAATTGATGAATTTTACTACAAAATTGATATGAAAATTGTAAGAAAACTGAACTAACTGAAAATCCACTGCTTTAGTGGATCGAACGGAACAATACGTCAGAAGCGAATGAGTGTTCAGACCCGCTGGTCACGCTAATAAGAACCTCATAAAGCTGTGAAATTATGTGAAAATACTGAATTATATGATTATTCTTGTTAATTTACTAATTTCTAATAAATCGATTTCTCATTTAATGTTGTCTATTTGGCCGCTACCAAATAGACATTTACGCAAGCAATTTTATTTCTAAAACGTCGTGTGGCGTTTACAGATGGCTTTACCACTACCACTCTGCAGAGAGAAAATCACGGAATTAAAGCAATGGAACTTTCGGGTTTTCTCCGAGCCGACATATTTATTTTCCCTTCCCTCGCTCTCCTTTACAGTTAAAGTCAAACATGACTTCACAAAGGGAACTAAACCGTGAAATGAAAATATAGGTAGGGCGATACTATATGCGCACCTATCTAATGTTTACTTGGCCATTCGGTAAAGTTCTATCTACCTACCTAAAAATATGCAAATGTGTGGTGGTATTGGTATAAATAGTAAATCTATGAATAAATACTGTATACCTACCTACGCATCTATCTATATGACACGTAAGTCTGTTTCTATCAATATCTTTTTAGCTTTTTCCTCCTTTAAAAAAAAGGTGACGTTGTCAGATATTCAATCATACTCCACCCTTTCAATGGTCATATGGGTGGTAGGTACATATGGTATAGCATCTGTACTGTACACATCTCCAGCATTTATCTCCACACAAAGTATGTCCCTATGCCTTACCTACCTAGTACCTACCGGCAATGGGTGTAAACTCCATGAAAAAGTTCACAATGCACAAGAAAGAACGCTGTTCAAAGTTTAGTTGAATAGGATGCAAATAAATTCTGAATTCCATCTCGCTAGTCACTTGTCGATTTGAATACAACAAAAAGTATGTTGTTTACTATGGATTTAGATTTCTACTTCCAATTGTATCCTCCTCACACAGACGCACACACACAGAGGCTCACACGCAAACATGAACATAGCTGATATTCAATCTTAAAAATAATGACGTATGAAAAACTACTTGACTCGCCCTTTTCTCATCCAAATTCTCCATCCTCTCCTATCTCGTATTCTTAGAAAATTCCCATGTCGATCCTGACATCGTCGCTCTACGGATGGAGACTGGGACTGGGACTGGAACTGGGAATGGGAATGGGACTTTGGGGGGATGTCATGTTTTTGAGTGGAGTTTTTGAGTAGGAAAGGAAGGACTCGTGAATTAATCTACATACATGTGATAATGCATAGTATACCCTATAGAGTGGGAAGTCTATAGAGACTCAACTCCTCACTCAACTCAGTCTATAACGAGCAAGTTATGACTTAAAAAATTCATGATTATTTCTCGTCCGGGAAAGATTTGGACAGGAACGTATAACGGGTAGGACAAACTTCCGGTAACATTGCATGCTCCGTTGGATATTTCCCCTTTCCCCCCCCCCCCCAGCATCCACTCAGCCTGTAGGGCGCAAGCATCTTGTTCAAAAAATACTGGCAAAATTTGTGGGTGTAGAAATATCGTATCTACTCTTCCCATTTGTCGCTCATATAACCCAACATTTATTAGTATAGGAGATTCCAGGCTAGGCAGCCGAGGCAGGCACATCATACAAAAGTTGATTACCGTTGTTGTTTTCTCCTTTAGATTTAGATTTGAGTTTGTCACGTTTTATTATTACGTGAGCCAGTATTCCTGCCTAGACTTGTTATTCAACTTTCAAGTGCTATATTGAATCAAGCTCTCACTCGCCGTGTTTGGTGTGATATGGGGCTCTCCCTGGCTTTGATGGTCTTTAAGTGTAATTGGTGAGCTGTAGTTTTAGAAGTCAAAGTATGAAGACAAAAACAAACAAAAATCAAACAAAATAGAAATCTGAAGGCAGGGCACAGAGCATAGAGACAGAGACCACAGACTTGACTGCCATGCCGATACCAGATTCAAAACCAGAACCAGACCACATCACATAGCATGGCCATGGAAATGGAAATGGAATGGGGATGAAAATATAGCATGGCACTCATACTAGTAGAAGAAAAAAAATGAGTTTTCCCTTCATCCCACTCCGCACACATCCTCACAGAAGGAGAGCGCTGAGTGTGTTTGTGTTGCTACGGGAGAGAAATGAGAGAAAGCTTGGAAAAAAGGGAAAGTGTGGAGGGATAGATTACTTTGGAAGACGGTTGATGGATGGAGCAAATGATAGTTCGTCCTCTGGCTGCCAATTGTTCCAGTAAAGAAATGATGGTGTGTGCTGTGTGACTGTCAAGACCACTCGTGGGCTCGTCGCAAAATAGTAACGGAGGATCTGTCACGATCTGCTCTCAGAAATGAACGAGCAGGATATGAGGAAGGCATGTTGTTGGTCTTGGCACTTGTTTATGTTTAGTACTATCAAAAAAAAGAGCGGAAGAGAGAGCAGAGGAAAAAGAACGAAAACGATTCGTCTCTCTCTCTCTCTCTCTCTCACTCTTGGCGTGGGCTCGAATTATTATACAACTCCCCACTACCCCCTTATCCACATTAGGAACATTAGGAAATTTACTACAGGCAAAGAGAGAGAGAGACAGAAACAGAGACTTCTTTTAGCACACAATGTAAATGGACACATATCCAGATCTTTTTAATTTTACTTTTACTTTTACATTTTTTTTTTCTATACACATCAATGCTGTGCGCGTAATATTCCCTTGGTCGCCTATTTCTTCAAAAGAAAAGCTAATATCTCTTGTAACTGCTCAACACAGATTTCCCCTTATTTTTTCTGTCTCTCTCTCTCTTTTTAATTGTCTATATACTCTTTGAGGTTTTATGGTCTGGACTAACTATCTGCAACCTAAATAAAAGTTAGTAAAATATACACTTCAAATTCTAACCATGCAACTTACACACCTATATTAAGTATGTTGTTGGATAGGCCTACCTACCTTTGTTTATGACGTCATTATATTTATACTTACCAACCCACTATAATGCAAGTACATACTAGAAAAAAAAACATGCGTTGACTTCCGTTTCCAAGTTACGTCCTAATTCTGCACTAGTATTATTTTACTTGAAGTCATCTAACCCCGCTAGCTACGTTCTATTTCCTACCTATACCTAAGTAGGTACTTGCCTATCATTTTCCTTGCAGGACTTCTTCCGAGCATCTCTATATTTGTAATTATTATATTGTAACTTGATTGTTTTCTTTCTCAGAAATTCCTTCCTGCTCCCCTTAAGGGTAATAAACAAGGTGAGCCCCAGTTTTCGGGAAATATAAGAAAAATAACAAAAGACTTAATTGAATAACAATAATAATTTTTACGAGGAATCATAATAATATCAACTTCTAGCTCAATGTAGTTCTATATAGCTACTACACACAAAGGTATTATTGCGCATTACCCATGTGAGTAGTTTTGTTTTTGCAAAAAAAAATTACTGTGGGGATTTTTTGTCGCATCATGGAGGCCATAAACATGTTCGAGCCGTGCGTATAGACAGTAATAATTATTATTACAACCACTGGAAATTACAACATTGGAAATGTAATAAGTACCGTAAAGCTTTTAATAACTCCCAGGTACGGAGTTACGTCGAACTTTGACCCGGGAGACCCGGGAGTTATTTTACAAATAAAAATATAAAAAACAAAACAAAAATCCTCTCCACTTGATTTAATACTAATGACCCCTGAAGTTATTAGAGACCCTCGAGATTTATTAGGGATCCGGGAGTTGTTAGAAGCTTTACGGTGCAATATACCTGTACATAAGGTAGGTAGGTATTTCAATTTACAGATTGTAATATAATTTATGGTTTGTTTTTAGATTATAAGAAAGTTGTAATCACGATTATCACCGCGCGCCACACTCATGAATTTGGACGCTTGGGCGGAGAAGGAGTCAATATAAGTAATCGAATTAATGAAAAAAGTTTTCCCAGGTTCACGGTCCAAGAGTGAGACTCACACTCCGCTCATAGAATCAGAGATGAGAGAATAAAGAAAAAAAAAGTAACAAGGAAAAAAGTGGAAGTGACCTCAGATGCAAAGATAAGCCGCTTTCTCTCCCCACCAGACAAGGATGAGATTCTTGAGTCGGGCTGAAGTCCTAATTCTTTTAGCAGCTCATTCACTCTCAACTTTCTCTCCTTGTTTGAGTAGTAATGGTATCTTAAGCCCACCTAAATCACACATAGACACAGTCAAACGTTAACTAAATTATGTACACATGGTTATTACAATTTTCATAGTCTTAACCTCGTCGTTATAAAGTCATGAAGAAAACATATTGTGTAACAGGTTTTTACAGTCTTGAGTCTACAGTCTACAGTGAACCACATAAAACATTGCAAATGGTTCCCTTTTGACAAAAGAGTCTATAATTAAAATATAATGGAAATAAAAATAAACGACTAGAATTTAGTTTACCTATACATAGATTGAGAGAAGAAGAGCGAGAGAGAGATGCGAAGAAAGGAATGAAAAGGAAGGAAAGATCAAGGAACTTCGTAAATCCTTTTTCAGACTTTTCAGGAGAGCCCCGGCTCACTCTGAATTCCAATTTCCCCTGAAAGCTTGTGATTTTATGCGAATATTTGACCATTCAATGGTTTTTCAAAGACCTTCTGACGGTTACAACAACTTTCTTTTCATAGTATAGGTACACACACAGGACAAAATTGGCAATCAGTGTGTCTCTGTGTATAGGGTAGCCCAGTACGTGCTTGGTAGTGTATAGTATACATACGTATGGTGGTCATCTAGCTATGCACTGATATTCGCAGTGGCCGGCGGTTTTTCTCTCTCTCTCTCTTTCTACTCTCTCTATCTTTTTCTCCAGTTGTAACTTAATCTTTCCTTGAGTCACTCGCTGAGCGCATTCGATCACTGTTAAAAGTTACAAGTTGAGGTACCGGTACCACACAAAACTACCTACCTACCTCCGGTATGTAAGGAAAAGGACCCATATTTAATCAAGAGTATGGAGTATATAGCACCCATATACCCATATAACCACGGCAGTCATCCATAGTTATTATGACCAAGATGTAGACATATGAAATTGGATAGCACTCTGTGTACTAGCTCAATTTTCCTCTCACCGTAAACTCCAGATGTTCCCGTGTGGTCAGTGTTTCAATAAAGAGATTCTGCTGAGGGATGAACGTGGACAAGCGTAACATGTCCCCATCCACTGGCCATCCATTTATACGAATATCACCGCAGATCTCCCCTACAAAGAAAGGAGAAGACGGAAAAATGAAAAAAAATCCAATAAATCAAACTCAACTTATTTGCATTTTATTACTCTACGTATATCACACCCACATCAACATTCACCAAAGCCAAGCTCTCTAAACTTCAACCTTAAATCAAGTTATTGGTTTTCTACTAGACTACCAAGCCATGAGATAGAGATGGGATATGGAATGACAGGATATATATAAATACTGGGAGATACTGGTTGGCTTGGGTACTCATGGGTACTTAATGTGGAAAACGGGAACTCAAAGGTTCCTTGGTCCTGGAAGCTCCAAATCTTGAGCCTTTGAAAAATGATTCTGCTTCATTTGGTGACTCCATTAATTTTGTATTTGTCAGAACCTACTTACTTTTTTGGCATTGATTCGAGTGACAGTAGTGCAGTTCTAATGGAGTGGCAGTGACAGTGGCAGTTAGATGTAACAGTTATAGATAACGATAGAAATCTTTTCAAGTTAGACCATTTATTTCAGTTTGCAATATTAAATCCAAATTAAGATGTTCAAAAAAACATCTTTGAGTGAAAAGTATATATTATGGCTTTGGTCACGGACTATGGGAGATATATGACATATTTAACAATACTTAATTCAATAAAAATCTTTGCCTTTCCATACTAATACTGTATGAGAGAGCCTTTGGAGTTTTGGAGGACGTTCCAAACTTCCAAAATGCTCTGAGAGAAAACATTAGCATATTAATTTGAAGGTTTATATGTACCTACATTTTGCTTGTGATCCTATGAACTCATATAGTCTCTTATAGTATGAGTATAGACCACTACCACTTCAATTTTATTTTATTTCATTATGATATGGCTTTATAGTCGATTTAAATTGTCTCTGCATCTCAAATGTATCTACTACAATCCACATATATGTATATCAGTACTCAAGTCTGCGGAGTCCCTACCTCCTTGTTTGAATTTACATTTTAATCGGAGTATATTAACATAATTTAAATATCATGCGTTTTTATCATGGACTCGGTCTGCCTGAATGAATGAGTACATTCTATGTAATTATATCCATACTCCAGCCCAGAGTACGCGTATATAATGGGTTGAGGATAGTCTATAGTGAGAATATGTATTTGGGTATTGTCTTATAAGAAACTATTATTAAAATTTGATGACGAGCCAATAGTATATACTATATGGTTGTGCATAATAATAATAATACTATTATTATTAATAGAACAATGGCACACGGTTGTAGTCACATAGTGCATAATCAACCGAAGAGGGAGCGAAGACGAAGACGAACATGGGTATTAAAAAGTTGTGTCTTAAAAAACTCTCATGAATTAAAGATGGGTTATATGAGGGAGGCATATGAATAATATTATCAAGGATAACTCGACCACTTTTTCACTTTTAAGAGACCATTGCGCTACCGAGTAGATGGTTAGTCCACGTCTCACTTGCTATATAATGTTCTCCATGGTTCTAGTTAAAGCCTTTCTCGGTTTTCCGTTCCGTCTCCTCCATCCATAAATACATAAGTACATTCATGGTAAATGTTGAATGTGATGTGGGTCGTTTGACTTTAGGGACTATACAACCATTGTATTGTTTTGTAATAATTTGTTCCGTTCTGCTCATGTGGGCTGTGGGATAACAAAAACAAACACTGTCTTTTCTGGTCATTAGTTAATTAGAGTGCAATAGAAAGATACCCAAACTGTTTAAAAATATTGCAGAGAAAATGCGTGCAAATTGACTTTGATCAAGTTCATTACTTTCCATACTAATCCAAGAAAAAACCTGTCTAAAAAGCTGGAAAATTAAATTAAATGCAGTAAGTGCATAATATCGTCTGTGAAGAACCAAAATGACCAAATATCCAATTAAAGCTAGAATCAAAGTCATGTCATAAAAAAAATGAGAAACATGCGTAAAACATTAATTAGGAGTTTTTGAAAAGTTTAAATTGTTCAATTTACATGTTTTTGAAAAGTGTAAAATGTTCAATTTACATGTTTTTGAAAAGTGCAAAATGTTCTATTTCCATGTTTTTTAAAAGTGCAAAATGTTCTATTTCCATGTTTTTCAAACGTGTAAAATATTCAATTTACATGTTTTTGAAAATTGCAAAATGTTCTATTTCCATGTTTTTGAAAAGTGCAAAATGTTCTATTTCCATGTTTTTCAAAAGTGTAAAATGTTCAATTTACATGTTTTGGAAAAGTGCAAAATGTTCAATTTACATGTTTTTGAAAAGTGTAAAATGTTCTATTTTCATATTTTTTAAAGGTGTAAAATGCTCTATTTACATATTTTTGAAAAGCGCGAAATATTCTATTTAAATGCTTTCAAGACATGTTTCAATATTTTTGTAGATAGTGGATATTGTTTTTAGCTACAAATGAACTTATTAGGCAACACTGGAATGATAAAAAATTAGCATGTAGGTAATTTATTTTTGCATGCGCTATGAGCATTGTATACATTAAGATTTATTATTAATGCAACTCGAAAATTTTTAATTTTTAAGATTTAATGTCACATTGCCTATGTATAAACTAAAAATTGTGTCTTCCATTTTCTCTAAAAACTTATTTTTAGGAAGAAACGGAAGTACCTAGGTAGGTATAGGTACTTTAGCTAAATTTTGAATTAGAAAAAAAAATACTAAAAAATATTCTACAGTTTCTTGCGAAATTAGCATGGGAGTATATAGCATGCGGTAGCTGTCATGATGATGCTTTTGGATTATTTAATTATGCTGAATCTCATTTAGGATCTGTATGACGTAGGTCGTGGAATAAGATGGCTCCGGCGTCAGGGTGGTGTTTGGTGGTGGCTAGACAGAAAACAAGACTTTCCATACATTACATACACCAACGAGTGAATGTCGTCTCGCTTCTTGGGGACCCTGATGAATCTCATAGAGAAGATGAAATTGTTTTGGTCTTTTGGTTGAGTCGTTCTCGTTCAGTACAGCAATTTGCTGTCAAGCTTCTTTCAATTCAGATTTCAGATAAGATTTCTTGGAGCAATAAAGAGGCTATTACTGGGAACTTATAGAATTCTAAATTGAATCCAGTCCACAGTCCCTGGCAATGGCAATGAATTGCATTACATTGAGGGAGTTCAATGAGAATATGAAAAGGGAATACTGCACATAAAATATAGTGCCTCTTACAGAGGACGCGTAGATAGTTACGGCTTTAAGTTCTCTCTCTCCCACTCTCTCTCTCTCTCTCTATCTCGACGGATTTCATGAAAAGGCGGCTACCTTGACTGTCTTCCCATTTCTTTTCGCTCCTTTCTGTCTATCTGTCTGCCTGTCTGTCTTGAGGGGGGAAGAGAATTGAGTCGTTACCATCTTTTATTCTTGTACAAGGAAATTTTTTAACTCCATCTCTAACATCCCATCCCGCTGATATGTAGTGTGTCTAGTGGTTTGTCGAGTGGAGAGACTGTATTTAGTGGAGGCAAGAAGTGTGCAATCAAATGGAATGAAATGAAGTGCCGCATAATGGACTCTGGATGCAGACAAGTAGAAAATCTAGATACATGCCTCTTGCACCGCCTTTTTTCACTCTGTGTACCTTCGAATTACAGACTTTTTTTTTACCAGAGACCAAAAGTATTTCTCCATGAGAGTAGATACTACAGGGGAGAAGAAGAGAAGTGAAAGATAACGTGGGAATTTTCTTTCTACATCTAGAATCTAAAAGTTTTTCAAAAAAAAATAAAATAAAATAAAGATGAAAAAAAAAACTTGAAGGATAACATGTAAGTATTTACATGTGTAACTATTGCTCGTGATTGCTGACGAAACGGAAATACGGATACTAATATATCATGCACAGAGATGCATAGCTTTGGAGCCTATACAGTGTCGAAGTTTCTTGACTGACGATGAGATAAAATAGATATTATATTATAGAGTTGTACAATAAAGTACTGACTGAGTACTGGGAATGGGACTGGGATTGGACACCACAAGTTAAATTCAACATGAAATTAAAGTTGAGACATTGAATGGACTTGATCATGATGTGATGGAATGATGCGGGTGGTGTTATCGTTATCCTACAATGCTATCGGACTCCTGCACAAATTACAAATAGAATCCTGTACACTCAGAATTGACCAAATCGCTTTTTCATGTTCTCTTTTACGTGATTGATGGAGAGCTGAGGAAATTCTTTCCCCCTCTTAAATGTTTTTCCAAAAGCTCCTTCAAAAAATCCCTCTTGTTTAGCTATATAGATATAGAGCCATATATCTATATGGACGCGTGGACGCGAGTGCGACAGAGAGACTAATGCTTGACAGGAGATTTCATATGAAGTCAAGGGATACATGGTATGTACCTACAGGGATGTATGGCATGTGGGAGACAAAGAAAGATGTTGTGACTAAAGTCTGACTGGTGAGTGGACTGGAAAATGCGATAAAGTGAGATACGCGTATATAAGTTTGTCTGGCAATCTGGAGGATATTGGCCATTTTGGATTTGGCCTATATATATACACACTGTTACATGTGTGGAGAAATTTGAAAAAGAAAAAAGTACAGTTCAGTGCTTCACCACTACATATACTCCTACCATCAGGACCATAGGACCACTCAGGAACGAAATCAAAAGGGCTTATATCTCTCTACTGAAAAAAATAAGTTAGCAGTGTTGGCCCCGAAGAAATAAAGTATTTGATTGTTTACGTTTGACATCTTCACTGTCAATATGGGTACTGCAGAATAAAAAATTGTATCGTCTTTGAAGAAGGAAATAACACCCACCAACAGCTTACAATAAATCATAGGAGATTTACATCCGTTGAGCATTTTAATTATAAACTTGAAAATTTAATAAAATAAAATTTAAATCTACCTACTGTACTTGCCTTTGACAGAGGAAATTAAACTAAATCTTCCTAATTACTAATTGAACACTTTAATTGGATATTTTAAAACCGAAATATGTTTGGAATTAGTTGCTCAATGATTATTACATCATTATGATTATACACACAACTTGTTCTTGTATCTTTCAAATTTTGCATGTGGCATTTCTGCGATTCTGACTAAAAAGCCACTGTAAGTGCTCACTGAACGAATTATGATGGTAATGATAATGCTCTGTGTATCTGTTCCATACTTTCTAAAGACCAATGCAAATATTTTTGAATCTTATTCTTAGGCTTTACAATTATACTCGAATATACACTCGAATGGAAATAGAAATGCCAAGGGGTTTAAATATTATAAAGGAATAATTATTTTGTAAATTACCACAGAGTCGATTCGCCAAAGCACAAAGAAGTGTCGTCTTCCCAGCTCCACTGAAAAAGTAAATACCACAAGAGCCAAAATAAGTTTACAATTTATCCTTCCATCAATAAGCTCAACAACATAATTGTGGGACCATAGTATGAACTTTGACCTAATAGTTGGAACAAGTTTTTATCGTAAGAATTAAATAGGGATTAGTAATGTTTTGCAATTACTACATTGCGGGTTCAATAAATATCTGTACTCATATTATCGTTATATGGATATAGCTTTTCCTTTCCCTATAATTCTTTTCCCTATAAGTTCCCCTTCTATAATTGTGTCACAATGGTTAAAACTTTAGCTAATTTCAAATTCAGCTCAAAAGTGAAAAAGAAGCAAACAAACAAAGGACTATGAGCTCTTTTAGACATGAAAAAAATCACATTATTTAACATACCGACAATGATAATGACACCCGACCCGTCCAACCTTTGCATTGCATTCCATTGCATTGGTACGGATCCAGCTATACCGTTATTACAAAAGTTTGAGATGGTCGGTATGTAGGTAAGATACATGCACACAATAATTATAATACAAAGAAACAACTTACCTCGGACCCAAGACAGCCGTCAAAGTACCAGAGCGTGCAATTCCACTAACTGAAAAACAAATTAAAGAATTTATGAGGCAATTTTGGTAAAACTACAATGCTCTCATGTACACTTGTATCCCCCCCCCTTCCATCCCCCTCATACACCAAAGAAGAAGAATAAAAAAGTATCAAATTACGTTGACAAATCTCAAGAGCAAAAAGGAGAGAGCAAAAACCTTGTGGAGAAAACAAATCTACCTACTTTATGAATGAGAATCTTCTGGCACTCGCATAATTACCCTGGGCGCAGAGAATATCAGTAGGACGAGACGAGATCGACCATTCCGGAAATATATATACAGACCTTTCTCTGACTAACTAAACTCTCAACTAACTGTTGTTGTGTAATCAAGACACGCACTAGTGAGATGTAAACATGTAAAACCAATGAATCCTTCCTGAAATTTCAGGAATTCACCCGGACGGATGTCACTTACTCCAAAAGTCAAAGTTACACTCAAAATTCTAACTAACAACTCGACCAAATCAGAGCGGGTACTTCCCGCGGATCAGCTCCTGGCTACGCTCAATTTGTTCATTCATTCCATTAGTCATAAAAAAGTATAGAAGTGGAGTGGATATGGGGCGGATCTTATAGGCTCGAGAGACAGGCCACGTACATTATACTGACTACTATTATCATTGAATCATACACTCAACGGTAACAGAAGCAGTAAGAGTCTTTCAGTAAGCGGCTCTAGGAGTCAGGAGAAAATTATTTGTACATTTGTAATCGTGTCATAGTCATATAGTCCTAGTCATGGTGCAGCAGCTATTCATGTCGTATTCATTTTCTTATTGTGAGCTCAATTGCTTTGGTTCTATATACATAGCTTCTAAAATTGTAGGACACACTCATACATTGATACTGATACTGGGGGCGTGGGGGCGTCCCATGTATAGTATTAGGGGCTGCTAAGACTGGGCTCCAAAGTCTACTCCCACCACTATCCTGCACTACCATAAGGACAATAAGGACATGAGGGATATAGAAATTGTAAAAAAAGCAGGATGGAGAGAGCAGAGTGAGAGAGAGAGAAGGAAAAAAAAGGAAATCGGTTTCTGGAAAACACTCTGGGGACATATGTCCAAGTGAAAGTGAGTCCAAAGTTAGAATGATATCATAGCTGTGCATGGATCACAAGATGTCTCAATGGAGCGAGAGGATAAATTCCCTTTTCCTCGCCCTCCAGTCAAGTATGCCTACTTCACATTTCACATAATCTGGGATGGACGGACGACGGACTGGGTTGAAGGGAACGGAAAGTATCTATAGCAAAGCAAAAGAAAGGGGAAGGTAACCCGACCAAGTTCTGAGTTTTGTTGTCAACACTCTAGACGAGGCTTAGAAAAATACAGAACAAACTTGTAGGTAGGTATGTACAACAGGGAAGAGAGCAGGGAATGTCATCCACCCTCCAACTCCAACTCCAACGTCAACAGATGTACCACGTGTATCGTCATGTTGTGTCCGCAATTCAATTGCGATATAGACAAGATGGTGCCATATAAATATAGCATAGCCCTTCGGATATAGTTTCGAGAACGAGAATCTGTATAGGATTTGAGAAAGTTTAAGAAGAGCTATAAAGTCCACTATAGGTTACTCTCCCTTGGTACTTATTCCCTCTCCTAAGTCTCGTAATAGTAACTAGAAAAATTCTAAAGCGCAAAGCTCGTATAATATGCGGAAGAAAAGCAAGCTTTGCATCTTTGGGCTGGATATTCTAGAATGTAATATTTTGACTGACAAATATATGTGAGTGTAGTCGTGTGGGGAGAATCGAAGGAAATTGCCTGGAACATCTCCGCGCTTGGCTTGGTCGGGTAAAGTAGAGGTGAAAACTTTGATCGAGTAAATAACTGTTTATAAATAACAAAATAAATGTATAGTTTCCCCGTAATTTCTATAGATTACGGCTATTAGGGATGATTGAGAGGATTATGAGGAAGCGTGTGAGAGACTAGAATACTAGAAATAAAATGGAAATATGCCCATACCATTGTTGAGAACACGCTTTCTCCGAACACTTCCTCTGACTGGCCAATGAGAACTAGATTTCTCCGTCACCCAAACAGTCAATCCCCGCCAAGTTAAATCAACTCTGAGATGCGGTGTCTTCTTCATGGCGACCACGACAGGACTCAACTGTCTCAACGGTTGCTCCTTCACTTCCAGCAGCAGCAGCAGCTCGGATGCCTCCTGCTCTTCCTCTTCCTGCAAAAGATTTATAGACAAATCCCCTTTCTTTACTCTTATCCGGTCCAGTCCGCCTCAAAATGTCTGGATGCTATATCACAGCATGCTCTGAGGATACAGTCAGACGCTGACTCTCACAGGAACTGAAACTTGCCATATATCAGCATTTTCGACGACGACGACGACTACTCTAAAACACTTCCACGTACGACAGGGATTTTGTGCGTGCACATAAACATAATGTACCTTAAAACGTAAGTTTAATGTACCTACCTACCTTAGGTAAGGTAGGTAGGTAGGTATAGTTTTTTACCTGTATAATTACAAGAAATCTGCTATATAGTACCAATAGTTACTCAGTCAGCAACAGCAGACACATAGCTTCAGGTACAACACCACCAGTAAATAAATTTAATGCAGGAATATATAAAGGCATCTCGTGCTGATACACGTAATTATTATGAATTCCACCTCCAACATTTCTTAAGACTTATTCTTGCGAGATAAGTCTCTCATCTCGCTCCGGCCCCGGCTCCGGACGTATAGCAGCCCATCACACAATCCGAGATTAATATGGAAAATAATATATTTTCACATCAAAGATTCTTTCTCCATTTCTCAACCACCTACTGCTACTACTCCCTGAGGTAATTTAGATTTTAGACTGAGAGCTGCCAACTGTATTTATTCAGTAAATTAAGGGTGCCGTGCTGTTGGAAGCTCCTATTGCTCATTTATCTTGTCCCCGTTTACCGGTCTTTGAAAGGAACAGATCCTCCTTTCTTTTGTCTCTCCAAACATTATTTCCATTCATCAGACCCAGATTCTACATGAGGCGTGAGTAATAATGATACGTATACCTACCTAGTTTACTTTAGTACACACACACACCCACCCACACCACACAACGCACTCGATCACACTCTGAAATCCGAAATTCGAAAGCCGACGCCGATGCCGATGATGTATGCTCAAAGGTTCTTCTCAACTGAAACGCGACAAACGAAATCCAAATCGAAATCGACGAAAACAAAAAACAGTTGAAGAACTATGTGAAATGAGTATACCTACCGTAAAACTTCTAATAACTCCCGGGGTAACTACGTCGAACCTTGCTTTAGACCCGGGAGTTATTAGATTCAATAATGATAAAGACCTCAGGAGATATTAGAGACCCGGGAGTTATTAAAATCTTTACGGTACCTATATACCCATTGTTCATTAGTATTAATGCTTGAATTAATATGGGATGAGTTGAAATTTAAACTAAAATTGTGAATGAGAGTGAGATCCAAAAGAGTAAATTCAATTTTAAACTTTTTTAATTGTAAGATGGAAATTTAATGTTTCCTAATCGTAAGTAAAAAGATATTTCTTGACAAAATTTAAAAGTAACATATTCAAAAAACTTGAAAAGTTTTAAAAGTAGGTACCTATGTATGTTTGTACATGTCACTTGGAATAAGTTTGGTGATTCAGCATAGGACAAGAGTTGGAGTTTTCTTCAATTTTACTTTGGATATTTTAGAATTGAAGCGTCTTGAAGTCTAACCAAAACCAACGACAGCTCCGACGACGACGACGACGACTACACTCCCTAATCGGTAGGTCCTTCTTTTTAAGGAATGGAAACGAAACTTGACTCATTTTTTAAGAAATATATATGTCACCCTGCCCTTTAGCTTAATGTACACTCACTTGTCATTTCTCTAATGCCATTAAAATAATAAATAATATCCATTGAGTGTCCTATTCCTTTGCTTCGAGTATATATATGTACCTTCCCTACCTAACTACCCGCCAGTACTGCCACATGCACTCCCATTGCAATACATGCAATTATTAGGTATGTACCTACGTGCAGACTGGAGCTGGAATGATGTAACAGCTCACCTTATACAGATAGCATAGCATCTGTATGCACAGAAGTAGGTACTGCATATTATGAATGAATTGAATTTCTTGAAATTTCCTCAAGCATAACTTACTTTTCCTTGGCGTATGGGTTTTGTGAGAGAGATGTTTGACAAGTAAAATTTATATGTGTAAATAAATTCCATGGCATATCGCATCAAATTTTTTTTTATTATTCCCTCTGAGAGAGAGAGAGAGAGAAAGAAAGAGACTCGAAATCATGACCGTAAGTTTGCCTGCTCGAGTCGCGGCCATGTTGTACTCTCAGTCAATAATAGGTCCTCATACGTAACTTCCTACACCTACACCCATACATACTTGTAGGATCCAGGAAGGATCTCCTCTGATCTGGATAGAGGGACTTTTAATAATCTGAATCGTAATCCTGAGTGCCTATATTATATGATAGTCACATTATATGAAAAATAACCTCTCAGCCCGTCATCGGATCTTTAAATAGGATGGGGAAGGACGCGGAGCTATGGGGTCCATTCGGAGTTGTACAATTAAGATGACGCCAAACTAGGTACATAGCTGGAGTTTGACTATATCATATATGATTGTATGACACACACGAGCCAGGCTCTACCTTCATCTTCCAAAAAGCGCCAAGTCCTCAGGGCGTAATCTAACATTGCTGCACGTTCCTATTTAGTTGGGGACGTGAACACGTGTCACATCTATGGTAGGGAGGCGGAGGTGTTCTGTAGGCTGGGACTTTTCTAATATAACCTAATAGCACTCATAATAGGCTAGTATGAGGTAGAATTAGAACTAGAACTATGTGCAAGCTTGGTATTATTCAGGTAGGTACATGCACATGATTATTTCATAATATAATCTTAACTTAAGTGAACCACTCGCACTCGCACTGACACTCGTACTAGACGAGTTCGAATTTCACATTTTACGTCATAGTGGTAGTAATAAAATGTTCTCACCTGCAGGTTTTCACTTCTTTCAGACTCCATAATTTCCTCTCTCTCTCTGTCCCTGTGTATCTAGCTTTCTACTTTGTCTTGAGTCTTGAGAAGAGTGTTCTTCGTCTTCTTCTCGTTAGTTGACGTAGTTCGTCCTGCCCTATACGAATTACGAAGAATAGAGTAAAGTTGGGTCGTACCGGGACTCGTAGGTTTCTCGGATTTGGCTTCGTTTCAGGGTTATACGTATGGATTGTGGGCACCGTGTGGTTGGAGGTGTGGGTAACGGTATCGGTACCGGTAACGGTAACGGCTGACGGTGGTCTTGGGTGCTCATACACAGCCAGTTAGTCAAACTCTGGAGTCTCTTGGAATCTTGAAGCGATGGAATTTTGTCACTCCTGAGGCTCTGAGTCTTTGAGATTAAATATTTAATAATGATAATTCTCTTGATCTGAAACCCCCGAGCTTCTTCGTCCAAGTCTCAAACTCTTCCCGTTGCACATCCAATAAAGTCACTTGTCTTTCTCAGTCTTTCTTTTCACTCGCTTCGAGTGTTTAACTATAGATGAGAGAATTCAGAGGAGTCTCCTAGTTGACAGCCGGCAGTATGCAAGAATAAACATAAACGAAAACCTTGAGAGAGAGAGAGAAGTAGAAATCCTGATAGAACCACACCAAACAAAACCATATAGCCAACGACGAACCAGCTCCATAATGTAAAAGCAGAAGGAAGGAAGGTAAAAACGTGTAGTGTACATTTGTATGTGAGGTATGCGTACCGTAAAGGTTCTAATAGAGCGCCGGCCCCCTCTATTGGGGTGTGTGAGACTGGATTGTGGAGCAATCATATTATAATGTTCATAAAGCCATAGTCATAATACTTTGTGAAAACTTTCTCAATTAGGGTTGTAACACTTTTGAGAGGGTTGATTTTGGATAGATACGGAGAGAGAAACATTTTTTTAAGTAGAGCTCCGGGGCTCTATTAGAATATTTACGGTACTTTGTAATTTTAGGTAAAGGTATATATAGGTATATAGGTATATATAGTATTCGTATGGAGGATGAAGAACTTGACAAGGACTGAAATGATCTTTTATCTTTGTGTCTATATCTGTATATTTCCCTCTGCCTCCCTTTTACCGCAGACACGATCAACTGTCTAATCTTGATTTTAATAGAAAGACCAAGACAAGCTTCGAGACATTTTGAATGCAATGGTTTGAATACTATCTGTCTGTGTTAGGTTGAATAGACTGCAGAGCCTTATACACACAGAGTTTTACTTCCATCTCAGATTTTCCCTCTCTCCACAGACGTCCTATGTATATGTAGTCATGAATGAATGAATACAAACCCCACACTGGAAACCACACAAGAGTCCACACAGACAGATAACATAGTGTCAATGCTAATATCCCAGGCAAGGGGAGCGGGTGCCCTACATATGTACGTAGAAACATTGTTGTGCGAGTCATTTATGTAGGATATACACGTCGTATATCTTATTTAAACTCTACCAATTCTACCATTTTGCATTTGCAAAATGAAAATCTCTCTCAGAGTGCCATGGCAGCTGTAGACTGTAGAGTGAATTCCGTATGTATTTGACACAAGTTATGCCTAATGCCGGAAATCTGACTAGGTAGCTTTGTTTGTATTTGTCCAGGCAGAGACAAAGTGTGAGACTGTTATAGCCAAGCCGGATTTCGAATTCATTAACTATGGAAGGTAGGAAGATGGAGGTATGAGGGAGTGTAAAGGCGGTGCGGCTAAGCTTATGCACAACTAATGGGTTTAGTTTTAAGTTAAAATTGAAAATAATTGCGAATTTGAATTTGCTTGCCAAAACAAAATCCACAACCTCCAATCCAGCCCAACAAAATGCATACAGATCGACTCCCATTATTTGCACAATGACAACTTAACTTGTTCTCCTTCTTCTTCTTCTCGGATAGGCTATGGATAATGAAATAGATTGAGCTTCAAAAAGCTCTCCTGCTAGTCTCACTCATTCACACACAAATTTCTACAGGTCTACATAAATCTATATTCAAAACAATTATTCCATAGTTTCATTTGCATAAAAAGGCGAAGGAAAAGGGGGAAGGAATAAGTTCTCTTGTACAGTGTCCTGACTTTGCTTAGTTCAGGTATAGATGATTTTTTAAATACTTTTAACCTCGCAGGCTGACAAAATTCAATAAGATTTACAGCCCTTTTTCTTTCAGGTAGATAGTTTGAATATTTATCTCGAACCAATTTATTTTATCAGATTACATTTTACCCTTAAATATAGCAATAAGAAAGTTCTTTGTATTTTTTCGTGAAAGAACATAAAATACTTGACGACCACAACATTTAATTTATAAGCAAGTTTGTGGGTTGTTGTTGATTAAACTATATAGGAACCAACTTTTGATAAATACTTATTGCTAGCGATTATTTGCATAAATTAAATTGTATCGTGGAGTGCAATGGAGTTCAGATTTGTCGGTTATGTAGGTACATATATCCATAAAAAATTGTGTAATGTTTTTAAATATCGTCTGTGAAAAACCACAATGACCCATGTCCATTTGTAGCTAAAAACAATATTCTCTATCTACAAAAAAATATTGAAATATGTTTTAAAATCATGTAAATAGAACGTTTTAAACTTTTCAAAAATATGTAAATGGAACATTTTGGACTTTTCAAAAATATGTAAATGGAACATTTGGACTTTTTAAAAGCGTGTAAATTGAACATTTTGCAATTTTCAAAAACGTGTAAATACAAAGTTTTGCACTTTTCAAAAATATGAAATTAGAACATTTTACACTTTTCAAAAACATTAAATGAGAACATTTTGCACTTTTCAAAAATATGTTAATAGAACATTTTACACTTTTCAAAAACTCTAATTTCACATTTTGCGCATGTTTCTCATTTTGTTTTCATGACATAGCTCATTTTGATTATAGCTTAAATTGGATATGGGTCATTTTGGTTCTTCACTGACGATATGAAAAATGTTAACATGTTACTTTGGTTTGGCTTGGTCTGCAAGCCTATAGAAATGTGCCTGGTAATACTCCTTTTAAACGACTACAGACTATTCAGAGATACGAACGTGTACGTCAAGACGCCTATAGCTCATTTAAGCAATCTAAAACACATTATGTCCCCATTTTGAAAACTTCAATATCACATTCCCTCACACAGGGTTGCCCTCCATTATGGGTGTAACTAACAATAACTACGGTAAGTGGAAAAGCCATTCCATGTTTCATTTTATGAAAACTCCCGCCCCTTTTTTTGAATTTGTACCATAAGAAAATTTGGATTGGACTTTGACACCCTGCACAGTATTTGACTTGCATACAATGCAATGTGAGTACACAGTGAATTATCCCCACATACATAATGCACGGTTGCTCTACACTACACAGCGCTCCGGTTCCGTCTACTAAATATTTTCTCCCTGTGTATATTTTACTCCCGGAAAAAAAAGTGCCTGTAATAAAATTCAAAACTCAACACCGCGCACCGCCCCCTAGCCCGTACTTATCGTTAAACAGACATAAAGGGAGATATGGGATTTTTTTTCTAACTTCCAGACTTCCACTAGTACTTTTACGTACAAAAGCAAAAATATTGTTGTGAATTAGAATTTTTCGAAATGTCTATATTGCTCTAGTATAAAATTATTTTAGTTATAATCATATAAATTTTATTCATAAATTACTCATAAATTATTTGTTCCTTCGTATATGTACTTATATAATATTTTCTAATGCTTCCTTCGCTAAGTGCAGATAAAAGCAGAAGGGAATGTGATTTTTCTAATCTTAATAATATTCTTAAAACATTTTCAAGGCGAGTGGAACGAGGTGCGAGAGACGATAACATGTTAATATTTATGATTTGTGGGTGTACATTTATATTTGTTGGGTTCACTCAATGTAAACGGGGGGGGGGGGGGATGGGAGAGGATAAAACAAATCTCCAATTTAAATTATTTTGAAAAATGACGGAACATAAACACATTAGCACTTTGCTACATTGAAAAAACAAACAGAAATATACTCAAATATAAATTCCAACTTGCGGTGCTCTCAATAAAAACTAAAACTATAAACACATATTATATAGGACCAAAATTTAATGTGTCTCGTTCTCTGCGGCTCTGGTGAAAAATTGTACATGGAGGAAACTCTCCGAAGAAAATGACAGAATTATACATGATGGAGTTGGAGGGAACATGTATACATATTTTTATTATGTAAATGCAATTTACAAGGTCTTTCCTTCCGTAACGTTTCCTTCACGATACATTATATGTAATGGCTATTTCTCTCTCCAGCCCCAAATACACACACCCTCTCTGTACTGCAGCTGTCGATGGATCATTTGAGACGTAACAGCCTTTTTTTCTTAAACCAGCCAAGGATGTGTGTAGTATACTTTGTACTGGAAAAGTCCAAGTGGAGGAGTTAAACGACTACAAAAGAGCAAGTAAAATGACATAATGTAAAATCTATACATTTTAAACGACGATTCGTACTCTAGACTCTAGAGTAGGAGGGTTTACAAGGCTGGACGAGAGGAATAATGGAATCAATCAAGGAGAGGTTAACTTTTGCAGTTTATCATTAAGTACACACTGCCCCCGCACCCACACACACACACACACACGTACACTCGAGGAGACATTGTGTAGGCGCTGAGTTGAAAACTATTTTTTCTATTTTTTCCCCTCAAAATAACTTCCTATTCTCAAGAAGTGAATGGCGAATGATGGCGGTTCTGTAGTGGTAGTGGTCGTAGTGAATTGGGCGGTAAAAGATAGTCAAAATGTGTAGAAAAGAAAGAGTGGAGAGAAAATGTAGCTTTAGGGACAGAAAGACGGAATGAGAAACGAAGCCAAGTACTAGATTAAAAAAAAAAGAGTTGAGGTAGAAAAAATCCAAAAACTACGAAACTACCTTACCTACCTACTTATGTACATTCTTAAATACAAAGTAAAACAGGAATTTTCTATGACATTCCCCTACTACAACTTCTCTGCACGGTTGTCTTTCTAATCCTGAGAAATTAATATATCTGTACATAAAATAATCAAAATAATAATTATATAGATATGTATGAGCTCGTTTTCGTTTTCTCAAAGTTCACGTACAAGGAAAATAGCGGTCCCGGTGGATAGGTCCCGCATTAAAAAGCCCCGCAGTTGGTATAAAGACGAAAATCTGCAGTGCTATCCAACTAATAATAATCGCGTAAACATGTTTCGCCCAGTAACGGGGACTATCCATATCTATATAGCATGGACGTGATACTATTCTGGATCTGGATTTTGGATTTTAAGTCAAAGTCGGGGAGTCATAGGACTTGTGTACTGCACACGGCCATAGCACTCGAGTCAAGTTTGTTTCCAGAAGGATTAGTTGGCCGTTCATGGTGGCTGTTGCGAGATCCTATGGTCCTGGTCCTGGTCCTGGTCTTGGACTGCTGGTACTGGTGACGGCGTCGGTCATGGAACCGTCAACAATCTCACTTCCACTTCCACTTCCAGTTCCAACTCCAGTTCCAGTTAAAACGAAAACCAGAAGCGAAGCTGAAGCATCTTCGTAATGTTCTTTCTCCTCCTGTGCTTGTACTTATGAAATATATATAGAGACTAAGTTTGACTTTCATTTTTCCCCGTAATAATGCCCAGATAGGCGCGACGACGGCGACGTCTAAAAAAAATCCTTTGTCACATCACATCTACTACTTGTGTATGCCTTTTAGAGTAATCTGACAAAAACATGTAGTGTTTTCAAGCATGTATGTACCTACCTATATGCTAGAGAATTATCTGGTGTTGGTGCTG
Source organism: Dicyrtomina minuta (assembly GCA_949802685.1). Lineage (NCBI taxonomy): Eukaryota > Metazoa > Arthropoda > Collembola > Symphypleona > Dicyrtomidae > Dicyrtomina > Dicyrtomina minuta. The sequence goes on from OX461809.1 coordinate 63,390,107, forward strand.
GGGCTGGTCGAGGCCAACGAGTGTTTTTATAGTTATGTATACACAGGGCAGATAAGTTGAGTAGTTGGGATAGCTTTGACACCAAGATCGAGACCGAGACCGCGAGACCGAGACCAAGACTCACGCGTCTGCCGTGAGACTGAACTGAATCAAAAGCATGAAGAACAACATTATGATTATGGGTGCCCTGCCTAAGACACACACACACACACTATGTAAAGTACCTACCTAGATACCTGTAAGTTATGAATAGATTTAAGCTTCTGAAAAAAAAGTCTGCACTGTGTATCTAAAAGATGAAATAATATGCCATTTTTATATAGTGCTTTATGTGTGGCTTTTTGCTCTTAAAGATAGTTGGATTTGGATAGTTTTTGCATTTATTATGATATGGGTGGGATGGGATGCATACTTAACCTACGAGTGTGTTTATGAAACTTTCACGCTCTCCCTGTACAGATACCTTACATAGTACATAGTTGGCTTGGAGTAATTCCGATTACTACGCACGCACGCATTGTCAGTCCACAGTGGAAGTGGAAGTGGAAGTGGAAACACACACACACACAGCGGACTTTCAGTACATTAAGCAGAGGGGCTATATCTATATCTATGTATACGTCCTATAATGAGTCAAACTTAGTAGTTCGATCCAGATCCGTGAAGGTATGCGCCTATACTTACATAGGCAAAAAAACCACTAGAGTACCTACTTCACCCACTTCACTTCACCAGACGGAAGTATTATGAGAGGTTATAGAAAGCTATACATACTATTTTTTTTGGGTTGAAATTCGAATGGAAATTATATTTCCTCATGCCAAGATGTATTTTCTATTTTCCTTCATGTTTTTTCAACAAAAGCGATGGGTATATGACTCGCACTGGTACTGGTACTGGCGGAATAGAAAGTTCATACCATAACTAGATATATGTACTCCGACCTATAAGATTATTTTCAACTACAGGCAGAAAATATTATAGTGTCTGTATAATATAGGTAGCGCTTCCCCCCCCCCCCCCCCCTCCCCTTTACAGACTGTGTGCAAGATCAATTTCTTTCAAGAAGCAAACTACTTAAATTGTCTTATTTTTTCCTCCTTTTTTGACGAATATAAATATGTAGATCCGAGACTCATACTCTCATGTAACGTATATTATAAAGAAGGAGTAAAAGTCATAAAGTGTGTCTAGGTAAGTTAAGTAGGAGCAGCACGGAATAGGACGGACCATAGAGAGACTACAGACTGTGAGTAGGACTCAAGACTGAAGGAGAACATTAGACTCATAAAATACAGTCTACACATAAAACAATCTCATGCCACATATCTATATGGACGTTTTTTTTGTGCTTTTGGTCCAAACCCAATATTTTATTGCTCGAAGCTTTCTTGATTTTGATGCTGATTGGAAATGAGAGAAAATGCTGAGGGAGGTTATAGAGAAGGGGAAAAAATCGGAGAGAGAGAGAGAGAGAAATGTTCTCCCGACGCCGACTCGACCTGATGTCTGATGATTATGATTATATCTGACTCACTAGCCACATACTGTGGGAATAGAAATCTGTGGATTGAAGGAAAAGTTATATATTGACGCTCCTGTCATCGCATTACATGCTCATAAGTATTTCTCTGCTTAATGTTTATCAGTGCTCTGCCGTGTGTATAGCTAAATAAACCACATCACTTACCGCCACCGTCATGTGTATAGGTAAGTAGGTATGTACGTATGTTGCTGAGTTGGTACCTAGTTAGTTAGTTCGTGACAGAGTAACATGTCATTAGTTATCACTCTCCAAAGCAGCAAAATAAGCACCACAAATCACCACGGACGAGAGGGAGGCTCTCTCACTGAACAACTTAGGTAGGTAGGTACATGTCTTTACACTTCAAACTCCAAAACTAAGAGAACCATAATATCGGCTTTTCTGCCAGTCAGTCGTCCGACGGAATGTGGAAAGTTTTTTGGAGGCGACAGGAAAAAAAATACTTTATGGATCTCCTCACCGCATTTAAAGCTATGGAGGTAAATATCAAAATAAATTCATGTTTATCGAGCCAAAAACAAAACGAATGCCTATAGTAAGATTGGAAAACGAAATATTGCACTTATTTGAAAGCAGATGATGATTTTGGTAATGTTTTAGAAATAGGATTTAGAATTTTTTCAAGAGATTTACAACTTTTTAAAACAAATTCCAAAAAGAACTTTCATCGGTTTTGGATATTTAGCACATTTTGCATGGGTTGCAAAATCCCCTTCCCACACGTAATGTTCAAAAATCTGAACCATAAAACCCCTCGTACCGTAGGTGGAAATTACCAATTTAAAACCAACAATGCTCCGTGATTAGGAAAAGTATTGAAATATAAAACACATTGTTACTGACGTCTCCCACGTATTCCCATAATCATTATGTCTCATCAGTGTATACTAAATAGGTTTTCCTCCTTCGCCCCCAATTAAATATTATATTAACGATTTGAGTTTCAAAGTCCGGGAGAAATGCCAACTGGTCACGATTTTTTTTTCGCCTCCAACTATAAAATCCATTTAATATTACTTCCACCTCACGTCCATGTAATGATCGTCTTAAATTTCGACTTTTGACTCACTCTTTAAAAATGTCTGGAAACTGTACTGATGCAACTTTGGGACCATTATTTTTTTTATATTTCAGCAGTTCCTCCAGCATTCAAGTCATCATCAGCTTAGAACTGACGATATAGTGAGTTTTCAGTATGCACCACCGACCACCACCACCACCTCCACCATAAACGAGCATGTTTTGTAAATAGGTCTATAACATAAACAATCCAAACTATTAGTAACATCAGACCCTACATATTATATTTTCAGTTCTATGGCATATGGGTTTTTCATTTTTATGTTCATGGGCCAACTGAAGAACTCACTATTGTTTTATAGCATCGAATCTCTCCACTTTCCCCATTACAATCTTATGGTTAGGCTTTTAACTTTATGTAAAAAGAAAAAATAACTCCAAGTAACCACAATATGTCACGAAAACAAACTATTGGAGCCTGTCATGTCATTACATTTTCTTAAATAGATCCATGTCCACCAGTAGCTCCAGTTATTTTATATGATGCTTTCTCCCAGTCACAAATTGATATTTTCCCTGTATTCTACTGTCTACATTCCAATTGATTGAAAATTCCAACTAAAATCAAAAGTCATATAAAAAATAGGGGGAGGAGGGGGAGGGGCGAGGAAGCTTCTGAAAGCATGGAAATACATTGACGATTGGTAAAGGCATCATCTAGACACTATAAAAAGTAAAAGTCCTACTTTCCCCATCTGTTGGTCCTGGTCCTGATCCTGGCATAGCCCAACCTACAACACATTAAATCTCCTTTCATTTTCGTTCCTATTGACATCCTCACCGTTCTCATTCACAATGATAAATTTGCCTCAGAATTATTACAAGAAAATATTCAGCTAAAAAAATGTGCAAAAGTAGGAGTGTCATATTAAAGCGGAAGTACCTAGGTATAGTATATGATGAGGAATAAAAGGAATATAAATAATACATGGGCATACTATTAGTGTTTCACACTAATGACTATAGATTTGGTACAAGCTAAATTGTATCTTATTTATTACACTAATGTATTACAATATTAGTATAATTATTTTTAAATTTTTTTATGCTATATTTAATGTTTCTATATATAGCTGTCCGCTAAGTTTCACGTGTAAAGGACGTGACACAGAACGTTTTGTATTTTGTACTCACAAACAAGACTACAAGACGGAAAACAACCCCAAATATCAAATTCGTAAATTATGAACTTTTTTAATTTAAGGTCATTACAATGACTGAACTGAATTAAACAGTAATAACGGAGAAACACTCGTTTATTGCTATAAAAACAAAGGATTGAGGCACGTAAAAAGTAAATAGTTTCCCATCATTAACTCTAGAGAGAATTAAGATTAATTATGGATGCAGCATTTCTGGGATTGTGTACAGACCATAAACTTACATATTATAAGCTACTTTAGGAATACAGGTTACTTCTATAAAAAACACATTAGGTAAATACAGTTTTGGGAGTTTGGAAAGGAAGTTGGGAGCATGTTTGCTCTATATATGTGCTGCTCTGTAGTGGTATTTTACAAATTATACAGTGAATGAAAAATACAAATCCTAAGCCATTCCAATTCCTATTCCGACTCTATGACTCCCACTACTACGAATACGACTACGACTACGACTACTACAATCAGTTCTTCGAGAACGGCAATGAACATTCACATTCTAACTCATTTTCATTTAGAGAGACTATCTCGTTCAAAATGCAAATGTAAACAGGAGATTTACCATGTGTTCATTTGTACACAGTATACTTTCTCCCAGACAAAGACAGAGACTTTGCGCTAATAATATGAAAGCAATAAGTACAGTGTACAGTCAGTCCGAGTTGTACTCCCCACTTTCTCCTGCGCTATATGATAGTCTGGTCCTGGTCTGGCGGCAGTTCCACCACTCGCTGCTCTCCTGTCCCTGGTTCGTGTCTCCAGTCATTTATTCTGATTGTCAGAGTGAAAGTGTACGACCAAAATTAATACTTTCCCTCATCTAATGCATCGAGAGAGAGAGAGAGAGAGAAAAAAGGGATAGAGACGGAGACAATAATATAAAAATTCAATTCCCTGATTGTGAGACTGAAAATTGTCTTTCGAGTACTTGTGACCCTTTGACAGAGACAAAACACACGATAATGTTCTCTATGTATACGTATGAGCTCAAGAATTCTCGATCAAAGCAAAGTGCAAAGTTTCCTAGCTGTATGCCATAGCCCTGAACCCTATTATTAGACTGGACGCGGGCAGATGCTTCTCATATCTCCAGCCTTCACTCTATGTACATAGTGTATGACAAATTCAAATATCCAATTTAAACTTTGTCTGTGTGTCCATATGTAAAGGTATGTGGACATACTATCAGTACAACTACCGACCACCGACGCAGCTAGTCGCTGAAAACCAAAGAGGACCACAGTTCCCTTTTCTCATGATTCTCGGTTAAACTAGAGAGTGCAATTTCAGTGTGTGTGTGTGTGTGTGTGCACATCTACAAAAATTAAATTGTGGAGGGACATTGTAAAGAGTACTGAGCACAGAGCCAGGAGACTATGGGCAAGGGCAAGATGGTAACATGAATTAAAAAAGATAGAGACCTTTAGGGGCTTTTGCAGAATTGGTTTGGTTCATCTACATGAGCTCCACTGAAGGATTTTCTTTCTTCCCTGGAATCTTCTTTTCGCTAGTAGTCGTTGTCTTTCCCTTTCATTCTCTCTCTGTCTCTCTCTCTCTCGTGTTGCGCCTTTCAATATTTTTGTTTTTCTTTCCCATTACGTTCCCGTGAAGCAATTGCTATTGTGAATCCTGAATATACACCTGAAATCTCGGGATGAAAAGAATTGGGCCCCTTCTAAACCAAAACCAAACCAAATCATAAAACAGCCGCACGCTCTGGATACATGTACTAAAAGTAAAAGTATCCACCCTTCACAGATGTGTCCGTATTTATACAACTCAGCTATTTGTATGTAGCTCTCTACATAGGCAGAGCGACCGCCATATCCCCATCCAAGTTGATCCAAGAACGAAACCACATCCCGTGAAGGAGCTCCACACAAGAGCTGGGTCAGTAAGAGAAAGAGGAGTGGGGTGATTATATGGGTATATAGGGCACAAGAGACGGGAACGGGAGCTACTCCAGTTCCATTCCCAGTTTCGGTAAAGATTGGGATATGCGTGTGTTTTTGGATCGGAGACAAAGTGAGTGAGAGAGAGAGAGAGAGAGAAAGCGAGCGTTAGGAAAAAAAGAAGTTGTTTTTTTGGAGCATGTTCAATAGAGATTTTCCCTTCTAAAGATATGCTTTTCGGCTCTCTGGTTTGGCTGGTTTGGTTTGGTTTGGTGCTGGTGCGGGTCTGATAATACTTGAGCTCACATCATGATCACATTTATACAACGGGGTTGGTCTTCTCACAGCTCTCAGTCTCTGCCCTATGCTGCTCGCTCCACTACTCCTCTCATGACTAGCTCCGATATATTTCCCGAGTAGTCAGTCAGTCACCCACTTGCTCCTCGTCTTGTCTGCTTCCCTCTTTTTCTCTCTCTCGGTGTCCTCATCAGGAGCGAGAGTCAAGTAGTGAAAGGAAGCTGAAGGTAGGAAATAAATATAGCCGAGAGGCACAAAAGTTCACTCGTACGTCCATTCTCAACAAATAAAAAAACTTAAATTATTTATTACAAACTCTGAGATAAATCAAGAGGAGATAAATCTTGTCTCTCTCTCTCTCACTCTGTTTGTACTCTCTGCACTTGTCCATAATCCATAGCACACCAAAGGAGTTATAATAAAACATTCTGTCCGCCAAAAAATGTGTGAAGGTGACATTTAATTTTGTTCCAGCTATTTTACGCATAAAATTCCTCCTTTCCTTGTTTGTACTTGCCGCAGTCTTTGAGATGCCCTCATCATAATATCAGTATTTGTTTGGGGGGAATCCCTGTATAAATTGATAAATACAAGCAATGAGTGTTGGAACTTGAAAGTTGAGAAAGAGTTGGTGTTGTTGAGAGAAGAAAGGACAAGGAGGGGAAAATTCCATGTTTTTTGAGACACCGCTGCCTCATCCTTATCTTGCACACAGCCAATAATGTATAAATTATTCACATGTACCTACCTACCAACCTACTCCACACGTAAGTGAGGGCTGGAGCTGGAACTGGAACTGAGTTGATGAAGATTACTAGCGTGAGTGATATCAATTCTTTTTCTGTGTGAGACAGCCGTCGATACGAGAGAACTAGAAACTACATGTAGGAACATACACTCACACACACACTCTCACACTCTCACACCGGGAAAAGGTATACACATAAAAATGTGAGTTAATAGAAGACCAAGACGAGTTCAAGTTCTCCGCTCACATATTTAATTTTTCATCGGCCTCCCTCCCTCCCTCCCTCCCTTTTCACCATTTACAAAGTGATAATAATGTCGCGCTGTAGACTATACGTAGACCCTTCCTGGTGCTGGTCTCTCTCTCCACTCAAGTAATGGTGCTGTCTTCTGTCATTAATTCAATTTAAACTTACAATCCCAATCTTTGTAATCGTATCCATATGTAGGTACCTACATAGTTTTCCTCACCATCCAACGCGTCAACATTGCCGTCGCCGACTTTCCCCGGAGCAGATTTATATCTTCCTCTATATAGACCTGCATTTAAAACTTGAGCTGAAAAAAACTCTTTTTGTTGTCTAGAATCTAGACGAAGTGATTCCAAACTCGATCTCGATCTATGTATCTCTTCATTGTCTTTCCCTGGAACTTTAGCACCGCTTTTTCACCCTGTTCAAAAGACAAAGTTCATCCCATATATATGTTTGTATTATCTATGTACCTACATACGTGTGCAACTGCTACCTCAATTACTGGATGACTACGGCTACGGCGTACGTGCAAGTCTGATCTGACCTTGCCAAGCGGTAGCTGAAAATTGAAAATTGCTTTAAATCAGAATCCCCCATACAAATACAAGGAAAAGATCCACAGCTCTCAGCTTTTATTTCCTGTTCATGATTCCCTTGAAGCTCTATGGAAACGCATATCCTCATCCCCTCCGTCTGTTCCATATACATACTCAAAAGTAAAGTTCTCAGTACCAATATTTCCAGTCAACTTAAACCTGTACTCAAATCTGGTTTGAAAGGGAAGAAAAAGAAAAAAAACAATAATTCTTTACTACTACTAATATTACTATTACTACAATGACGTAGAAATTCGATATGATTGACATCTTACAAAATTCTCATTTCTATGAAAACGTTTGAAACCTCATGATCAGAGAGAGTTTTCCTTTCGTGACAAAATGAACTTGAATACATGGAATTCCGTATATTTCCTTTTCTCCGTCACTTGATTAATATTTGATTATATATTTCCACTCTCCACATGAGTCATGTGTATATAACTGTTCCAGTGCTGTGCAACTAATGACAAATAATTATACTCATGAGCATAATATATGGCCATATCATAATGACGACGCAAAGCATTCAAAATAATTCCAAGAGGAGAGAAAATCCACATTTAATAATTGCTTGTTATTATTCTCAAAGGAATTATTACTAGAGTTTAGCATCCATTTTTTGAAAACTGAAATATTGAGGTAAGTATTTTAGGGGGAAGTACCTACCTATAATAATTGTAATTTATTGTTATTACTCTATACAAATTTGTGAGGATCTGCATGGCTCTAATATTTTTATTGTAAATCGTAAAAAGTTTCCAAAATATTTTGTTTGGTTTTGGTATAAATTCTTCCAATTTCCAATGTCAGTAATTTATTCAAGTCAGTCTTTTTCACCACGAATAGTCACAGTACAGTCCCAAATATCCAGCCAACAACTCAAGGTAAATAGTATAAGCTCTTCCCTTAATCGGCGGCTTATCTCTCAGGTTTCGGCTTCGTATAATACATTATGTAGAATGCAGAAGATGGTCGTGATTCTGGTATTGAGTTTTTTGTTGTTGTTGTTGCTACTCAATTTGAAACTTGGCAGCTTTCCAAATTTTTCCAAATCAGAAAAACTAAGGCACTATATATGCACTGACTGAGTGTGAGACATTACGTTACAAATCATTTCCAAAAATTCTAGGCAGTAGAATACGGCAATCTTTTTACAGACGGAACTTTAGATTTTAGAAAATGGGCTGTTTTGAAAGATTCATTTATTTTAGGAGCTTTATCCGGGGGATTCGAATGTTTCTATCAAAAATCTAAAAATGTTCAATCATCATATTTGTAATAGTAATATTGAAAGAACCACCACAAATTCAAACTTCATTCACACAGCACCATTTGAAAAACATTTCAAAAAGGGTTTCAAAGTAAATAAATAAAATGTATTTACTCATGTTTTTCTTTTCTTTTCAATTGCTAAATAAAAAAAAGGAGAAAATAAACACATTTTTCTGAAACTCAAATGTAGAGATTTGAAATGCCAAATCCAAGACTAGGCCCCAGCCGCGGCCCGCTTATCATTTGAACTGAACAATGTTCTACCAAGTTTACGTGTCTTGGTCTTGGGAGCGTCCGACCTATAGAGATAGTACTACCTAGAAAAAAATGGGGAAGATAAGAAAAACCTGTGAGTACTTGGCCAGAGTTGTAAAAGTTGTAGTTATAGTTTTAGCTCGTACTTGGGTAGCACACAGTCATCCAGATCCAGCCATTCATTCACATGCTGCTGGCTTGAACTTGCGGCCACTTGATTGATAGGCAGTTTCGGGAGCAGATGGTACTCTCTCCTTCCATTTTAGACGCAAGTACAATTACTACACTGCTATACACATAGTATAGGCTCCATGGAAATGAAAAATGCAAGCCTCACAAACTCACAAAAGCCCATAATGAGGAAGGATGGAGACTGCACATGCAGAGAGTCGAGGAGGAATAAACAGAAGTAAGAATATATAGGGAGAGAGTGTCTACATAGACACACACACACACACACACACACACACACACACATGTAGGATGCATGCAGTGTGAAAGGTGAAATGATGACGGTTGAGATCATTGGCCAAAATCATGAAAGGAAAAGTGATAAGATGAATCTCGAGCCCTTTGGACAGAGTAGAACAGATAGGAATTTGACGGCTTTTCCTTTCCTTTAATTTCCACTCGGGATGAGTTTGGATTTGGAGTGGAGTGGAGTTTTTGGGGGGATGCTCTGGGATAATGTATTGCTGAGCTCTTCCAGACTGTGTAGACAGAGCTCCTATAATCTAATTACATGCTCAAGTGGCAATCAGTATAAATGTTAGAACATCCCAACAGCAATGTAGTATTCCTATATTATACTTTCACTCCTTTCCCTATATTTTTCCTTTTGCCCCGTCCTATTTCCTACACATCCTATACACATTCCAAAAATACATGAGTGATAATTGAGCCCGGCTGCCGACTACTCAGGTTTCAAGTAATTACACACAACACATTTTATATGTAATCATATATACATAAACGACTATTGTGATTGTATGAAAATATTATATCAATGTGTGATGCCGCTTTTTACAGCTCCCTCCTGCACTTAAACATACCTATCCAAGTGTATTTATATCTAACTTTCGTCAAATTACTTTTTTAATTTTTATTATATTCCTACTGTATTTCTTCTGATACCTCCCGGGTCTGTTTTAACTCTCGGGTCCCTATATTAACTCCCTTACTCCCGGTGTCTTCAGGACTGAATCAAATAACGACGTTTTTGTATTTTTTTAATACTCGGATTTCTAATTACTCCCGGGGCTAAAACAAAGTTTGAAGTAACTCCTGGGAGGAGTTATTCTAAGAAATACGGTATCTACGGGTTTCTTGATGAAAAGTAATAAAAAATTCTTTACGTTTGAGCTTTAGTTTCTTGGATTCCTAAAGCAACTTGTCTTATGTTGGCTTTATAGTTGTAGGCATAGCTTCCTATACTATGCAGTTATCTTTAATTGAACCTATCTCAGTGTGTTAATGGTGAGGAATTTGTTCACTCCAAATTCCATTGTTAGCATCTCTCTCTCTCTCCCTGCGTGGAGATCCTACTGGGCTACTGGGTCTCTACACACAATTCGGAGGGAAGATATTGTGTAGGAAAAGAAAAATATTTTTTAAAGTGACTGTCCAGGAAATGTTTCTACAGTGAGAAGAGGGACTGCGTCGAGTCAGTATTGGAAGGGGAAGGAAGGAAGGAAGGAAGGACTGACTACTGACTGGCTATGTAGGTTTATGTTCTTGATAGTAATGGATCTACGATTACCAAAACCGCCTTCCCATCCTTCTTTTTCAATTGACTTTGTCTCACTCACCATTGAAAATAGAGAGTAATTGATTGCCCAGACAGGGAGTATATACAGCTTGTCTTCCTCCTTTCCTCTCCTACTTTTCTCGATGTACTCTATATACATTTTTTTTTGTACTTTTGAATGTGGCGAGTGAAGAATCTAATCGTAACAAGAGTAACCCTTGACATGGTTAGCCAGCCCTGCTCTCTCCTAAAATAAACTCGGGCTGATACTCTCAATTTCAACGTCAACTAAATCTTGAGGGAATACCAATACCATATTATGCAATGGCGAAAAGTGAAAAAACAAATGTCTGATCTTTACATTCTTAGAAAGAGAGAGAGTACAACAGGGGGCAGAAAACAAGATCAAATTGCACCCAGCTATAGACCCAGACACCCGTACAACGGAATTGAATAAATCGATGAAATTAAGATAGATAAGGTGAGACGATGGGGGAAAGGAGAGAGAGACAGATTCTAGAATAAAAAATGAGATATACGCAACTGAGAAAATAACTATTGTATGTAGATACCCAGGGTACTACCTACACAATCCAAGGCACTTGCAAAAATAAGAAGTAAAACCTACATCTACAAAAAAAAAATAGAAATCCTGTTAAAAATAATTTCAACAGAAAACATTTCAAATATTTACGAGAGTCTGGTCTCAAAATAAACTTTTAGGCCGAGGCATGAATAAATACAGATAAATGTTACAATGTACCTACCTACCTAACTACGATTCACATTTCTTCATTTTCTGCAGCATTTATGCGCTCTGCCAATGTCAATGCCAATGCTAAATGCCGCAGTGTCAGTGTCACATACAATAAGTAATGTTCGTAAATTGTATGATGAGGGGAACGAAAAGGAAATAATTATTAAATTACCTCGAGCGAGAAAACCAAGTTGCGTTGTCACTTTACATATTACATAATTTCAATTTTCAAGGCCTGGGTTACGGTCTGCTAGAATTGTGAAATCCTCAGCCTCAGTCAAGCTACGTATTTCTAATGTAGCAAAAAAAATATTGAATCTAATAAAATGACGGGATTTATGTTGTTTTTCCGTTTCAATTTTGTATCAAGATGTAAATAATTATTTTTAATAGACATGGAATTTCGGGTTGGCAAAATATATATCAAAAAAAGGAAGAAAAATGATTTTGCATCACTAACACTATTCCAGTTTATGAGCAGGTGGCTAATTTTGTTTTAGAAGAAAACATGTTTACTTAAATACAACTGAATTGGCTTGTCGGTACCGGTGCCGGTGCCGTATAACTGTGCTTTAGATCCGGGAGTTATTAGACGAAATACGGTACATAGTTTCTCAATTTGTGCTTGTTTTAGTAAATTAATATTGAAGTGGGAAGCTTAATTACTTCTTACTAATACTTGACATTAAATAAAATTTTCATTATATAGTACATTGTAACTGACACTATACTGACGCGTCGCTCAGATTTTAAATCCTTGCCTGAAATTCTACCAATTTTGAAGACAAAGGGTATTACAAAATTTGGCATTATAATTTTTTCCAACCATCTATCTTCTGCTAAAAATAGTTGTGTATTGTACACTGAGTTGCTAGGCTATATTGTAGTCATATATTAGTACATAGTGACTAAATAAAGTTTGTATTTTATATTGGATTTCAAAGCAACTGTGAAATAATCTGACCTTGTTTTTGAAAGAGAATTTTTCTTTTGCAAAAATAATACTAAAAAAAATAATAAAGAAAATAAGCGCCACAGTATCCAGTAAGTCTACATGAACCTATAACTGTGTGGGTTACCCTTGTTTTTCCCCAATATGTAAATAAATATATTCACGCGGGTTTACTTTTACTTTAAAACGAATATACAAAGTACTGCTAGGCAATAAATAAAAAAACATGTTATTTTTTTCTTTCGAATCCGAATGTGTACAACAGAAGGAGGAAAGGAGTAAACATAATACTTCACTAGAATTCTAGGATTGCACACACACATCTTGAGTGAGAGACTATAGAGATTGAGATCCATAAAATGTTTGTTGTTTCATCATAAAAAGAATAAAAACAATGTCATTTGGGAAGCTTAATTTTCTCTTCACTGCCCATCTTCAGTTTCGTAGCATTCGCACAGAGCATAACAACGCAACAACATCATTGTTTCACATTTCTGAGCCGGCTCGTATTACTGAAGCGAGCGAATATTACTCAATTTTCAAGAGAAACGGATCGTGTAATAGATACTGTATATATATTCATACACAAGTCTGAGCCCTATATAGCAGCAGCACGTCTACTAATCCTAGCAAAACATACCATATGATTTTGATGAAAAAAAATTTCCTCCGCATTATTTAACTAAAATTTAAACTCAACGTCAAAATCTTTTACAAGTGTTTGTGCAGGGTGCCATGGGGCACGGCATATAATTATGTATGTATAGTTTGTAATATGATATATTGAAATGTGCTCTGTACAAAAAAGTACATTGCGCGTCAACATGATCTTCCTAATACAGAGTACATTCTACAGTGTGTCCTTGTAGAGTTGCTCAAAGGTCAGGAGTATGATAGGAGAAAGGGAGAGAGAGAGAGAGTAAGGGAAAGCGTTAAAAAAGTTTAGAGCTTCATTACTTCAAAGGAGTCATTCCCGTTGCCATTACATTGAACTGCTATGAATTCTAAATGTATGAAACTTTTAGTCTGTACAATTAAAAATTTCAGTCTTTAGACGTCCTCGCACACATTGCAAAAGTGCACATTGCAAATTGGAATGCAATCAAACTTTAATGTCTCTCTCTCCCTCTTTTTCAGTTGAGCTCACAGCAAGCTAAACCTTGGAGTGAGAACATATTTTACATAATCATTCTCTAATTTCTAATACATGTAGCCTCTCTACACATGGACAAGTGTTTCCCAGTGGGGGTTCAAGTCCATGGACGAAAATGATGCCAGTTCATCTTTTTTTTTCTCTCTCTCTCTCCCTTATATTGTGTACAGTTCCACTCATTTCCCATAGGCATGTACAGATAAACATATAGACAATTATATTCAGAAAACATATATGAGCCATTCCCAGTATTTTTGCATTCACAAAGTGTAAATTCTTCCCCAATAAAATGTTTTTGGAAAGGAGCAAAATGTTTAATGCTTCCTATTCACTTCAAGTATTTAATTTAAATCCTAAAATTACACTCAATTTAATTTTCCCAATTGCATGTATAATACCTGCACATTGTACTAACGACCATGCAGGATGTTGGCTGATTGTTAGTTGGAAAGTTGGATGAGCCATATACCAGTACTCCGTATTTCTTCCTACTATCCACATGTCCATACCCCTCCATAATGATAATGAGGAAACTATGTAAAGTTAAAATATCTCATTCTAATAAATTTGAATATTCAAATAAAGTAGTATGCCCATGTCTGTGTATGGAGATGAAGTGGGTTGTTGTACGGTTGATGGAGAGGATGTATGAGACACACAAGGCTGAACTAGGTACTTTATTACTTGGGGAATGGAGTAACGAGAGAGAGTGAGTGTATGTGTGTGTGTGTATGTGTGGCTCAGCTCACAAGAAAAGGGTTTTCCTTTTATTTCCGTTTAATTTCAAATGCTCTCATTTTGAGTCTAACTCTCTGACTAGTCACTATACAGTTTATCTCACCTTTCTCCTGCATGCAACCTCACAAGTAGTTAGACTAAAAGGGTGCTATGGTTAGACGCTATGGGAAGGGAAGGAGGAACAGTTTACAATTTACAAGTCAACCAGGCAACAGCCACCAGGAGCCAAAGCCAGCCACGTCGAAACCGAAACAGAACAAAGATATAATAAGTATGAGAATATATATATATATACCTATTTACATATATATACGTATAACGTGTAGGAGGGAAGAGACTTTCCTCTCAGTCTGTGAGGGTGGGAGAACGAAGCAGTTATATGGTTCGTTGGTTGCTTCGCTAGTTAGTGGTCCAGAGCTCTTTAAGTCAGAGAGAGTGAGAGAGACAGAGACACAGGGATTGACTCGGAGAAAGTAAGGGAATTTAAAATGTGACTCCTGGAATTACTCTTTGGGTACTTTTCCTCCAGCAGCTGTGTACTCATACCCCAAAGAAGTTATTCCATGAACTTCCCATTTCCCCACATTGCAGAGAGTCATTGTCGGGATGAGGAGTATAGAATAATGATGGCATGCATTTAGGATCCATTAATATAATAGAATGAAACACTTGCCGTTTCTCCTGGTTTTCCTTCAACTCTTACTTTCCCCTCTGCTCGTCCGCGTCCTCGTTCCAGTCATCTTCCTCCTCCACATCCAAAATACTTCCTCCATCCTCCAAACGTCCTCAACATCACACATGCGAATCTACAATTTCCAGCATCGCTCTTCCGCTCTCCCTATATGTAGCACTGACATTGACATGGGAGTGAAAGTGTCTGTATCCCAGGACATGACTTGACTTCCATTGTTACTTATGATGTGTCTGAGGCTTGTTTCTGTGTGTGTGTGTGTGTGTGTAAGTTTAAGGGATGTTGGGAGGTCTGTAGGTTCATATGGTAGTGGTAGAGACAGAGAGAAAGTGCGGCAGCCTTTACTGTACCAGGACCAGGCCTCCACTTTCATTTTATTCCTTTCCCTTTCCCTATTAGAGTAGATCGTCCTCTGCGAATTAAATGAATACACATTAAATGTTACCATTAATTGAATTTTAATTTGTCCCAAGTGCTTGCCTATTCTGACTCTTCCCGTCACATTCACATCTCATCAAGTCAAAATTTCCTCATGCTCACTCTCTCTCTCTCTTCCTCCCTCTCCCTACATTCCTCCATGCTTTCTCGTTTGCTGGAGCCCATACAATTCATTCTCACATGTTGGTGGAAGTTGGATTCTGGTGCTGGTTGTGGTGCTGGCTCTGGTACTGGTGCTGGATGTTGATTTGGTGTTGTTCATGGTAATAGGAACTAGATCTGTTCACCTTTTACTTTGAGCGGGTTTGCATACAAAAATACTCCCGTCCCCATGTCCTTTTCAGCACGTCTTGCTAGCTTAGAGTGTATTTACATAATATTGCTGTTGTCGCTCCGCCTGTAAGTATGTAAAATTCACAATCTACTTTCATGGCCAGACTTGACGCCAGACTCGCTGTTGTCCTGCGTCTCGGTCTCGGTGTTGACGTATGTTTAGATTAAAACCTTCCTGAACTTTTTCATGCTAACTAATTATTTTGAAATAAGCGTTTCCAATCTAATTTCCTATCCGTTCCAAGTCCCAGTATATAGCTCCGTTATGTTTGATTTTGGCCTCAATCTCTTGTCTATCTCTCACTCACTCGTCGTGCGACTGAGGAAACTCTGTTATAGTTCTCTCTCTCTCTCTCGCCTTCCTCACTGTCTGTCTGTCTCTCTTGGGGTCCTACAGTGGCCCTGTTCATGGAATGCAGTAGTCGTCACCGTCACACATTTGGATGTTTCTAACATATTTGTTGTATTTCATGAACGCACTTTCACTCCTATTTATAGCTGTACTTTGAATAAAGGCAGGAAACATAGTCTATACATCCAACCAATCATAAGCAGTTAATTATATTTTTTATTTGAGTGGAAACTACAGATACTCCAGGACAAAACGACATAGGGGCAGAGTGGAGAGTGAAAATAAACTCTAAGAGATTTACTGTAATTTGTTTTACGGAATCACAAATGAAATTTCATTATGTGCTGACAATTAAAATAGGAGAGTCATGCCAAGGCCGTGGGAGTGACGGGGAGCCAGACAAATTACGCCGGGTAGTGGGATAAGATAAGCATTGAGGATGTTCTCTCTTGTTGTTGTGGTAGGGATAGGGATGTAAATGCTACAGTCCCTCACTCACAGTAAGCCCCCTATCACGAATATAGCGATGACATTACAAGTTAATTTAAGTAGTGCACAAGCATGAAGCTCAATTTATTAGAAAATTACTTTAAAAAATAAAATTGCTAAAAGAAGGCCTCAAGAAAAATCAGTGGTAAAATAAAATACTATGTAGGATCAAGAATGAATTTCCCTGGAATTTCTTAACTACTGTACAAGAATGAAGACAGCAGGTTCCACTACTGTATAATTAGGTGAGGAATTGAGATGAGCAACTCCCTTGTTTTCGGCTAATGGAATCAATAGGAGGAGAAAGTATAGTTGCGACAATACATTAGAAATAAAAGACAAGGAAGATATCACTTTCCGAATACCTATCTATTTGAATTTAAAGGAGTAGTAGTACTCCTTGAAACATATTGAAATTGAACATGGAAATAATTGGTTTTTCACAAGTAATCTGTGTGGTTGGCTTGAGCTTGGAGGGTGCATAATATGTAGGTAGGTACTTTACTTGTCCGTCCTTTGTATATGTATTGTATGCGTGAGATACCCTCATATAGTGGAGAAAGGGCGCTTCATTTAAGTTGCCTTGATGGAACAAAACAGGAATTAACTATTAAATGGCTGGGTTTCAGGTGGACTCAAAAGAGTGAAAGGGAGTTAATTATACTCAGGAGTATCTTTCCATCGATTCAAAGGTTTCAATGGAAATTATTCACAAGTTTCTCCCTTCCCTCCAATTTCTTTTCTTCTCCAATCAATTATATGTATATACCAGATGCCTCCCTCCGTCTTTCTCTCTCTCTCTCTCTCCACCAGCCTGTCGTCTGTCGTACATAGCCACAAACTTCTAATTACTCCCGTATCTACAGTCGAATTCATTCTTTCACTGCACCGAACGTTGCCGGTGCCGGTACTATGTAGTTTTGTGTAGACGCTCTCACAATCAGTATTCCATTTTATAGGTGTACTCAAGTATGTGCTATGCATACACGCCCACTAAATTACCTATAAACACATTTCTCAATTCCACTTTCTCAATACATTTGCATGCAGAACAACATTATTAGCCTAAGTGCAGCTGTACCTAAATTATGTCTTACAATACATTATGTCATACATACAAGCAAAGTTGCCAAGGTTGTTCTTTGGGCCATGGGTGATCAGATGTGGAATAAATGGTAGTATGTATGTGGATAGGCAAATGTATACGTATGCTGTTGTTAGATTCACCCTTTTATAATTCGAGAATAAAATTCTTTCTATGCTAATAAAAAAAAGTACGTACCTAGTTGCTTTTCAGATAGGTATCCGTGTGGGTGTGTGTGTAGAGTGTAGGTATTGGTAAGGTATACTTGCTTTTCCAATTTTTATATTTTTATATTTTATTTTCACGATTTGTGTGTCGGCATTGGCATTTATGGCTGGGAAAACGCAAATTGTGATAACTGCTTTCTCCAAACGTAAAATTAAAAATTTTTAAATGCGCAGTATTTTTTGAAAGGTTTGAAATATTAGAATTAAAGTGTGTATATTTTTAAAAAAATGTTTTTTGGCATAATTAAGAAAAGAATTTGGAAGGTACAGAATTTAGAAATTAGATAATTTAATTTTTTTAAATCAAATGTTCTGACTACCTATTGATAGCATAACAACGTAAGATACATAGCCAAACGACTCACAGGTAGTTGGAAAAACTAAAATAGCGTGCTTTGAATTGTCTAAAGGATAAGAATGAGAATGAATACATGAAACATGAGTAGGATTTTATTCAAATAAATACAATGTATATACTATCACTACTAGGAAGCAAGTTCCTCGAAGTTGGACGAAAAAAAACAAATATTTTAATTCAAGCCTGAATTGCGAATTTCAATTCGGATCCTAGTTCCATTTTTGTATTCTCTCGGTCTGTCTTTGTTCTTTCCATCCCATATGACGTATAACAAGTTGATAAGGGGGGGAAAAGTACGAGAGATAAAAGAGTGTGCCGAAGCAACGTCAACTGAACAAGCAAAAAATAAAAGCTATATAAGTAAGAGGTTTTCCATAGAGTCCCAAGTTCTCAGTTGAGTTCGCGTCCGTCCAACGCTTTCAAATCATACATACTTTCTTTTATACCTAAGAATCTATCTATAATATAATAGAAGGGAAAAGGACACTCAATTGGGCCTTGTGGCGCTCAGAAGCAATGTTTGATAAGGCGGGAGGTGTCACAAGTTGCGTAATAATGGCGGGGAGGCTCTGTCTTTACGCTCTGCCCCTATCACATGCTAATTACAGAGTTACTTCAGGCTCCTCTTAACCGAAAACTATCTTGGCCTTGTCGTCATTTATGCTTCTGCCGTAGGCCGGGGCTTATTTCTAGTACTGACATAATATACTGTGTAGTAGCACACACACACATACACAAGCTGTAAGAAGTGAATTACTGAATTACATTCAGTATATTTCAAGCTGCTAAGCTAATTCAAGGAAATATAACACAATGCCACCACGCATTCATTTGTTCAGTCTGACGACAAAGTCATCAGAAATATAAGGACATTGGGGAAAAAAATAATAGTGAGCAGTTTAATAGACAAGATAAAAGAATAATAAAGAACCTACCACAATGATATCTTATATTATTGGACTGTACAAAATAAAATCTACAAATCTACTCCTGCCTCGTGCCTCATTTACATTCGGAATAAGGAGACGAGGACTGTAAGGGGAATAACATTACTTGATGGTACATACGTGGCAATAGGCTAAAATAACTAAAACCTTGCATTATTTTATTTTCTATTTTACATGTCAAAATCCTGTACGAGAAAAATAGTATACTCTAATAGGATGTATTATGAATCATTCTCTAAATATATTACAGTTGACTCTGTAATCCTCCTGGAGAAAATATAGTTAAATTCTCATTGCAAAAACGGATCAGGCAAAAAATAATGAAAATGAGAGAGAAAAAAAAAGATGGAAATGAAAAATATATGTAATGTATGGACCATCCTACTCCTACTCTCCTACAGCCCACAATAGCAAAACATTCGGTAGCTCTGAGGGGCTGAAGTTGGAGAGGGGAAAAAAGTATAATGTTGTGAGTTTTTGTACCGCAAAGGAAGTGTTTGTATATTATATGGTCGTCTTGAAGTTGCAATATTAGCTCATTTAATACTTAAAACCCAATGTGAAATACTTTCCCGCATTAAACTACCTACTGATATTTTGAGCATTTTCCAAAGAATCGGCAAGAAACAAAATTTCATATATGGTCAAACATATGGTATACATAAAAGGATTTTGAAATTAAAATTCCCCATACCTGCGTCTGGTATTCCTTCGTCCCAAATGAAACATCCTAGAATGGATTCATCAGTCAACCATGCAAACCAAAATGAAAATAACGCATGAACTCCTGCTACGCTGGGACTGAAACTACACTAGAACGTCTCTTCTATGTACTCAGCAGTTTATGTAAAATAAAATGTAAAGCAAAGTTCAGTTTTTACACAAAGTAAAAAGTAGGTACCTACCTACCTAGGTACATATGTAAAGGTGCCTTTTTATGAGCCAAGCCTGAATTTTCATTTTTATTTTGATATCCTTGAAGCTCCCAATTTTTTTTATATAAGGCTCGGAAATGAAGGTTGACTTTTTTTTGAGTTTTTTTTCTTACTTTACTTTTGTCTCCAGGAATTTATTGCACTTGAATTAACTTAGATTTAAAACGGTCTTGAAGCCTCATGAAAAGTGAAAGCAAAATTGTAATAATGGTCATATATGGCATGGTCGTCGACATTAAAATGAACTGATATTTTGACAAGAGGGAGAGGAGAGGCTATGTGTTGTGTATTTACTCTCCATTATATTATGCTCACCATCCCATGAATTTATTGTGCGACTACTAGATTAAATATTAATAGAAAAACAAGAGTCCGTCATTCAGTGGGGATGTGTGGGCCTCTAGCTCAATTTTTATGTCATCGCTAAGTAGGGGGAAAATATAAATAAAAAATTTAAGTAGGTATTTGAAAAGACTCAAGACCAAAACAAGAATGAAGACTAAGGAATGGATTTTGTGACGTTATGAACTTTCTTCCTTTTTTATTCTTCAAAGCTTCTTCTTCGCACGGTGGGGTGCTTCTGCTGCAGGGATAGAGAGACAGGGACAGAATTTGATAAATGTAGAGGAAACCAGTACATATCCATACCATAGGTGAACGAATATATATAGCCTATGCCTATACTGACGACTATATATAGATATAGGGAAATTGAGAAAAAAAGCATGGAAAATTCACCATGCCTTTTCAAACATTCTAAAAATTTGTGGGCATAGACTGGATTTTATAGCGTAGACAGTAATACAGGAGCAAACTTCTTGAGCCTACAAATTCGCTAAGGTTCACTCAACGCAAAGTAATATTATCTTTAGTTATGATGATGACGATGAGATGTGGTGGTGGTGGTGGTGTTGGTAGTGGTAGGGGATGTCTCTAAAAGGAAACTTAAGCTATTTTGTATTTACTATTTTATAATGTGAACTTGGTCTACATGATACGTCACTATGTACCTAAATGTATATGCAGGGAAGGGGCAGGAAGGCCTATATTCTGTATTCCGTAGCCGAACTGAACTGCTTAAAAGACACATAGATATGAAAAGATCAGGTTGCAGAAGGAAGAGCCTGGATCTTCTCATTGTATTTAGATGGAAACGTGTGACGATAGTAGTGTTAAAACAGTGTGGTCTCATATTATTTTTCTTCTTCACTTCTCCCTGTTATTTTTTTCATTTGAAAATAGCTTAGTTCCCGATTACATGTCAACGTCTGTCGACGACGAAAGGACGGGAGAGAAAAAAAACGGAAAGAAAACTTGGCTACATCTCGTTAAAATTATGAAGGACAGATAGACGACGGAATGAAATATGGGATTAGACTAGTTGGACTAGAAAGCTAAAAAGGGAAAGTAATAAGTATGGGAACGTAATCAGGATTGTCACTGATGTTATTTGTGGATTTAAATTCTATCTTGTGTCAAGTAAGATGAGGAGGAATTGCTTTGAGATCTCCAGGGCCAGAGTTTGTACACTCCTTCCAATGGGAAGAGAGGGAGAGAGAGAGCGAGAGAAAGTCCATGAGGAGTATCTACAAGAAGCAGAGGTATACTTTGTATGTCATTTTCCATTTTGCTTATTTCCATGTAATTTGCGTTCAAACCAGGACCAGTACCAGGACCAAAAACCAGCAACCAGCGCACCGTCTAAACTAAAAGAATCTCACCGCCTTCAACGCAGTA
This sequence comes from Dicyrtomina minuta, assembly GCA_949802685.1. NCBI lineage: Eukaryota > Metazoa > Arthropoda > Collembola > Symphypleona > Dicyrtomidae > Dicyrtomina > Dicyrtomina minuta. The sequence continues at coordinate 63,412,147 of OX461809.1, forward strand.
GCGTTTAGATAGATAACAGAACAGTACAGAACAGAACAGAAGAGAGCTTAGTGAGTGAGTACCGAAGAGAGTGTGTGTGGATGCTGAGAGAGAGAGAGTTGTGTGTGGGGAAGTAGATTGGAATGAGAGGGAAATATTTTACATGACTTTTCTATACTGCTGTCAATTCCATTCGGGGAGCCTTCTCTCTCAACAGTCATTCCACTGGGCTGAACTCTCAAATATTCTATTCAGCCTATGCATACAATTTAACGTTTGACTTTTGTCACAATTCGTGTTCCAAGTTTATAGAAAACATTTGGATTTGGATTCCATTCGGGCTCCTTGTCGTTGTCAGTCCTCTCTCTCTCTCTCTGATCTGATCCCTTCCCAGTGCATACGAGCAAGGAGTAGGTATGTATACAATTATTGTAAAAGAAACCATGTCGTTGTCATTCCCATCTCGCCGTCGCCGTTGCCATCGCCATTCCCGTCGTCGTGTTAGACAGTCACAGTGTCACAACTACATGGGACGAGTCAATAGGAGAGACGTACATGTAACTTATTGTGTCTAGCTCCTGGCCCTCGTGCAGCTTCCAGCCAAACAATGTCCATCAAGTTATTCTTCATTTTATATTTTATATATATGTACATTTGCTTGATCCTTGAGTCCAACTCTCCAGACTCCTGCTACATGCCCCTATATAACTACCTGTTTGTAGTTTTTATCCGTTACCGTTACCAGCATCAATCTCATGTTGAATGCCATCATACTTTCTACTGCTTCTCATAGAGGTATATACCTATCTACTAGCTCTGATCCGACAGCCTATGGCCTATAATATATCAACCATTTACTATTTATTGGAAATGTTTTCTGAGCTCTTTCCAGCCATCAAATTTTCTAAATCTTTTATTATGGACTGCACTAAGCTGAAGCTCCTGAGCAACTCTACAAGTTTCTAAAGTTAGTTTCCTCGCCCTATGGTTTTGGTTCGGGCTCCGATGGTCCAGGTCCCAGTAGTTCAGTAGTAGGAGAAGCAGAGAGCTTTCCAAGGTAAACACAAAGCTGAGAAAAACAAAGGAATGAGGAGACAAGGTCTTTTTTGTGCGAGGAGAAGGAGAGAGAGAGCGGGAGACAGTCATTAACATGTCCACAGCACAACAGAAGCCATTAGACAGGATGTTGGAAAGAAAACAACACGGAGAGCACTTTGACTTTGACATACGCTTTCTTTCTCGACGAGTCTAATATGAAGTGTATTTACAGACAGTGGGCAGATAGGAGTAGAGTAAAGTGTGTGCGTACCTGCCTAATGTATGTTTGAACTCATATCGGTCTCGGTCTTGGTCTCGGTCTCTCGGTACTCCCAGTCAGTAGTCAGGCTCGGCCCTATTACTGCTTCTATAAATTTCTAATCTTAGCTTCCTCACTGACTGAGAACTGGCACTCGCCCTCCTATGTGTTATCAGGTGAAGTTGAGGTGTGGAGAGAGGAGAAAGGAGTGCAGAATGAAAATGATAAGTAGTGATGTGCTGGCGGGGGAAGGGAATGAAAGAAATACGCACACACGTTCCTCAATCGATCACAGTGTTTACTTTACAAGTAGACGAGTCAGCTCTGGCTCTGGGTCTGTGGGTCTGGAGGTGGAGGTATACAGACCCACAAATATGTATTCTATACACCCCACAGTCCTGGTAAGTGCACACACACACACACACACACAAACACACATAACGGAACTACCTACTTGTAACAGTAACCATAACCAGAGCCAGGTTCGGTTACGGTTATCGGTGTCGGTGTCGGCGTTGGCTCGGTGTTGGTTGTGTACATAGCTTATGATTAAAGGCTATGATGTAATGCAAGGCTCGCTCACTTCACTGTATACAATTTCCAATTGCCATTTTTGTCTTGGACATGGAGACGGAATTCTCTTTCCACTCTCCATTCTCCCATACATAAGGATCTGTCTCTTGATGTGAGCGATGGAGTTTTTATCTGGAGAGAAGCTCTCTACACAAATCCAGAAGAGAAGAAGAGAAAAAAAGTCCGGGGCGAGAACGAGAACCTGATGTATGTACCGTAAAGCTTCTAATGATCCCCGGGTCTCTAATAATTCCCGAGTTTGTGGCCAAGTTTGAAATAACTTCCGGGTCCTCTAAGGCTTTTTTATGCATTTGCTTAAGCCAACAGTCAACAGATACTTTAAATACTATTGTATAGTCAGTCTATAATACAAAAACGAGAAAATTTCGTACTGTACTTTTAATACTAGTAGTAGTAGTTAATACTATACTAGTACTTTTTTGATAATTAAATGAGACTATAGTGCTATCTTCAGAATACAGTTTTACAAATAATTATTTTGTTTGTTTTAAAAAGCTCGTTTTTATTAAAACTATACACTTCAAAGGCGGTGATTTCTATAAAACTATCTGTTTTCAAAGTGCATATTTTTTCATTAAATTAAATTAGACTTTTAAAAACTTCCATTTTGACTATTTTTGAAGTGGCACATTTAAACAATAAAATAAACGTAAATACTCAAGTCATCCGATTTGAAAAACATTTTTTTATGTAATATTTTACAACACTACAGGCTTGTGGCTATAGAAGCTGTGCGTAACTCCCGGGTCTCTAATAACTCCCGTGGTCCTTATAACTCCCGGGTTTTAAACGTCCATACTGCATCCTTATCAGATACCCAATCCATCCAAAACCTCTCCTTTAAGCATCCAATAATCGTCCCGAACTTATCCCAAATATCCCATGTGTGTTCCTTAAGGGGAATCTTTTGGGGGTGATTGTGCACCTCCTATTTTTGGATACATGATCCCTCAGGACATTCTTACAATGTCCACTCAAACTATAGGGGATATTCCCCCAATGGGCAAACATCCTCAGGATATTTTTAGAAAATCTCCCTTCCAGCTGGGTGAGGCTAAGTTTGACGTAATTCCCCCAGGGGGTTATTAGACGCTTTACGGTACATTTTTCATTTATACATAAAAGTGTCTTAAAACGTCTTCCGTAACCATTCTGCCTTAGCACTGCCAGGTTTGATGATACCCCTCATAAGTTCCTGTCTCCCTCTTCTCCCTCTGTGTATGTATACAACCTCTAAATTATTAAATATACATACAATCTGTCTCCTCTCGTCATCTTAACGGAATTCCGGAGCAAGTGAAGCAACGTGAGCACTCCTTCATCGTCTTGGTCTTCTCCTTCTTCTGGGGTGACTGCGTATTTTGAGCACGTTTCACCACGCAAATCATATCTTTGGGTTCACACCATCCACAGGAGCATAGAGTATCTGTGAGCACTGAATTTAAATGCGAATTCGCACGAATTGTTTCCAAAGTTATCGTTAAAACACTAAACATTCCATGCAAATGTCATAACACTTTTCTCACCACTAAACAAACAAGCACGAGGAGAACAGCAGCAAATGTTGAAAAGTGTGTGTCGAAGAACAAGAACTCAGTTGCTACTGTTCCAAGCTTTACGAATTTACGATCTTTTGAGCACGAAACCCTCACGTTCAATAAATGCAAAAGGATACAACTCCATGTCGTTTTCATATTATAAACATTGAGAACAAAACAATTAGAAAAAGACAAAAAAAAGGAAGGAGGAAATTACTTGGGTAAAATATATTTTGCTCCCCTTGTAATGATGATTGTAACATACAATGGAACCTAGGCACTAAATTACACGCTTCCAATTCACTTAAAAACGAATTCTATAATGTGGCTCAAAAGATCTGCTGAGGGTTCATGCTTCATTGGATGAGATTAATTCAGAGCAGATTAAATTTAAGGCACCTATTTGTAGTAGTAACAGAGGATTTATTGAAAGCATTATTTGTAGTTCATGGTTGTAAATTGTAAATTGATAGTTTTCTAAAAATACGCACGGGGCTGCTATCTATAAGAGGTCCTATTGGTATAGGCACATTATTCATCTAAGACCTTGATTTCACTAGAAAAGTTAACCATTGTTAGCCTTAAGAAACTCGCTTTCAGATTTAACAATGGTTAACTCTGAAAGCGTGTTTCTTAAGGCTAACCATGGTTAACTTTTCTAGTGAAATCAAGGTCTAACGATAAGCCATTACGGTGCATACTACTTCTATGCGGAAATTGACTCTTGAGAAAAATGAACACAGAAGATTGAATAGACTTGGTCCCAAGATCAGGAAGCTAGAAAAAAAGGTTGATCTTTTTTCCCTTAGCTAACTCTTTGATTGTTTGGGGAGAAAAAAGAAAAAGAACAAGAAGAAGCAGAAAAAAAAATCTGAAATTGCATCAATTTTTTTTCTTCCATCTTTTTTTTTGTGTATCCCAGTTCATAGTTTATAGGTTCATGTCTATAATGTAGAGTGTGTAGTTACTTCCATTTCTCTCCCAGCTCTACATTTAGAAAAAAAAATGTGAAGTCGAATTTTGTGGAATACGAAACGAATAGAACTTTATAAAAGTCCACACAAATGCGATTAGTTATTTCATGGTAAGTTCACATGGACAATGTTTGTTTGTTGAAGAATGGAGCTGCTTTTATTAGATTCCCCTCTGAAATTCCCTTCTCCTCCAAGACTACAATCTAAACGGCATCAGGACAGTTTCTATTTCCTTGCACTCTTGAGATCGGATACTAAGAAAAATAATCACACAAAAGATATACACAATCTTCCTCCGAGTCGAGTGAGAGCTTTTTATGCTATACAGATGAGGGCCGTAGCACTTGAGGCAGTCGTACATATTAATTTGATCATGTATAATATGGTCCTGAGTGTGTGTGTGCATATAATTATACGTGGATGGATATTTTACGAGCGGAAATCCAAGTGGGAGATTAGACTTTCACGCGTATGATTTCCTCTGTATTTTCGCCTCAATCTCGCCTCCAATTCTCCCGATCCCGGTCCCGGTCCTAGTCCCGGTCCCGGTCCCGGTCCCGGTCTCGGTCCCAGTCTCAGTCTCAGTCTCGGTCTCGGTCCTCTTGGTTGGTTACGGTTCTCTAAATTATGATGATTATGTATCTACAGCAGAACCGGTACATTACGCAGTGGACTCACATTAAGCGATGAAGTGAAAGCGCTGAAAATTGAATACAAATACGGAACGTTGAACCGCTGAACCCAATACCAACGTCATAAAAAATGCTATTAAGCTTTAATTAAAATTGAAAAGTACCTACATCGTTAGCTATGTAGATAATACATTTTCATACTGCTGACTGAGTGCGTACTGAGTGAGTGAGGGTACTTCCATGTAGGAAAGAAATATATGTAGACTTCATTATCTTTTTTGAAACAACAAAGAATTACCCATTTCAAGTGTTTCCAATTCATATGAATAGGAAATATGAATAATCAGTTTTGTATTCATATCCGTATGATATCTGACATCGCATCGGTATGAGTATTTGAGAATATTACCAGAGCACTTCAAGCTAATGATGTTCTCCTCAAAATAGATTACAGTATATGTTCCCCATGTTGTGAAAATTTTGAAATAAGTACTGACACAATAACTTTGGAAATACTATGACTATGATGTTGGCGACGAGCATTAAGGGAGAAGTAAGAAATCATTATAATTATTTGTGAACTAAACTAAAACCAAAAATGATCCCTCTTTCCTTTCATTTCCAAATCAGATACGAGGATAGTGGTCTACACTATAAAAGTATATGTATCGTTAGCATTTTTGCAAGGAGAAAGTCCTTGTAAAATATACAAGATAACAGAAAGAAATACATTTAATTATATGTTGTTATGTGTGAGCTTGAAACAATGTTTAAGCCATTACACACTCCCTTTTGTTCTGCTTTTGAAGTATTGTATATATAACACTACCATATACTAGTCAATTCCGATTATTAACATGTGTAAAAATTAATAGCTGCAATATGTGACTCATTAAAATTCCTATATTTTACTTTTCTCAATATTTCGTAGTTTCTACACTTCTAAGTTCTTTCTAATTTTTTTGGTATAAATTATACAATTTTAATTAACTATACATACTATTTGGCCTGATTTAAAAATATGTGACTCAACTCAAAGTTTTGTGGAATTCAAAAGTTACCTTGGCATTAATTAGACAATTTTACCAATTTCAAATATAACATAGGAGATTCGAGCTCTCCATCCGCTGCTACTCTCAAACATGTATATAATTATGTAAATTTATAATTTGCACTAAAAATATACAGTGAGAACATAATTAATAAGGTTTAGATTTACGTATAAGGTTATGGAAATTTGAACCATATATTTAATTAGCAAATTTTCAAACATAGACAACCCAATTTACGAGCGTGCAAGTATTACATTTTATATATATTGTCAATACTGAAAACTTACTGAGCAAAAAATTTAAATAAATCATCAAATGCTAAGTACGCGCGTAGGCGGTGTATAGGCACTTAAAACTGTTTTGTATCTGAATTTGAATTTCGTATAATTTTTTTGAAGAATCACTTATCTATCTCTGTACTGTGATTTCAAGTTGGTGCTCTATTACTACATAGTACCTAGTTAACATCAAATTTTTCTCATCATCCCTGCTCCCTCGTTCTGAGCGAGTAAACCCAATACCGAACTGCAATGCAATATGTGCAATTACCGTTTGTACCGTATGTGACCGAATAAGCGTCGTGGCTCAAATAAGCGCATGGTTATAAACAATCCCCAGATGTATTAGAAGTAATTTAATTTTTTCAAATTATTTTGTGTGAATTACGGAATTACCTATAGCTCAGGTTTTTACTTGAAAATTTAAAAAATTAAATAACCGTCGCCAGGCTTACATTCCAAAATTTTTCATCTGAGCAAGAGCGCTTTTTCAAGCAAATACGGTAGTCAATATTTGGCTTCGATAGAACTGGAATATTGCACAGATTTTGAGGGAAGTAAGAGTGGATCTTTGGTTCAGGAACGTGAGCACACTGCACATCCTGTAAATCTCAATCTAGACCAGAACCAGAACGGAGCCGGGTGAAGCGCAGCCATGCTTAAGAGTCAAAATCTGTAATAAAGTCTTATGAAGAACTACGAAAATTTATTTTCTTCGACTATTTCTACAAGTTATAGCCCATGTTTTACATACCTGCGTCTGTACATACATGTAGGTAGACAAGTATTAGTAGTATATTTGGTTCACACTATGAATTCGAATTCTGATATGAACTATGAACATCATGTAAATTAAGCTTGTTCATATGGTACCTGGGTACACATTACCAGAGTGCACGTAAGTACCAACCCTTGTGTGTGTGTGTGTGTGTGTGTGTGTGTATGTGTGTGTGTGTGTGTGTACGATGCATAAAAATAATATGCCCATAGTTCTCTGCTTCTTTCTGTGGCCTAGCCTGAAATTACAGCTCAGTGTTCCGTAGACACACTCAAGCAGTCATAAATTCACTGTCTTCATGCAGAACACACACACAAGCGCTCTGTAATAAGGGACTGCTTATCTGTATATAATATGTGTGGAGTAGAATAAGAAAATAAGCAAACGAATGGAAAAAGGAATGAACCTGAACGCTATAAACTATCCACTTATCAACGTACTCCACCATCATTCCCACTGACATATGAAAAACCTGACGTTTTTTTACCAATGCCAATGCAATAAGACCAAAATCAAAAAACTGAAACCAAAGCAAAATGGAAAATTCCTCCATTCATAATGCTTTTCTTTCCAAAAACCGAGAGGTTATTACATATTTAATTTTTTTAAAAGTATGTCTTGCATACGAGTTTTAATACTACACATTATTGGTATTGATATTAGAGTATTTTTTGGCCACACAAAATTACGAAAACAAAATCAATATTACAACGTCGGTAATGGAGGAATCGTTCAAGGAATCATGTCACATCTATACGTGCCACCGTTATCGGGTACATTTTTCATTATATATTCCGTTTTTATTTGAAATATTAAAGGTACCTTACCTCCTCAGTAGTAGTAGTGGCAGTGGCCGTAATTCAGTTCAGTGACAGCGTTCAGATAAAGTATGTCAAGATATTATTACATATTATATGTACGCGTGTGTCCATTGTTGACACTTTAGCTTGTCATATTAGTGGATTTCATCTCATATATAAGGCATATGGAAAAAATAACGAAAGAAAAAAAATGAATCGGTGCAGACCGGGACCGGGACCGGGACTGGGAAGGTGATGACCATAAGGGAAATTATATAATATAGCTACAGAGTACTACAGACAGAGTTTGAGGATTTGGTTCCGCTCAACTTTTGCCGGAATGATTTACTATGTATTCATTAATTTATATTGACGTATTCATTGGCAATTTAAGTCAAATTTATAAGATTGATTTACAGAGTCTTTGACAGTTATTGAACATTATTGGCTGGAGTGGGAACGGCGGGGCAGTATAAATCACGACTTCCTCATCCTACGTCCCTTACACCAAGATCAAGTATACCACTCAACTAAGTCAATATTAATATTGGCCCAGTCTTTGGGCCACACACAACTGCAGTGGAGACATATACTACAACTACAATATCATAATATATATCTGTGTGGATCAGATATACCTCTAATAATTGTATGGACCTATAGTGGCTCTTACAAGGCTCAAGTTTTCATTTATTATGCATGTACCTACCTACCTAACATTACATCGATGTGTATCTTCTGCATTTACAAATACTTTCAAGCTGCACTCAGCAAATTGCCTGTCACTGTACATAGGAGGACGTATATAGGAAAGAGTGGAGCTTGAAAGTCTAGCTCGACCACTCAAACTTGAGTTTAATTTAGTATTGATGTAGTCACGAATACAAATATCTGTGCACTGTACATATTCCTAAGACAACACCGTAGGTTGTAATCTAACCTACGTGGGTAGGCGTTGCATAATATATATACAGACACTATAGGAGCACACAGTATACGCAGCTTTTGTTTTCAATTTGAACGATTTTAAAAAATCCAAAGATAAACCTAATTTCTAGTACGAAATTATTGGGATAAAGTTAGATTTTTCTGCCATAGGATACGAATACGCCTGTTGCGCTACTCATGCCATAGCTATATTATACGACTACGACCCAATGTAAACTACTTACCTAAATATTTAGAAATCAATAATTTTCACACACAAAAATGCACTCAATTTTGTACTTAAACTGTACACGCGCTCCATACAGTTAAAAGCGGAACATTGACCAAAATGTGGACCTGTTGTGCCCGCCTGGAAATGAAATAAAGTGGAATAATAAAAATAGTAAAGTATAATTGCATGTAAATTACGTGCGAAAACCAATTCTGTCCTGTATGATAACAAGTTGGCATGTGGACTAAAGTTTACATTATGCTTCAACTATATAAAGACATAAAGGGAAGGGGAAATCCCATTTATGTCCTTTTTCACGGACTGACAAAAATAACGAAATATAGCGTTTCGAGTTTCTGAGCAGTAATGGTATTTGATCAGGAGTGACATCAAGCATAAATGACGGTTCAAGCGAAGGGGAAAAAATATGATTTCGTGTACTACATATGTATACAATCCACGCTGCTCATATTTAAAGACTCCCTTTCATGTACTCGTTGTTCAACATATCTATATTTTTTTTTTGAAAATCTTGTAAGTAGTTTACTATGTGCTCAGGTTCAGGTTATGGAGCTATATATAAAAAAAATAGTATGGTTTTGAGTAGGAGACAGACAACTAACTACTGATAGATGTTCACATTTATATAATAGACGACGCATGTACAGATATATACACTTATAACAACTATGCACGTGTCCTCAAGGGATACAAATCCAGTTTTATTTCCTTCTCCTGAACCTCCCTGAGTTTTTACCCCACTACCTACTACGCTCGCATACACGCGCTCCTCCAGTCTGGATATAATTATAGTTATAGGCACTATACATGTATATATACATTAACACCTAGCACCTCTATGAAAGTGGATATGATGGTACTTACTTCTTTATCGGCATTTTTCATAAAGTGCAATTTTCCCTTGTGATGTCGTTTATGTCTTGGGAGTACATTTATCTTTGATAGAGGTACCTACATCTGTTTGGGTTATGTACCATGCAGACATTGCCAAAAATCCAATCGCGTAGGCAGTTGTCTGGAGTCTACGAGGAAAAAAAATATTCCGTCCGCTCCTGACTTACTGATATACATTATCCCTTCCATTTACTTTCACCACCCCCTATTTTCACTTTCACTTTCACTCTCTCCCATCCACATCCACATCCACATCCCTATACAACGATTTCGCATTATTCGCTTTCCCATCTCTACTATCTATGTTGCATTATCTGGATACTCAATGTTTACGAAAATCTTCCATTTTCCAATATGTACTGAGCAAGTGTTTCAGATGATCAAGTAGCTACTACATGATGTACTCAAATATCCAAAAAGTCACTTCACCAAACGAGAGAAGAGTCACGCCCCTTCATCTTCATCTTCATTTCCATGAATATCCTCCTATATCCACATACATAATACATACACTCTCAGACTCTCAGCAACAACCTGAGGGAAAATCCAAAAATCCAAAAAAAGAAGCTCTATAGCGTTATAGGCTTTAGGGATGCACAATGTGTAAGCACTTTCAGTATATAACATAAAATATTATAATAATATTAGTCTATAGGAATTATTACGAAAAGGAGTAACATTTGATTGAGATTTTCTTTCTGAATCCTTGTGTGTTAAACTTGTACCTACTACGTGCATGCATTCCCTCCAGATCCTGCGGAGTCATTCATCCATGAGGAGGAAAGTGATGAATTTATGTGAGAAAAGGAATTTAATTATCATCGGGTTTATTGAGGAAAGTGACAGGGTTGACTGGATCATTGGAGTGTGGATAAAAAACTGTGCACTCTCCCTCCATGCCCATCACATTTAATGTGCATTTTCCTTTCTACTTTCTACACCCCAGCCAGAGTCAGAGTGTGAATCTCTTCTGGCATGGCTCCTTCTTTTATATTAGTAGTCTGTATTCTGGTTCGGCTAAATTGAATGTTGTGTGCCACTAACACATGGTATGCCCCAGCCACGTCAATGTCATCACCACCTGCTCCCAAACTATGACAAAATAACGTTCGTTTAACAGTATTAATTTGTATTTTTCTATGTTTATTCTTATCTGCTCTGCTGTACCAAAAATTTAAATGGAAGCGTTTATTGAACATTTTTTGGAGGGAGCTTATGAAAAAATACATATATGTATACCCGTCATATATGCACGCGCCTAGTTGGTGGGTCTTAATGACAAGCTCAGTCAACATCGTTGTGGAACGACTTACACGGGTCATGTGTGAGTAGCAGTTGAATGAAACATGAAGGGTATATGAGTATTTGCATTAGGCTGGTCACGGTTTCTTGTTGGAAATACGCTTTAGAGCATTTCTCAAAGAATACGATCATAAAGCCAAGTTGAGTTGTGTATGGCCCATGAGTGCAATAAATCCATGCAAACACATATACTACATGTACTTTATTACCAGTGTAAACTTTTTTTTACTTAACTTTCCTTGTAGAGCAGCCATGCCATGAGCATAGCATTAGGACAATGGAATGATGTAAGTGAAATACATTAAGTGAGACGAAAATATTAAATTATAGCTTTTGTAATCTACACAGTTATTCTTGTTGTTGTTGAAGATGCAGTAGAGGCTTCTCTAATTTTCATGTCGTGTACAGACATTGAATTTTAGGATTTTGGATTGCTCAGATAAATCCAGAAGATTTTTTGTGCAGGCAAACAAACACCCTAATGTAAAAATGTCATGTTCCCTTTAAAACGTACAGTAAGCTAAATTTACGAATTTGATGGACAAATAACAAAATAAATTCACCAACAAACTTTTTTTTAAACGCTCTAAGATCCTGTTAGTATTATTTCCACTTTAAATTCGAATTTGGCTGGTAATTTAGAAAGTTCTGTCATCTACTACTTCTTGACTACAATGCAATTATTCGTTTAACACAAGAATTTGAAGTAGGGATTCCAGTCCTTCTCGAAAATTACATGTGGATATTATTATTTGGCTTGTCATCAAAGTTCAGGAATTATTGTTTGTTCGACTTCAATTGTTACAGAAATGAGAAACCGATTTTTTTAAAGAGCATTAATTCACCTTATTTATTGGGCAGAGGGAACACATTTTATATTGTGAAAGAACATTCACCTCATTAAAATATTAGATGTCATCTATCACAATCACACAATTTTCTCCTCACTCCCCTTCCCATAAAAAAAATGAACCATACCCACGAATTTAGCTCCTTAAAGCGGAGCCTTTTGATTCTGATTATGAACCTGATGAATTATCATTCTGAGCCAATAGTATACTGTGCAGAAATAATACAACTAATGCTCCCTCAACACTCTGTTTACACAGCGATGATAATAATATGAGCCAGGAGTATAATGTCATTTTGGAGGTAAAAGGGATAGGAAAAGTTGACTCTCTGTGAACAATTTCCAGGGAATGAATGATAAATTAATTTTCTCTCATTATATGACTATTATCAATGGAAATGACAAAAGTCAAGTTTAGAATAAATATAGGGACAGCTAGAGTTTAGTGATAGGAAATGTTTGAATTCAAATATAATTATTTTATGGGTAAATAATACTCTTGCACTATGGGACTCTCGCGGGCTGTTCGTGGTGGATTTGGTGGTGGTGGTGGTGGTGAGGGTAATAGATCATTCTGTAATGTGTGTCAGATAGTGACTGAAACTGATCCGTATGGGACATGGGACATACAGTCTCTATCACACTGAATATAATGTAGGTAGGTACTAGGTACCTACAGTATAGGCCTCGGCGGTTTGATCTTAACAGACTGATGGCTGTGTATAGCTCACTAAGCGTACAATTGCGTTTTCCTTATTTTATACTTGACAGGTCTATTTGTACTCCAGTGAACTAACTTCACTCACGACCTCCCTGAATACTGTGGAAATTTATTTGTATGTACATACATACCGTATACAGAGTTATAATCATAAATTGGCGGAGAATGAAAATGAAAGAGTAAAAGTTGGATGTGAGTTCATTGAAGAAATACTGAGTAAATGTGTCTAGAATGTCAGATAAACAGTTCAGATCTCACTGCTGATTCTACTAAACTACTATGTATATGGTTCATAATAAAAAAAATAATATAAAAATACTGGAGCTGTGTAGGAACCTATCTAGTTGCCTAGTTCACTCTCAGCTCTACTGTCGTAGTAAGTACATTTGTACTGACAAAGCCCATGGCTCGTGCTCGTCCATGTTTCTTGCTGAATCTTTAAAAAAAATTTGTTTAGTATACACTCCTCTTCGTCAGTTCATTTCCTAATAATAAACCATCAACAAAACTACAAGACTCTGCAGTGTTCCCTTCAGTCTTCAGTCTCCGATGTAAATACTTTTAATTAAATTCAAAACTTTACCACGTCCTGCCGTCGTTTTTGCAATTTTACTTTGACTGGGACTGGGACTGGGGAGTCTTTCTCGTGATTCTCTTTCCTAACTGTTCGTTTTTCGGTGACTGAGCTAAAAGAAGCGCGGAGCTGATTGTGAGTATATAAGGAGAAAAGTCAGAGAAAGAAATATGTACGTGGGAGGTAGGTAGGTAGGTAGTTAGGTAGGTACGGTCCTTATTCGCAAGAATACGTAGTGGAAGAGATGGAGTGAGTGCTCGCACCGGGTCCGGGCACTTATAGATATTTTAGTTGTCGAGTGAGAGTGAGAAAGAGACGGGAGAAAAGTTGAAAAGAGAAATGGAGACGGGAAAAAGGGAAAGTCTAGCGTGCCCACGCTTGGAATTCAGCGATTAGGAAATATTTATTCAAGTGTAATAGTCCTCATTGGAATTACATCTATAATCATAGGTTTGTCCTGTGCGGGGGGATACATGGGAAGTTGTGGGGAGAGAGTGTGGTGGTAGGAGCAGGAAGGGGGATACATACATGGGTAGAGAGGCACTAGGCGGAGAGGCGGAGTAGAACAATATATTAATCGGTTCAACACAGTGGCCTGACACAAACCAAAAGAGCACCACGAGCTTTTAATGTATTAAGCCTGTAAATCTTGCACAAGTCAAACGGATCTCTGTAAAAGCCCTGCTCCTGCCTACCCTCTGGGATCATGAGTAATATACAATTGAGTAGTCTGGAAAATAGTCAAGTGAGAAGAAATGTAGGGACGACGTAGTCTGGTGGTACCCACATAATATAGGTTCCCATCCATCTCCTCTTGCCCCCCGCATCAATTCATTACCTATACTCATTCAGCGGATAAAGAATTGGCTCAAATTTTATGAAGCCACACGCACCGCATTATGAACATTAGTATTTATACTGTAATGCCGCGTCCTTGAAGAGTCAATACGAGCCATCAAAATGTTCTAATTGGGCATATTTACATAGGATTTTGGCAAAGATTTTGATTTGATTGGGAAGTGTGTGTGTTGGTGGAGACTGTATATGGGAATGTGGAAAAACAATTGGGAAGGTGTGTGGTTGATAAGGCTTTAAAATGAGTGTTTTTGTGTGTTTAGGTGGCGGGCCGTGAGCCGTGTGCGGGGACTTGATCTAAAATGAGTGACTCGTTCGAGCAGCCAGATAGAATGGAGCTGAGCCAGAATGAGAGTTGGCTGAATGGAACGGGGGATAGGAATGTGAACAGGACTCAAGATTTGGAAGATATCATCAGTTACCCTGTAGTTCAAGCAATGTTTTACGTGATTTACACGACTATCTTTGTTCTTGGCATCATTGGGAATGTCCTCGTCTGCTTTGTGGTGATGCGGAATAAAGCCATGCAGACGGTCACGAATTTCTTCATCACCAACTTAGCACTGGCAGACATTCTTCTGTGTGCTCTCGCCGTCCCATTCACACCCCTCTACTCATTCCTTCAAGACTGGATCTTTGGACAGGTTCTGTGTCATCTCGTAGCCTATGCCCAGGGTGTGAGTGTCTACATCTCGACCTGGACTCTCATGTCCATTGCCATAGACCGCTTCTTCGTCATCATCTACCCATTCAAGCCTCGGATGAAGATCATCACGTGCTTCTCCATCATCGCCCTCATCTGGGTCCTGGCCCTTCTCCTCACCCTCCCCTACGGAATCTACCTCACCTACGAGAAGCAGGAGGATCGCTACGAGTGTAATGAGACGTGGCCGGATGAGCACGCCAGGCAGAGATTTAGTTTCTGCACAGCTATCTTTCAATTAGTCCTCCCATTCATCATCATGGCATTTTGTTACATTAAAGTCTCATTTAAATTGAGTGACCGAGCCAAAGCCAAGCCTGGGAGTAAGAACTCCAAGAGGGAGGCCGTGGAGAGGGAGAGGAAGCGACGGACGAATCGAATGCTCATCGCCATGGTCGCAATCTTCGGTGGATGTTGGCTCCCCATTAATGTGGTCAACCTCCTCAATGACATTAATATGCATGCGGATGACTGGCCCTTCTACAATCTGTTCTTCTTCCTCGCTCACGCCGTGGCCATGAGCTCAACCTGCTACAATCCCTTCATCTACGCCTGGCTCAATGAGAATTTCCGCAAAGAGTTTAAACAAGTTCTCCCCTGTTTCTACGCCACACAAACCAATACAACCCGCTCCCGGAGACTCCTCTCCGAGAGAACTTGTAATGGGAATGAGACTGTACAGGAGTCCTTCCTCCCCTCCTCCTCTCAAATGGTGACTAGTGGGGTGGGAGGGGTGGGCGGTGGGGGAGGGGGGGCTCTCAATAGCGGACTTAAATCCATACCCGGCATTCTAGAGACTATTGAAGAGCAAACATCCAACTCTCAGTCCGCTGTTGCTGTTAATTATGAGCAAGTGACGGCCATGTACACTTCGAGCACGAATCAAGTTCAGATTCACATTCCACTCGATGAGGATCACTCTAGTGTAAAATCCGGACTAGGACTCGCTCCTGAGTCTAATCTCTCCGCAAACACGAGCACATCTACACCTCTCACGCTCATCACGTCTTCTCCCTCCATTCAAATTTAACGACCATCCCGCCAGAAGGAGACCCACAGAAACAACCAACAAAACTGGAAAGACTGCAACACACAACTCCAAAACAAATACTAAAAACTACTCCAATTGTTTCATTATCTTGGCTCGTCCTCAGTCAGTTAGTGAGTCAGTGAGTCAGAAGTCAGCTGTACCTAAATTCAGTAATTCCAATTCCTATAATTGCCAAGAACACTACACTACGACAGACACAAACTATACCTACGTACATATATATAAGGACGACGAGAAAGGAGGGGAAGTGATAATGGGGACACGGGCAGGTCAGACATCATCTGGCTTACACGCTCTTTTCTTTCAAATCATCTCACACTCCAGCGACCGCAGTCAGTTAAAGTTTCCTCTAATTGGCTTCAAAGACAAACTAAAGTCAAAGTTTATACTTAGCGCAGCTACATAATAATATAAATTTGTTTGTGTCCTAGTTAATGAGGAAGCAAGTCACTTTTGAGCTGGAAGAACGCCTGTAGGTTAAACTCATCCTCTCGTTCCCCCACGTATTCCCCGGGTCAAATGCATATTTAACTTACTATGTATTAATTTAAATGTAAGCGGAACTGCACCACGTTTTGAGGTTCATCCTTCAGTTCAGATTCAAAATTTGAATTATTCAACTCCTCTCTCTCTCTCCGCCCGCTTCTACACTACTTTCTTGTGTTTGATTTTGAGTTTAAAGGTGATTTAACAAAATAAAAAAGACAATGGTAATGTAGCGGAAGTCATTATTAATAGATCGCGTCAATCCGGTTAAGTGAAATAAATTCGGGGCTGAGCCCTATTTACCCGAAAAAATAACATATGTCGGGTTGACTCGAGATGCAATATGAATGCTTACGGTTACGGTTACGGTTACGGTTACGGTTACGGTTACGACTACACAGTCATGGTTGGGGTAGGATGAAAAATATATAACAAGATCATAACTACTTATCATCAACATCAACCAAGAAAAAAAATACTACCTTCATCACACTTTACACAGTTTACAGAGGAGGAGAGCGACTAGAAATTTTTTTATGATTTATTATTTTGAATAGGAAATGGAATGCCTGAGATTCTCAACTTTATTAGAATTAAGTATATATACATTTTGATGATGAAGTTCCACACGTGATTATTTATATGTAGGTACTATAGTATATCCCATTTATTTCCAAATCTCAATTTATATTCAAGTATAACATTATTATCTTCATCATAATCGCGTGGTCTTTCATGGCGCAATTTAATTAATTTTTTTAGTGATTCCGTGCATATAGGAAGAATTATTCAGATACCATAATAAATAAATCTCTACACTACACGGACAGAGACACAGATATGGGATTACGGGACTCACATATTCGTCTGTTTGAAGAACAGACTATACTATACTATATAATATAAAGTTATATATACTAAAAAAAATATACAAGAGGAAAAAATCCAATCCACGTACTTCCGACGTACAAGAAGATTTTTAATAAAAATGATGATGCTACTAACTACATAAGGATACAAAAAACCTGAGTGTAATATTCTAAAAGGTATATAGGAACTTTGTATGTAATTTTATTCAATTTTTAGAGCTTTATAAAAAAAATACAGATAGGTGGTTGACTGTATACTATATACCTTGTACTAACAACTACAGCTGGATTGTATTCTATTGTACTATACCGTAGTTCCCGTTTCCGTTGTACATGCATACTCCTATAATATCACTATCACTACTACGCTATATACTGTGAACTAATTACTTGTGAAAATTCTAATCAAAAGATTAATATTGTCTGAGGAATCCAATCAACTTCAAATCTAATCAAGTAAATGCTCCTGCTAAAGATACTATGTGAGTGAACTACTATTAAAATTTGCGATTAAAATATGCAATTCAAAAATTAAATAATCAACGTGTGTACCTACTACTACTACTACTACTACTACTGCTACTACCCGGCGACGTCGAGAAAAATCCCATTTTGTGATGATTACTACTAATACTACTACTACTACTGACAACTGACACTGAGGGTTTCGCATGCATGTGCTTAGTTTTAACTTGCCAGTGTGTGCGGCGTGCGGTAGTAGTGGACGCAGCAGCACTATTAGTGCTACTACATAGAAATAATAATAATTCTAATTATAGTGACGGTATGTCTGATGATGAGGAGAGATATTCTGTAAATTCCAACAACCACACAACTTCAAGTATTTACTTAAGTTACCTACCTACCAACTTTAATTATAGTGTTGTACGATATGTAGATGTATTGTATTACATTTGAGCCAAGCGTACTACATATACAATATTACTTACAAATACAATTATGCATATAAATACATATGGCTGAATATACCTATATTATATTACTCTGTCGAGAGGAAGGGAAATAATGTGAGACAATTAATAGTAAGAACACATTAATGCTATACTCTAGCTTTTGTTCGTATGAAATTTCAAAAAATTTGTATGTGATGATAATGATATAAAAGTGAGATATAATTATATACATAGGTACTATAGCATTATACATGGGAGACAAATGTGAATTTACTTATTAATACTAAGTACTTACCTACCTATCTACCTATAGCTATGTATAACATTAATGGAAATTATACTACCGCACATGTAAGGAAAAAAACACTATAAATTAATAATATATTATCTAATAAAAAAAGAGTGTCAAATGAGGTGTACTATAGTGCTATATGACTGCGGGTATGTCGAGGGTGGGTAAACTTAAACATATAACTTACATTATATATAATTATATGGAGGTAGTTCCTCAAGTTATGCATGTGACACGCTTTAATTTCAATTTATATACGCTATTTAATAATATAATGATTAATGATACATATATGGATATATGTATTAAGGTGAATGCATAGTACATATTGCTACACACATGACTGTCGACTGTGTATTTATTTATTATCAACAGCTATATACCTATAATAATAATTTTAATAACGGATAGAAGAGGGGGGTAAGGGGAAGATTATATTTAAATGCAAAAAAAAAGTATCCAAGACTCATAAATTACAACTAAAAATTAATACAATGTATACATAAAATATATTATATAAATAGAATGATAAGGAAAGAATGTCTATGTACTACGGATCTGATGTTTCTTACGTAATAATAAAAATAAATTTGAGTGTCTCCAGAGAATTGTGACGACAAATGATACAATAATGTCAATGCATACTCCGCCGGTTTGACTTTATACTAGTCTGTAGTTTTTCTTCTTTTTTTTTACTTTTCAACATTTTTTTTGTCTACTACACTGTCATTTTCATTTTTTGTCCATTACATCAGATGATTGGAATAGCTGAGGAGAGATAAAGGGAAAGCCTCTGGTTTGAAAAACTACAAGTACACACACTATATAGGATCACAGATCCAGTCAGAGTGAATCTGGGGATGAGGAGACGTAAAAAGAAGTGTCTCTCAAGTCAGAGTCAGGAGTAGTAGTTGCATCAGTAATGGTTATGTGCTCTTGCAGCAGCGGATCCAGGGGAGGGGGAGGGGGAGGGGCTATTGGGCTGAGCCCCCCTCCCTTGCTCTCTTCTTTAAGAATAGAAATCACCTTTTTTCAAGATGTTTAAAATTGCCAATCCCACCCCCTTCTCTCCCAAATTCTGGATCCGCCACTGTGCTGTAATGTTCGTAGTTTTCAGTTGTAGTCGTGGGTCGTCATGGTGTATAAGAGGGCTACAACTCAAACTCTAGAAGGCAATGTATAAGAAATAAAAGCAAATCTGATCTACTAAAGACCGAATGGATGGAGGCTTATTCCCCATATTTCCGTCAGTTCAAAGATCTATGTGGGCATGTAGTCGGAATTTTCAGATTTAGATTTAGACACCACCCGGAAACACCCATGCCATGAAACGAGATGGAACTAGCTCAAGTCGAATTTGAAACTGGATCTTCTAAGACGTAATGTGCGTGTAGCTATACGTTGCGTTGTAGCCTACCTATGCAGAATACTTGGTTCTGGTTCTCCGTGTCCACCCTCTATCCTACTTCCTACCTCGCCTCGTTTTTTCCCCTTTCTTTTTCCACCATATGAGTCTATAAAGATATGAATATTGGCCCTATTACGTGTACTGATATAGTAATAGTCCAGGCTGCAGGGAGTATTTTGGAGAAAACTAGAAACCTGCAATATGTATACAATTCTCATGTTACCTACCTACCTACCCATGCAGTTCATATTATGAATATCAGTCAGTATTGGTCTCCGGAAGAGTAGTAGTAACCTACCTACCTACCTACGTGTTTTTCTGTTGGTGTCTGTGGAGTGTGTGTGTACTTGGAGTTTGGAGAGGAGCACTCGCCCATTTGTCTCAAATTGACTTTTTCATGAGAAAAAAAAACATACAATGAATCTAACGTGACTGGAGACATGCATTAACTCTTAACAATTCTGTCCAAGTTCAACTTTTAACTCTAGAACACGCCCGACTTTCTCCCTTTCCTTTCTTCCCTCCTTTGGATCTTCTTATATAAGCCTTGAAGATATTTAAATTGGATTGTCTTTCTCTCGAGTATTGGGGACTATAGCTCGGATCTTCACTCCTTATGTACTTACAATGGAGTCTACATTCTACATGCTGCAAGGATGAAATAAATCATGTAGGTCAACTCTCGTTTATCACAGCGGATTTTACCACTCGGATTTTATTATTGAGCCTTGTTCCGTATTAGATTTCCAAGGAAAAATTGCTTCCTCTCATCTGTATGTACATAAACGTACTATTTTCCTATTGCTACTTGCATATATTTCAAAGCCTACAGATATTTTATGGGGAGTTGATCCTTAGCTATAGAAGGTCAGAGTCACCAAGAAATCATATTTATATTTTCCAGCCAAGTGCCGGCGGGTTAAAAACTTGACAGATTTGTGCCGTGCTCTCTGGCTCGCTGGCTTTGGCTTTTGAAAGAGAAAAAGGACCGACTACCCATTACTACCCCTATAGCATAGTAGGAGTAGCACAACATGCAGATCAGTACCGTGGAGTGGAGTGGAGTGCAGTAGTGCAGAGCAAATAATGTTGCTGTAATGGAGGAGAATGACTCGTAAAATAATTTTCTTTCACACAAGTAAATGTCAAACCCAAGATATCTGAATGGAGGTTCATAAAACGACAGAATTAGAGATATGTGGATGCATGTCCCTCCCTACCTTCCAAATACCTAACTCATGCAAACGAGTCGATGTCATAAACTACAAGCTTTGCATATAATATGTACATTAACTGCCTATAAGGATCTCTCCAATGACCTCCAATAAGCCTGTGTCATCTTCCACAATCCCCACTCTCAGCCCACTGCAGTTTTCTCCAGTATATGTAAGTATAATAATATATGTTTTATGGATATTTGATATTTCACCATGTCTTTCTCCAGAATTTAGAATTTTAGAGCTCTACAGATAGTCTCTCTCGCTCTTTTACAGCTCAGAGGCAATAAAATCATTAGTATCTACACTATTATTTATTATATCCCCGAGACTCTTTATATAGCTCCGCCTTGTGAAATGAAGTGGTCGTGAGAATTCATAATTATAGTATCTATTTTTCCATATCCTTATATATACCTTTATAATAATTATCACTAATCGAATTTACAGCTCATTTCCATAGGCTCCTTATCAATATGTAAATGTAGTCAAATGAATATTAAATCCGCCTCTAGCAATACTGATAGGAATACTGTAGCCTCAAAATTCCTAGGAAATGGAATCAATATAAAGCTGAAATTAAAAAACTGTACATCTATAGTGATCAGATGGGCGGAAGAGCTTATGAGAATTTAAAATACATATCTTTATTAATTTACATTAAGCTCGTTTGACATTTGACACACTCCTCACTCATTGGACGTGCATATACCTATTATAGGGGACAAGACTAAATTAATTTGAAACGTGCCGCGGACGCTTATGACTATGACTGTTGTAGCTGCTAGCTCTGGAGGATCCATCGAATCTCTCCACACTCGTTCCAGTACCAGGGTCACACTCAATAGATCTCTTCCCTTCCGTCGTCGTCCCTGTCCGTAAATTGCTCAGCGAATCATTAGCCTCATGAAGAGAGGCGACTGGGAACCATTTGGACTCCGCCTTGCTCAGCTGTGAGTAGTGCATGGCGTACAAAATGACCAACAACATGGAAATGATGACCAGTCCAATGGATATCGCCTGAAATTAAAAGAAACTATTAGTTGAGCATGCTACAATAGTCCTTGTAATGTAATCCAAGTGGAAACAGGAAAGGAAGAAACTACACACAGTAGTTCGTGACAATCATCGCATGTGGAAAGAAATGGCAAATGGGCTTTCCGGTTTTTAATTTTCTTTGTTTTCCTCTCTCGCTCACATTTTCAGCTAGTCACTCGTACCAGGTATATTAATAAAGTTAAGTTATGGCCAGACTCTGAGGCTAAGAGGTAGGTAAGAGGCTTAAGAACTGCGTTGGAATACGAGAATGCACAGAAGAAGAAGAAGGTAAGATTGGGAAAGGATTGCTACTATAGATCGACTATAGGCTGTGTAGAGTGGATTGGCAGTTTAATGGATTCAAATAATGAAAATTACCGAGGAGATGAGCTTCAACATGTAGTCATTGCAAGCTCCATGGGATATAAAATCCAAGGCGTATTTATCTGACTGGGTCCTGTAGAGACACAAATCGTCTCTTCGCTCAATAGCACAGACACCTGGAAATGGGAAGGTTTCCGTTGGACTCGGCGTACTTTTGTAGAAGAGATTCATTTGAGTCACCAGGGAGAATTCGAGCCAGAGTCCGGCAATGAGGAAGAGTGTGAAGGTGCCCATGGGGAAAGTAGCCGAGAGAATGACGTTGGCCTGTTCAAGAGAGAGAGAGAAAAGTGAAAAGTTGGTAAGTATGTAGATCCCAATCCAGATCCAGATCCAGAGAGTTTGATCGTGTGTAGAGGGGATCAAATAAAAAAAAAAGAAAAGCAAACAGAATTCCTTACTACCTATACATGCTTGTTTGTAGTAGTAGTGACTAGTCAGTCATTGGGCTTATCATTATGTACACAGCAATAATAATAGTAATTATTTTTTTACAAGCTACTAGAGAGACATCCTCTCACATATGTCTTTCCTTTCCCATCTCTTACATGACATCTCCACCTTCGTCGGGCTTTCACCGTCTCCAAGATAAAATTAGAACTTTTACGATGAGTGGTGTCTGGAAGTGACATTTTTACTTTTCCCTTTCCTGGGTCGTCCAGAACCAGAGAGTCGTCTTTGTCTCCCTTCCTCTGGCTTCTGTTCCACGGAGGTGCCCCGTGATGATCCTCTTTTGTCAGTAATGACTCTTCCTTCTGCTTCTTCCTACTTGGGAATGAGGATGAGGTAGGCTCATTATTATCAGCCGCATCTTCTTCTTCGCGAACAACAACTGCTGACTCCCCGAGTTTATTTTCATTAGGATCTTGGTCGAGTTCATCCGGGGTTGGTGGTTCTGGTCGTTGAGCAGTTTTATCATAACCATTATGACTCCGAGACTCCCTTTCCCTGTCTTTCCGATTGATATTAGTCGGGGCGGAGAAGCGTGTTGTGGCTGGGCCTCTCCTTCCCTCGGCAAGCTGCCTCCTGGACATGGACCTCGAATTCGAATTCTTTCTTGGTGGAATGTCAAACATGAGGAAAATCAGGAGTGCAATGTGAGTGAGAGTGACAAGTATTAGAGAGATTAGGAGGACCCAGTCCAAGTCCCCCCTCTGCATTTCCCCCTCCTTCTCAATCCAAGGGACTTGACGCAGATTAATGGGCAGGGTACTGTTCCGACCAGTCCAATTTTGACCCTCGTTGTTGACGAATTTCGGGAATTTGGCATCATTATACACGGCATCTGCAAGTATGAGGATTGCAATCACACCCGTCACCTTAAAATGTCATATAGCAGAAAATCAGTCAGTCTACATACTAAACTTGTACTCTGAGATTTTCCTGCCTGTGGCCTGAGGAGATCACGTACAAGTTCATGAGTTGGAGTTGGATAATAAGATATGTAGGACTTAATTAGTACTTTTTTTTAATTTTACGTGTTGAAAATGAATAACTCTTTTACCACGGCAAGTCCATGTATGAAGGCAAGCATCCGGCCTTTCACCAAAATAAGTTGCTCATGGGACACCTCCGCCATCCCCAGTTTTTTTCTACAACTGATAATTATTTATTAATTTTTTTTTAATTATCTGTCTTCCTGGTTTTCTGATTTTCTGAAGTAGTGCAGTTTTTAGAAGTTCCGCATTTTCAAACTTTGTCAGGAACAACACTTCCTGTTTCACATTTTTGAATATTGTTGTTGAATATCGTCAGTGAAGAACCAAAATTACCCATATCCAATTTAAGCTAGAACCAAAATGACCCATATCCATTTTAAGCTAAATGTAAAAAGCACTATCTACAAAGAAATAGGAATTCTCCTTGATCACACAATTATGCCAATAGGACATTTTGCAATTTCAAAAAACATGTAAATGAAACATTTTGCACTTTAAAAAAACATGTACATGGAAAATTTTTACACTTTTCAAAAACGTCTAAATGGAACATTTGGCACTTAAAAAAAACATGTAAATGGAAAATTTTTACACTTTTCAAAAACGTCTAAATGGAACATTTGGCACTTTTCAAAAAGAAGTAAATGGATTAATTTTGAGTTTTGAAAAACAATTTATTAAAACGTTTTTAACTTTTAAAAACTCGTAACTAAAATTTTTTCGCATCTATCGCATTTAGTGTTTTTTACGCATAACTCATTTTTATTATAGCTTAAATTGGATATGGGTCATTTTGATTCTTCGCCGACGATATTATAATATTTAATTTAAATATTTAATCAGCTATAAAGAATTATGATTTCTACAGACAGTCCTCCATACAATCTCACGCTTCACGGGCTTCACTCCCAGTCACAGTCCTAGCAGTAGCTACCGGGCTTTAACTTTAACTGGTGGACAAACTGACACTGCTGCATATCGCTACATTTGTAAATTTCACTTAAAAATTTGTGTCACTCAAAATTTTTGGGTTGTTATCTTATAAATCATCATTAAAAATGTTCGCTCTCGCGTATCCTTAGCACCATCTGCCATCTGCTCATCATGGAAACAGTCCAGTTGTGTGCCTTTGCCTACTAAAAATGCATTGATTATTTATGCAATGTTACTCCATATCTCGGCGGTCTCCGCTTTAATATCATCCCTGAAAAGTGGTGACAGAGGAAGAACTGAGCTCCAAATGCATTAGTCATAAGTGTCAGCATCTTAAGATCTCCAGACTTTCGAAATCATAAACAAAAATGTACACAGTTTTAAAGTGGGGGGAGGGGATTTGGCGAGGTTTTAAAATTGCATATATTTATTTTATCAAAAGTGAAACTGACTGTGTGTACAAGTTGATTAATTTTTATTATGCTTAGTATAATATACTGCATTTTTACATCCAGCACGATATAGTGTTGGATCCCAAGCATGGAGATGCTAATATACATAAGGGCCCATCTGGGAAATATGAAAATATCCGTAGCTATATTATTATTATGCTCAATGTGAATTAATAAAAGAAAAAATATAGACGTATCAAATTGAAGTAGGAGTCCTTACAGTTATATTTTGGATGAGTAAAACTGTCAGCATAGTCAAATAGAATTTTAAATTCATGATCTGTCATAATAATATTCCTTCTATGTTCTGAGACACTATCTTCCCATTACTCAGTTCACAGTGTTGCTTTTACTTTTGTGTGTGTGTGTGTGCATTTCCTATCACAAATCTAAACTGGTGGAGACAGTGTATAGGATAGGAGGATGTTGGAAGATAATGTATATTGCAGGGTAATGGTAATATAGGTAATAATATAGAGTCCTACTTTGCGACTTTTCCCTACGAATACGCTCAAATTCAAATTCGAACGTGGGAAATATGTCGAGATCATCATAAAGATGTGAAATATCAGTTTAGAATGTAACAATAAATATTATCTTATAGGCTATAATATTCGGCAATCAAAATAAATACAGGGGCATGCATATATTATGTCTGAGTGGAACAATAATAAAATGTAGACAGAGATATAGGATTTGGGTTGTTCTCGTCCCCGTCCTCGTACTACTAGCTCCATGTGCAGTAGTTCCATAGTATATATGGGTGCAGATGTTTTTATGGTATTATACATTTACATCTAGTAGACACCTTATATTGTCTATCCATGTATTACGCTGGAGTGAACACAGGAGGAAGTAGCGGCAGCGTATACCTAACTTAGGGTCACTATAGTAAGTAAGTAGCATGGTGAGAGTGAAGGAAACCTATAGTATTTCAGCTTGAGCCTGAATTTAAACTTTTGCTTAGACTAACATTCATAAAATATGGTGTAAAGTGTCAGCCTCGTCAGGAGTCATGTTTACTCAGTTAGTCCAGCCCTGACTTGAGTTTGGATGCATCTAGAAGAAGATTTAAAAAGTATATCGTCTGTGAAGAACCAAAATGACCCATATCCAATTTAAGCTAGAATCAAAATGAGCTATGTCGTAAAAACAAAATGAGAAACATGCGCAAAATGTTAATTAGGAGTTTTTGAAAAGTGTAAAATGTTCTAATTCCATGTTTTTGAAATGGTGCAAAAATTTCTAATTCCATGTTTTTGAAATGGTGCAAAAATTTCTAATTCCATGTTTTTGAAAAGGTGCAAAAATGTCTAATTTTATGTTTTTGAAAAGGTGCAAAAATTTCTAATTCCATGTTTTTGAAAACGTGCCAAATGCAAATGTTCTGTTTAAATGCTTTCAAGACATACAGTGGAACCTTTCTATAACCACTCATCTTATAGAGCCACCCTTGTTATAGCGTCATGTTTTGTACTTCCCCGGCAAACCTGCTATACTTTAGCATAGACATTTTCCAGGCTATAAGGTCATTTTTTATAAGGTCACCCTTACTATAGCCACATGGATCACACAGCCCCACACACTAATTTGTATGCTATTTTACCTTTTAATAGCAGCATGCAAAAATTTCTAGAAGCACAAGCCCCATCTTCATGGCCAACCACAAAATTATTATATGTGGGTGTGCTACCGTGCTCGTTTTATAATTAGTATTTCATAATAAAATAGGCGACTTAAACAACAGGACTTCCTTGAAGACTAATATTGGCTTATAATTCTTTTTAACTGGTAGAAACTTTTTATAACGTCGGACGACGCTATAGGCTATAAGGTCACCTCACTATAAGGCCGTAATACACCCTTCCCCATGAGATGTGGTTATAACAAGGTTCCACTATTTGAACATTTTTGTAGATAGTTGATATTGTTTTTAGCTAAAATTGGATATGGGTCATTTTGGTTCTTCACAGACGAAATATCCCCTTATAATAACTTCTCACCGCTCTCGTCTTTGTATTTTCTAATTATTTTGTTTTATCAGTAGCTATATAAAACAATTTTAAACTTGGCAAACTCACCTATAGATAATAGAGAAGGACCCACCTTCCTACCCACTAAAACTGTACATTGTTTTTAATGGACTTGAAGGACATGGAAGAAATTATGCCTCTCATAATTGAATTTAGTTTAATAGTATAACAATAATAAAGCTACTTATAACCACAAATTACAACCAACCACCTTGGCGGTTGTCGGCCTGCATTGGTCCCAGCCCCGGTAACAGCAACAACGACACGACCCTGAACTGTTGTTACAATAATATTGATACAGCATGGCATATATATTGCATAAGTATAGATGGTTTTATATCTACATACATATACACTGTCACATAGTATGTCTGTCGTTCAACAAACTCTCCCAAAAAAGTGTTAATCTTACACCTCCGTTCATCTGCTATACAATCTACAAGATGGTTGACGTAATGATCATTAGTGGATTTATGGCTGAGATGAATGAATGTACGGAGAGAGGAGAAAGAATTGTATAGTAATAACTGCCTCACCATTACACCCCAAACACAATTAGTTTCCAACTGCAATATTCCAGTTTCCTCGTTTGCATATCCATTTTCACAGGATTTGAGGCAACTTATGGACGAGCTAAGCGAAAACGAAACCGAAACCGAAACCGGTACCGAAACCGAAACCAAATGTAAACAAGGAGAATATGCTGAGAAACTCGTGGACAATGAGTTAGATCTGGCACTGTTGCTTGTGTCTGTCTGTTTGTTTGTGCATGTGGGTAATGATGATGAAAAATATGTGATTCACTTATCTCTTACCGCCACCACTACCGCTACCCTTCTTTTTATACCATGGCCACATAAGACTTGATTAAAATTTGAACATTCTAAATTCCTCGTTTGTACTATACCAGTAGTACGAGTACCATGACGGAGTGCATGTGGAAATACACATTGAGTAAGGTGGGAGAAGACTCGTCTCAATTTAGCATATAGTCAGCGTGAATCAAACTAATGATCTTTTTGTTGCGAGAGCCAGACCGCACAGCGAAGGAGAGACCGAGAGAGAGAGAAAGTAAATACGAAGCACTTATCGTAATCGTATTCACATTCACTTCTGTTCCCGAAATAACTTGCTCCCCTGTCGGCCGCGCGTTGATGTCGTCGTCGACATCCTTGTCATTGTCGTCGTCAAAGACGTTGCTCTAGCAAAATAGGGAGGGACGACCACCTTTGAAAACAGGAAGTATAGGACTTATAGGTATAGAAGGGAAGCGAGAATCCAGGCACAGTCATACCTATGGTGACGTACCGTTGATTCCACTTGAAACGGTGAAGTTTTGTGATATTATATGTGTGTACATATACGCTATAATTTGTTTGAGCAGGATCATCTTATTCTTTTTATATAATGCTTCCTCATGCACTAATGATCACAAGATTCACACAAGTAATAGTTACTGAAAGTTTCCCAACTTTCCTTTCACTCAAACTCACTAGTCAGTTAACGAGAGCGAGAGAGAGAGAGAGAGACGACTCCTTCTTCGAGCCTTGTTGTTCAAAGTATATAAAGGCTTCACAAAAACGTTCAAATAACAAACTATCTACATATTCCCACCCACCGTTCCTCCACGACAGGGCACAGTATGGTATGGTGTTATTTGGGACGGATATGGGTTCGGATGCTTTCTAAATTGTCTCCACACACTATATACATGTATACTCTTGTTAAAAAGGTAGCTAGGAGACTATATATACAGCTATACAGAGCAACATGGATGAGCTATATATATATATATAGAGCGAAACAATTAATATATAATATACTCGAAACGCACTACATAATAGGAGCGCGGCACTTTTTGTATTTCAAGCTTTACTTGTATCTCTCCTCCGTCGTATTATGTATATTTACATACAATACAAACTACAAAGTATCTGTATCACAAGTGTAAACAAACTTTCTTCGCTTCTTTCATCAATGTTTTACTTTGTACTGAAAAGTTTTGTGGACTCCCGAGTTTCCTCCTCTCCTCTTACATACTTCCAAATGCTCTGCTGCTGAGTGAGAAGGGAGCAACCAACTCTATCATTGGACAACCATTTTTTTTCAGTCATAATCATGTTTACCAAAATTCTACCTTTGAAAATGACACGTTTAGAATTTCCCTTTGTAATTATTTATTTACAAAATTCATTTTTTTTTACTTTTATGGGAGTAACTCTACCCTTTCATTGTGTATAAGTTTGTTTTGTGTGTGTATATGGGGTAATTGAAAAAAAACTTTGTTTTAAATATAAGTCATCGTTGATGAAGACACAATACAAGCGGCATAGGCATTTTTCTTTACTCTATGGTCACGAAATATTTCTATAATTCATTACTTGTGGCCGTGGTACAAAAAAGTTGGTCATTTCATAAAAATGGGGTCTTCAGCACCGTGCAAACCTTTGTAAAAACAAGTCTAAAATATTGTCTGTCTAGAGCCAAACTGACCCATTTCAATTTTTAGGTAAAAACAATATGTACTATCTACAAAAATATTTAAATATGTCTTAAAAGCATTTAAATAGACCATTTTGCACCTTTTCAAAAACATGTAAATTAGAACATTTTGCGCATTTTAAAAAACGTGCAATTAGAACTTTTTGCACCTTTTCAAAAACATGTGAATTAGAACTTTTTGCACATTTTCAAAAACATGTGAATTAGAATATTTTGCACCTTTTCTAAAACGTGTGATTAGAACATTTTGCACGTTTCAAAAACATGTAATTAGAAAATTTCGCGCATTTTAAAAAACATGGAATTAGAACATTCTGCGCCTTTTCAAAAACGTGCAATTAGAACTTTTTGCACCTTTTCAAAACATGTAAATTAGAATATTTTGCACCTTTTTAAAAACTTGTGATTAGAACATTTTGCACGTTTCAAAAACATGTAATTAGAACAATTTACACGTTTCAAAAACTCTTAATTAACATTTTACGCATGTTTCTCATTTTATTTTTATGACATAGCTCATTTTGTTTCTAGCTTAAATTGGAAATTGGTCATTATGTTTCTTTACAGAAAATATGTATAATTTTTTAAAATTGTAAAATGTTTGTTTTGCATTTACATAAATTCTGACTATGAGGAAATTCTTGTTGTGACTACACTTAAATTGTCAAGCAAGTAACTGTGAAATTTTCTCAAAGTGCGTCTTATAGTAAATTCGATTTACATACAGCTATACATATAGTAATTCGTAGTTTGTAGCTCTGACGATAGGTACAAATAACATTACAGCTTTGAGTCAAATTTAAACCGATTTCATACATAAAGAATAATATATTACAACATGCCCTTTTTGAATACATTTTCAGAGATTGGGAAGCAAGTTCCTTCTGACAAGAGTCAATAATATATTCATGATTTGTTCACCAGCACCAGTTTATACTCTAGAATTTTCCAAGGAGTACACTCAAGACAGACACTGGATTGGATGGTGTCCATGGAAACAAGTTCCGTTACTGAAGGAGCACTCGAGGAAGGATTCAAATTCTGATTCATTCCGACATTTTTTGTTTTTCTTGAATACTTTGAACTGTCCCCTATTTATCTCTTCTACATATACATACGACTTCCCCTCTTCCCCCTCTAGTATTTTCTTTAGCTTAAGGTTGAGACAATAATATGAACTCAATGACTTAAAATCCCGTCAACTTCATCCATCATCCTAAAAATACTCTCTCTCAGAAAAAAAAGAACTTAAAAAAAAACAAACGTCCAACCAAATCTATATAGTGGATATCTCCTAGCTTATACTTGTGTGCTGGAAATCCGGAAAATCTCGAGGTAACTTAATAAGTTGGGAGGATGTGACATTTAAATTTATAAATGGATTAAATTATTCAAACGATTGGTAACGATGCTTCAAGGATCAAGAGGGACTCAAGAGTGACGAAGAAAAACTCTGACAATCTCCTATATATAGTTGATCCATGGAGGTAGTATGTATTGTATACGTGTAGAATTCAAGTTTGGGTTTGGAGGAGAGGAAATAAATTTACAAAGTAGAGGATTTTCTATTTAGGTAGGTAGGTACCTACTTCCATTTTCCCTATTCCAAAGATTTGCATTTCCAACTTTAGCTTACGACAGCAGCAGCAGTAGCAGCATCCTTTGCTTTTTGAGTCTCCGTCTGCTCCTACACACACACACACAAACAGACACAGTACACACGAGTGCATAAAACATGATGGAGAGCTCCACTCGGAGACTATGACAGTTGGTAGGCTATAACTTTTATTTTCTTCTTACACCCAAAAGCATTTTAATAGACATACCGAGAGATGTGGGACAGAGGACGGTTTGAAAAAAAAAGAAAGGAATTGGAAGCGTAACTTTGGTCCTGTCGTTACTTGTCATGGGAGTTCAATAAGTTGCATTCTCAAGTTGAAGTCGTAACCATCCTTGGTCATATGCCACCCTCCTATTTTAGTTTTAGTTTTTTTTTCTTCTTCTTCTTCTTCTTCTTCTCCTTCCACGTTTTTCCATTTTCTTTTTCTCTCTCCTACTAAATTTAGTCTTATGACTAAATCTTCTCCGGTT
Source organism: Dicyrtomina minuta (assembly GCA_949802685.1). Taxonomy (NCBI): domain Eukaryota; kingdom Metazoa; phylum Arthropoda; class Collembola; order Symphypleona; family Dicyrtomidae; genus Dicyrtomina; species Dicyrtomina minuta. The sequence continues at coordinate 63,444,254 of OX461809.1, forward strand.
CTATTATTCCGTTCTTATACTGTACGGTATGGATTATTCTACGAGAACCAGAAGCCCGTTTTAGTGCAGGGATCGTGAACTATATAGGTCTGCCTTATTTCCCTGTATCGATACCGCCACGTAGTACAGAAGAAAACAGAATAAAACAACGTAGACAGACAGAGGCAGTGGAGCAGTCAAATAGATTTAGCTTCATACCATCACGCTCTCAGCCAAACAAAAACTTGAGGAGGAAAGAATTCAAAGGAGAGCGATTGAGTCAAGAGTCGTCGTAAACATATAGGAAGGCCCCATTAGTTTAGATTGTTTTCAAGGAAAATCGAACTTTTTTTTTGAAAAGGTGTCGTTTTTGTTTTTGGAATTTTGCTAAATCTCTCTTTCATTCCAAGCACTATTTATTTTTTTCTTTACTCTTGAAACAAATTTGATGTCTTCAACTTATGTATCTGAGCTGAGTTTGTTGTTTGTATTCTTTTTATTTAGAAAGTATGGAATTACGGAAGAGTATATACATATACATGGAAGAGATCGGAGACTGTAATGCGGAAAATAGAAGTGTACATACTAGACAGCCTATGAATAGGCTATACTACAGGTTTTACTACAGCAGCGTTGTGTCTATAATTCAAAGGTTCCAAGTTCAAAACTGCCTTGCTCAAAGATTGATGTTCCAAATTTTTAGTTCAAAAGTCGCATATATTTAAAATTATTGCGTTCCAAACTATACTAAAAAATCTGAGGCTCAGGCGTTAATGTTTAGTACGAGTTCGAACTGTTTCACGGTTAAATGTAGCCTTATTCAATATTTAAAAATGGGAAGATCAGCTTAAAATAAATGAAACATGTTTTTCACAGTTGAGTTAAGCAGTTTTTTTAACTTAAAAATTTGTAAATAATCAAAAACATGAAGGTTTAAGGAATCTTTGAACAAACTACTTTTGGTCACAGGACCTTTGCACCTTCTGCAAAAAGGTAAAAACTGCCAGAACTGGTATAGTCCTAGGTTGAAACAAGCAGTTTAAGTTTGCGTGTTTTTAGTAGCAGGAATAATGGAGACAGTATAATAACGTACGTAATTTCATCATTAAAAATTGAACTTGACAGTTGCCATATTAAATACACAGGGCCGGACAAAGGAATTGGTTTTAGGCAGCAACGTGTTTCCATTTAAAAAACCTTTATTTTGATTTTATTGGTAGTATTCTTTATTAAAGCAAATTGTTGTATTTACATGTTTTAGAAAATTATAATATGTTCTTTTTACTTGATTCAGAAAAGTGCAAAATGTTCTATTTACATGTTTTGAGAAGTGTTAAATTTTATATCACCATGTTTTTGAAATGTACCCAAATTTATATTTTACATGTTTTTGAAAAGTCAAAATTTTTTTTTAAATTTTATTTTTGAAAACCGCAAAATGTTCCGTTTACATGCTTTGTTTTGAAAATTCAAGCAGCTGCCTGCGCATTATCCGGCCCTGTAAATACAAATAAGCAATTACTCATATTCCGCTCTGAATTAATTAATTAAAACGCGACCAAAGTTAATTTCAATAAACTCAATAAATATAATTAAATTATTTTTGTGGAAGTCATAATATGTACGAATTTAATTTACTCTCGTTACTTTTGAGTCAAATGAGCTCAATGAGCTAATATAGGTACCCCATAATTTTTACCATTTTTCCTGATTTTCTGGACTTTTGATTTTAACTACTGTAGAAGATCATCATGTTTTAGCTTGACGGAGTAGGTATAAGCGTATGCACTCCAAAGATTCCAAAGTACTACATTGCCGTATAAATAATATAAAGAAATGAACTCAGAGATAGGATCCAATTTGAGTAATTGGAATTGACAATGCATGTATATCTCACAGTGTATTGATTTTTTGACTAACTCAAAGATTCCTGTTTTGAGCCGTTTTGTATGATCATAATAGCAGGAGAGCTCGAAAGGTCAATTTGTAGCTCTGAAATTTCCTTGCGTTAGTAAACCTTCCTATACGTTCTTCATATGCGTATAAAATCTTTCAAAAATCAATACTTTACCCACTTGTACAAGGTTACCTAAGTAGGTTTAGAAGTCATTACTTACAAAGCATACCGTAAACTTCTATGCAAATACAATAACTAATGTAAGTAAGGTGAAATACTTACAAAGGAAATTATTTAAAGTATAATTTATTATACAAGAAAAAACTGAAAATACATACTTATCCTAACTGCACTAATTTGTAGGAAAAAAACTTGACAATAATTAAGGACTGATATTTTTTTATTAACAAATAATGCAAATTTTTAACATTAAATTGATACATAAGCACATTTAACTACTAATGACTCTAGTTCGTAAAAATTACTTTTTTCTTTAAATAGTTTCCGCTTTCAAAAAATGTTCTTGTCAATTTCCAACTATTGCCTGTCTTGAACACATTTTGTTTTTACAAAATAAAACTCCTGAATTTTAATCGAATCTTTCAATCTTTCAATATTTTCTACATTAATTTGAACTCTGCAAAATGTTTGTCATTTTCTCATTTGAAAAACACTGAATGGCTCCAAGCCGCACTGCGCTTTCCCACTACCCACTAATCTAAATTTTAAGGCGTTTACCTAAAATTGCATTGTGTCTTATGTACATAGGTTCCTTTCAATTGGATTTAATGTGGAAGTGATTCGCTTGTATTCGTATTCGTATTGTAATAAGATGATGATAAAATCCACACATTCTGTGTCGTCTTAAAGTATCCCTCGGCAATGCTTTTCTCCCTCAGTTTGTAACAACCACTCACTACTAGATATAGGAAGAAAGCGAGGAGAAAAGACGTTGACGAAGACCAGTCTGTCGCAATCTTATAGTGAGGCGATGGAGACTCCATTGTACAAACTACCTCACTCATTGTTCATCCGTCTTCCAAATGAAGCTCCCAGCGTCAAGAGCAACAACAAAAGTGTGAAGAGGAAACAGTATGAATGTGTCAAGCCTCTCACTCTCTCCAACTTTCAAACTCGAGATTCGAGAAAGTATCTCCTCTGCTCCCTATTATAAGTGAGTCTCATTTCAATTTTGTGTTTATTTTCTAAGCCTATATACTTATATTCCTCTGCTTCATTTCACAATAAAATATAATAGGCACGTATCCTGTATCCTGGCCCTGGCTTTTAAGGCAGGAGCTAGAGAGAGAGGCTTATATCATTCATTATTTGACTTGACTGTTTTGTCTCCTACAAATCTGAAACTGATAGTGATGCATGAAGGGCCGTCATGGTATGAAGATGGTGATGGTGATGGTGATGATTCGTGCTTTAGCTCTGGATTCTGGAACTAATTGTGGTTTAGGAATCTACTCTTCTGGTAATTTGTATTTATGGGACTGGGACTGGGCTACTATGCAATTCTGTGTTTTCATTAATAATTTCAAGCGTATCATTTTTATGCAATGAAATATTATTCGCAATGTTAAAATTGATTTTTATTTCTATCCAAATAGTTTAATAAATTGTGTTATACTTAATTTATTTTATCAACAGCTCAAAAAGATTTATTTAAAGCACTATAATTCACAATTTTAAAGAAGGACCACTAATTTTAGTATTCACATACGCATGATAATTTCACATTAAATGTAGTAAACTGATACATATAGCACTTTTAACTTGTAATGTATAAAATAATAAAATGCTGGGAGGCTGCGACTGGGACTTGGACTGGAATCTAGATCGGGCGGGACTAATCCTAAGCTTCAATCCGTAAAAAGCATTGGTAATAAAAAAAAATAACGGATTAGATTTCGATGGAAGATTGTGTATGCATCCCCCAGCACATTGAATGGAATAATCGATTATTTAATTACCCACGCCTATATAGACTCCCTAAACTCTAGACGACTTGAGGATATGGATATACATAGGGTGAGAGAAGGATATTCAGTTAACAGCTGGGCTATAGATACCCTCAAGAAAAAAGATCCATTTCACTTTCAATTTACTTTTTGGGTTGAACAAATTTATATATATTCTCAGGTCTCAGTCAGTCGTCCCAGATCCTAGAAAGAAAATAATGAATAAAAGTTTTTTAATAATCACAAAAAAACTACGTTTCACCAGACATTACATCAAACACTAGTGCATCATCATCTGAATTTAAATTTGAATTTTTAGGATTTATTTCATAAGGAGGAATAAAGCACAAAAATATTTAAAATTAAAACGGATGGACTTTAGTATTTTATTTTTATACTTTTTATTATAGATATTAGATATGTATATGGTCAAATGATTGGGTATTGGGTACGCTCTCAATCTAGTATTCTCTGATTTTGATTTCATGTTTGGCCTTTTAAAAGTTGATATAAAATATATAATTCATTGAAACGTAGATAAGTTTTTGGGTTCTCGTATTCAAACAAGATGTTTTGATTGGATGAACCCTCAAGTTTTTTTCCCTGTAATTGAATTTTTTTTTTGATTTTGGAAAATTGAAATCAGTTAAATATGTACTGACTGATTCATTGTACAATCTGTCATCATATATGTAGAACTAGTTCTCGCCATAGCCGGGACATAAACAGGACCAAATTGAGTGGAGTACTTGTGTCAGAGACAGAGAGAGTTACAAAAAAATATTTTCGAGTGTGCTCATTACTTTATATCTATCTTGCTAAAGGTTACGTACACATTAGCCACTCTCAATAATACATTCAAAAATGTCATGTCTGCTTTCAATTATAATTCTTTTGAAGAAATAAACAAAACTATGAGAGAGAGAGAGTTGCAGATTGCAGAGCCTACAAACGTAAAATATGCATCGCTACTGCTCTTATCATGTAGTCATAATTAAATTGAAAGTTTTGTATAATTTCAAAGAAAATGCGGGGACAGAGTGTAGTAGTGACATTTGTATTTGACACACTAATTGAAATATTATTAACTATGGATTACTTCATTCTATATATATGTCCCAATTTAAAAATATTTTCAATTTTTTTTGTGTAGAATTCACACGATAACAAAATTGTAAATATACATATTGCATAAATATATTGACTAATAATAAGTCAAAAACACACGAGAGTAGAAGAATACATATAATATAGTAAAAGTCACTGGGGCTCTGACTTTGTCCGTGCGTTCTGGTTTCTGCTGGGCAAGATTCAAATAGAGCGAAATGAACTTAACCACAGATATGATCAAACAATTAGGGAAACCGAAAACATAGCACAATGTATAAAAATGAGAGGAGATGAAAGTGTAGAGGGAATCGATGGAAATGTTTCACTCAGAGGCTCTCGCTCAGTCAAGCAAAAGCGCTTACATTTCCCCAGTTCCTGGAACAGCCAGTGATTTTATTTCAACATATAGGTAGGTACATATCCGCTAAAGTTGAGAGTGAGAGGGAGAGAGAAGAGAGAGAAAGCTCATAGTTCATTGCGGTTCGTGGTTTTTTATGTCTTTTGCATAAGTTTCGAGCGTAATTAGTTTTATATTTTTCCTTGGCTTTGCTTGGTGAGCTCGGGCTGGATTTGAATTCAACTATTTTGTACTATGTACCTACATACATTGAGGTTACGAACGGTTGAAAATACTATATATGTATGCCCATAAGTGACTATATAGTAGGCACCTTAGCAATTACGCTCTGACTGATGACTATATGTATATAGTGAGCTTGACTGTACAGTGCGTAGAGTAGTCATGCAAGTACCTCCATACATATAGAAATATGTTTACGCGTGGCGTGGCTTGTGTGCGGGATGTTGCCCATTGGATCTATGGATCCTGGCTGGATAAGGCTCATGCCCTGCCATGCCGCATGGACATGGACATGAACCTGGAGTCCCAAAGTTTGAGAATTTGAGACTCGAAAATGGATTTCGTGTTTCAAGTCTCTTTCTCTCACGGAAATGATTGAGAAAATAGACGAAATGAGCCATGGAATGTGAAATGAAAAGAGAGACTGAGTGAAATTCAAGTCATTGGATTTATGCATGAAAAAAAAACTTTATGGGAAAGACGAGAAACTGTCAGATTGAAAATTGAGGAAAACATGCGGAATATAGGCATATAGTCGAGTGCACAATAGAATAAAAAGCTTTCCCTCATTTCATTCACTTCATACAGATCACAATATATATTCACATTCAATACACTCCGTGACACTTCAAATGGGTGCGTACATATTGGTATGCTAATATATAGACCCCCCTCCCTCCCTTATTCGTCGTCGTCGTCGTCCTCGTTGTCCTCGTTGTCCTCGTCCTCGTTCTCGCCCTTGTAGTCATATAGTCAGAATCCCTATATTCGTATTCCCTCTGTCTATACATCTGTCTCAAAATCAGTATAGATTGTATTGTAGGTATAGGTACAGACATACTCCTTTTCTTTTTAATATGAGTGACAGAAAGTTGTTGGAGTGAAACAAAGTTTTCTTCCTCAATTCATCCCTTCAATAATTCAATAAAGACATGTACACATTTCACACGTTCATACATTTGTACAGATATTACTCACTCAACTTAAATTGCTCAAGAAATAAATCCAACCAAATATATTTTAGATTTAAATTAAATATTTGAATTAGAAGAAGATTAAAATAAACTCATTAACTATTACACAAGGTAAATAAAATTTAGTAAAATGAAAACTCGATAGTTTACTTATCGTGTCAACCAAATAATGTATTGTCTTCAAGTTTCTAAATGTACGAGTTCCACCCTGACCATAAACCATACGGTAATTTCGACCATAAGTTCACAAATGCTGAGTTATTGGGTAGCATATTATAAATATATGTACCTATATATGGTAATAAAAGAAGACCCATACATATATAGCACATGCACAGTCAGTATAGTAAAAGTCCCAAGCACACACACACGGACTTTTCAATGGCGAAGGTTTCACTGGATTCCTATAAATTATTCATAAGGCAATTAATTAGGAGCAATTGGGTGGGGAAGGTTGAGCTCTCGCTCATATCATTGTCGAATATATGTGGTAGTCCAGAAGAAGTTTAGTCCCTTGGCCCAAAGGACTAGTCCAGAACCCCAGGATTCTTCTGGACTAGTCCACAAGGGTAGTCCAGAGGCTTCCGCGGCCTATGGACTGGCCAGTCCAGAAGCCGATGCAACGATATAGAATGCATCATTTTAGTACATGTGGAATGTATGAATGTGCTCAGTAAATGCAATAGGATACAATTACCTATATTAGACTTTAGATGCAATTCAAGTGTAATTTAAATGTAGATTCCATACGTATCGTCAGGTATTGGTATTAGGTTAATATTTGTATATCCCTATGCATTAAATACTAAGCAATGCTTGCAAAAAATAACTTTTAATATCTAATCGCTGGGGATAGTTTTGTGAATGAGGATGTCGTTGGGGCAGCTGAGAAGTCAATAATTTGTCCCATCTATTATCTTCGCTTATAGCATGGAGCCTGTTGTACTTGGGCAGTAGAACTCGAAGTTGCTTGCACATTAAATGTGATTGAAATTTTGGAAAAAAAGTTAACGGCTAGGCTCAGTGCGACGATAATAAATCGCTACCTTGTCTTCACGAAAATTTGGGTATGTGACTAAAGATTTCAAATAAGAGTGCGGGATGTTAGCGTGTTGACAAAAGAGTGGAGTTACATAAGAGTGAGGGACTTTTAGCGTCTGGAAGAATGAGTGCAGATTTATAAGAGTGCGGGGTGTTAGCGTGTGGAAGAATGAGTGCAGATTTATAAGAGTGCGGGGTGTTAGCGTGTGGACAACAGAGTGCACGTCTAAAGCAGGCGTGCTTGGGTGAGCGGTTAGAACAGCAGTCTTGAACAAAATTTCCATTCTCACCCCTGGCTTCAATCCTCGGCCACCGCTAATCGTATACACCTCTGGATAGTTGATTAAAACCCAATCTCCTTCGGTGCTCCTTAGTGACTGCTACTTACTACAGGGGCCTAGGGACTCCTTTAGTGTGAAGGAGGGGACGGGATAGATGAAAGGGTAATATGATCTAGACAAGCTAATGTGGTAACCTCCTATCTCCTCACTCACAGTGACTGGTTGACTCTGGTGTCTCTGGCTGTATGAACTTCGATTAAATCGAATTAATGAATATTATTAATGTATTACATGGCAAAAGAGTGTGTAACAGTGTAAATATTTAACTACTTTTGATTTGCTGGACAAATTTTGCCATACATATAGTTTTATTACCATATCTCGCAGTTGCATTAAAACAGCAATAATTTCACTAAATTCAAGATTGTATGATCAAACTTGAATCAGATTATCAACTAATTTAATCATGTATTTTATTATTATTGTCTGAATGGCAACTCAGGATAAAACTAATGATAAAACATAAAGTATCAGCTCAAATGAAGGTTTGCTATATTGTAACTATACTTATTATTAACGTATTGTTTAAATTATGGTTTCTACGGGCAATTAATTACAGTTTTCAACTTCTGTATCGCGCACTCTTTTGTCGTGCACTCTTTGGTTCACACATTTTAGTCTACACTCTAATGTCCCACATTCTTGTGTATATGAACTCCAAAATTTGTACTCTAGACTAGACTGTAGTGTCTGCCCACAATCTTTAGGACGATACCTGCAGACTCATCTCAACGACTCGAACGTTGCACTGAAGGTTAAGTACACCTCCCAGGGTCCGCACCAATAATTTACATTGTTGAAATATAAGGCACGTGCTTTGTGGATTTTTTCCGTAATTGATACACCCCGGTAAGCTTTGATATGCCAATTGAATGATCTCACTATGATCTTTCAAGTCATGTGTTCTAAGTTACACAATTTACCACTTATTTGTAATGACTCAATTCTCATTGTAATAACACCTGCTACTTGTCAGAGCGTGAGCTATGCTAAAACGTATGTATAGCGTCAATCAGACAGAAATATCACATACGAGTTGTAATCTGTCTTATCGTTAGTTAGCAAAAGCAACGGACATCGAAACTTGCCATTATTTCGAAATTTTATTAGCTCGTGTCCATAAACTGAGGAATCGTGCTGGATGCTATTTTGCTACTAATTACTACTTGTATTAGTTTCACCTTATAATGATACCTGACCTGTATGGAATCTACATTTAAATTACACTTGAATTGCATCTAAAGTCTAATATAGGTAATTGTATCTTATTGCATTTACTGAGCACATTCATACATTCCACATGTACTAAAATGATGCATTCTATATCGTTGCATCGGCTTCTGGACTGGCCAGTCCATAGGCCGCGGAAGCCTCTGGACTACCCTTGTGGACTAGTCCAGAAGAATCCTGGGGTTCTGGACTAGTCCTTTGGGCCAAGGGACTAAACTTCTTCTGGACTACCACATATATACCTGAAAATTCTCAACTGATCCTGAGTTCTGAGCATTGTATTTATTTTGATGTATATACTTACCTTTACATTACATATTTCCTATCCGCATCGGTATCCTCTTAACTAATTAAACAAAAAAGTAAATAGGCGGAAAGGTGTACATGTAAACAAATTTCTCTAATTGTAAGTAGTCTATATACAATACTAAACAAGCTATGTATGTTTGATATGAAGTAATTATTATATACTGCAGTTAAAATGTTTCCGGACGTTACCCCGGTACCGGCACCGGTATTGCGTATACGACCACCCTATAATATGCACTCCGTACTTTTCTGGATACTAATAATTAATTACAAACTAAGAGCAATTGGGAAAATTACACAAGAAAACACTGTGATTCAGAGTAAGTGCTTTTAAAAAGCTCACTGCTGTCTACATGAGCCTCTAAGATCTAAGAGTGGTTACATGTGTATGCTTAATTATTACTTGCAGAATATTCATTTTGAGCCAATTGGTCACTTTGAGTCTGCATTAAATTATGCATTTTCATTAAATGTCATTAAAAATTTATTTTCAAAACCTTCATAATGTAACGTAGGTAGGTACATAAAATTTCTTTTGATAATTAAATAATGCAATAAATAATGTGTTCCACACATTGCTTTGACTTGTAGCATTGCAATGTTGCATAACTTTTATAATTATAGTAATGCTTCTTACCCACTCCATGGGTATATATTGCCAGTGAGTAAAGTAGCTCCTGGAGAAAGTAAAAGTAGCTTTCTCCATATAACTACATACATAGATACGTACAAAAAAAATGGAACCACAAGGACATTTGCAATTCCATTTACAACTTTAAAGCTTATATACCACCTTACAATAAATTGGATGATCTCTCTACTTTCTACCATCACAGAATCACAGCTAGCTACGGGCACTTCAATACTCAATAGAGGTCACGTTACGCTCCTTTCTTAGCTATTCAACAATTTTTTTTCTTCTTATATATTCTACAATATTCAGAAAGTTAGACTACTCACACACCTAAACTTTATGCAAAGTGAATGAAAGTGGAACTTCAACTGAACTGTGATCTGATTACACATGACAGCAGGGACACGAGTGGCATTTGGAGTGGAACACAAAAAGGAATCGACACGGTCCTCAAATAATTTTTTGAAAAGTTTTCCTTCTTCTTAGCCTCCTGGTCCTGGTAGTGGGGTGATAGGGAGCTACTTAGCCGCCTAAGACACAATTTACACCACTCTTATCAGACCTTTTCTCATGGAGATGCTAACAAGGAGGAGAGGAGGGTGTGAACTGTGAAGTGAGTAGTGAAAGGTGAAAGGAGAAAGGAGACGTGTACCTATTGAATACGAAATTTTTGGAAGAAAACGTTTTGTGCTCCGTCCTTCCTTGAAAATAATAAGAAGAAAGCGGAGAGAGAGGATTTGTTATTGTTGATTGATTGAAAAATTGATTGATTTGACTGTCGAACCCTTGAACGAAATCCTAGTTTTACAAAGTCGAGTCTAATCCCCGTTTAGAACTTTAGAATAGGAGATACCTATTGTACCAGTACCAGCTGTAAAGATGAATTTAACCTAGCGGGCATTATTTATTAGAGGATAATATGTTTAAAGCTTGCGAGCCGTCAACCATATTTGGAAATTTGAAAAAAAATCTTGAGTCTTGAGAGACCGTAAAAACAACACACACACACAAAAACTTCCACGTACTACAATATAAAATATATTCCAAGTAAAAACTGGAAAAGACGCTGTATTGATATGTAAAAGACTAAAAAACCTCACAATACGATGCTCATGAAAAGCTTGGAGCCTGGAGCACAATAGATTTTTGTTTTCCTTCATAATTGCATTCATTCTTATAGGATCTTGAGAGAGAGAGAGAGAGAGAGAGAGAGAGAGAGAGACTGGCGAGAGATCAAGTTTATGTATATGTATAGAGAAACATGTGAAGGTGCTAAAATACTGGAGGGTGTATTTTACGTCTAACAAGAAGTAATATTGCTGATTTAGGAAAATTTCCATCGATTTTCGCTTATTCTGTGGGGGAACAAAGTAGTTTGATAGCTCGCGAATTGCTCCTCGTCCCTCTTTCTCTCTCTCTCTTTCTACAATCCATAAATCTATGAATACAAATGGAATGCATAGAGTAAAACTAAGATCAAATCTACTCACGTACTACATCCAAGTACAGAAATATGTGAGAGTGCTTCTTGGATTTTCCTACGTTTCTTCCCTCGTCCCTTTTTTCTTGTACATGAGATGGATTTGCTTCTTGTGGTTTATGCGAGAGATTTTCTTTTTAAATTTTAGGTGCGTCGGTACTATTACAGATATTTTATTCGACATGTTCTGACGAATCTGTTCGACAGCTCAAATTCTCCGAGGTGTTATATGCTGGTGGAAATCGATTGTGTGCACTCCTCGCTGGAACTGACACTGGGGCTCCTAGTACGGTATTGGCAGTATTCACGACCTGTAAAACTTACAAACTTCTTCATAATATACATACAGACACACATACGTGGAGACCCCTTCGAAAGCATCCACCTCTCTCTCTCTCTCTTGGGTTAGATTAGACAAAGAAAAATATCTGAAAATCTTAAAACGTACAAATTTTTTTTCCTTGTTTTTTAAAAAAAAAAGCAGGAGCTATTCAAGCTATTGACTATTTGTTTCGTGGATTGGGAAGCTAATCCAAGAAAATGCATATTGCATGTTACATGTTACAGTTGTATGCTGTAGGAAGATTTGTAGTCGGAGTCGGAGTGTAATTGTATGTGTCTCTCGTCTTCTCACAAGTAACTTGAGTTCAATTTTAAAGGGTGGTTGAATGTGGAATTGGAACTCATATTTGGATGCGAATGTGAATTCGAATTTGAGTGCCCTTGTATTATGTGCCTTCAAATCTCAAGATCGAGAATCGAGACTTTGGTGGGTTTGAAATATAAATGGCCCTTGTGGTTCCTGTGCACATGTAAAAAGTCACTTAGTGTGAGCTGAGATAGTGATGTTGAAATATCTACTGTGAACTCAAGTTGCATTTCTCTCTCTCGCTCTCTCTCTCCAGTGATTCCTAGATCCATCCTACTGTCACAACGACGAGCGTACATTAAACACATGTACTGTGTACAGATAATATTCTGTAGACGCGGAGGTACCTCCAGACATATGCTTATTTATATGCAATAAGCATACCACGGGGCGATAACGGTAGGAGTGTACACACTTAAGGTCACATCCAGTATGTATTATCTGCATGGATTTTCCTATTCCTGATCAGGAGATTGGGTAGACGTCGACTTCCACTCGGTGTTTGACTGTTAGCTTTGACTTGGATGGGTGGGTGTGTGTCTGTGTGTGTGTATCCCTCTTTTTATTTTCTATACACTTCCTTTCCATTTTTTTCCTGCTCATTTCTTTCGTAATTCCAACTCTAACTTCCAAGACTTCGAACCCAAGAGAGTCAATGTAACGGCACAAATTACAACATACTCCAAAACCATTGAAATGTTCACATCATTTCTTTTGAGTTCCAGTTTAAGGATGATCGCCCATTTTATTTTATTCCCATTTTCACAATCTGGTGTGAGACTCGGGTTTTTTTCGAGAGAGAGAGAGAGAGAAATAGAAAGAAGGAAAAATAGGGAAGGGAAAATGTAGTTTTTGTCAAGTTTTTTCATAGAAGAATAAGTGTCGTTGTAGATCAAAGCTACCGCAGAGGGAAGAGTAGAGAGAAGACTGACTGTCTTGACGCTCAAAATGTCGGTAGTCGGTATGATGGAGCAGCTGAAGAATATAAAAAAAATTGAAAGTTCTAACAAAGTTTTTGTACTTCTATGACGCTTTTAATGCCATAACCGGCTTAGGCCTTATTCTTAGTCTTATGTGTGAATGGAGACGGAAAAAGGCAAAGGGCTTCTCTATATATACAAAGTGTATATTGGTATTGGTGTCGGTGCGTGTGTGTGTGGGTGTGTGTGTGAGGCCGAATCCAGGATCCCGAGAAACATTTAAAGTTCTTTCTTTTTCTTTCCCTCTATCAAAAGTCATGTCATTCACCATCATGCATATTTGAAATCAAGCGAGACATTTTTTGGTCTATAAAAGGATTATGATTTGAGAGCGTTTATATATTGAAAGTTTTCTCATTGCATCTCCAAGTCCCTCAGGTATACAGAAAGCGTCATGTCTCAGTGTCAACTTAGCCATAGCCCGTGGCCCGTCCCCGTCTCATACAGTCCAAGTGACAGTGCTCAATGTCAATATCATAATATGGAGTGGGCATATACATACCCATAATAAAGGTAGGTACATAGGTGGGCTCCAACTCAATGTAATAATATACTGTGATATCATATATTTGTGCATTATACCCCGATAATCCTGTCGAAGAATAATTTCACGGGCGTTCCCCCCATATTACTATCATTATTCAAAAATGATCATTATTCACTGATCATTGAGCTTTCCCCTGACTTTCTTATTTAGTGCGCGGCTCAAAATATATTTTTTCCAGAAGACTTTCTCTCTTTCACTGTAATAGGATATGGCTGAAGTTAGACTTGGAATTGTTGGACTTGGACAAAGGCTATTAAATTCTAGCACTGGTAATTATACCCATACATTAAGCATCTATAGACAGCCTATAAAGCGGAATCAAAAAACAAAAGTTTGATAATATGAAAATACTGAGAAAAGTTTTTCCAAGATGATATTGGAGAGACTCCTTTTGAGAGACTTTATACTTAATTCCTTGGCTCCTTTTTATTATTATGACTTTGTAAATTTTAACTAGTTTAGTCTTGGGATTATAGGTATAGGTATGTATATAGGTAGATAAAGAAAAGGGATAACTTCTTATCCCAGAATTCTCTCAATTCCCCGTACAACCACATAACTCTCATACCAAATCAACAAAGTGTATAGTTGTATAGCAATAGAAATAATGATATAATGGTATACCTCATATTCAATGCACTACTATATACCCCGTATAATAAATCAATACAATATAGACAGAATTTTCAAGCATTATTTCAAAAGGGGATTAATAGTAATAAGGCTCTTCCCCCTAATCCCCAATTTATTTAAAAATTCAACTGTGCCTGTGTGATTTACAAAAACTAAAATTCTTGAATGGTATTTTTAAAGTCCTGGAATTCTCTATAGAAGTTGAAGTTACATACCTACATGTATAATTTTGCTCAATTTAGTAAAAGGACAACATGCTCTCGTTGCATTATGTTAGAGTAAATTTTCAATTGTTCAAGGTTGGAGGATTTCATGGATTTCAAAAATAAATTCAGTAGCATGTTGTGAATGGAGAATTCTTATTCCAGGAAGGGGGACCATGCTATTAGAAAACTATAATGATAACGACAAAGCTGCAATCATTCTATGATGAATGGCTTTAAAATTACACTCATTACTTTATGATTGTCTAAATAGTTTACTAGTGATTGGAATGACAATAATCGCACTATGCACTTATTTGTTACCTTGAGGAATGAGCAAGTATAGAGTCAGGACAAAGCTATGTACCTAGTACAACACAAGGGAAACTATGTGAGAAATATTTGTAATGATATGACCTGGGTCCGGATATTATAGCTACACATGAACGCATGGAAAGGCCACCATCATAATTTTCCTCCACATAAAAACAGCCTAGAACTTGAGATGCTGTGGTAATGTTTACAATAATTACAATGATTCAAGTTAATTGGCTGTACAAGTGCAATCATTATTTACGTATTTTTGAAACTTTGAGGAGAGGTTTTTAGGTACGAATATAATGATGTCAATCAGTCAACTGTAGTACAGTCAAGTTGACTAACTAACTAAGAATGCCGCAACAAGAAATAAAGCCGCAGTATGGGACCAGTATGTAATTTAAAATGTTAAATAAATATTTAAAAAATTGTATGCTAAATCTTTAATTTCCACTACTTACGTAAGCATGAGAAAGGTCTGTAGTATAGTCAACATAAAATTTAAGGTTCGCTCATTAATTTTATTTGTAGATAGATGCAGATGCACCTCACTTATGTTCCCAAACCCATGGCATGGTATGGGCAAAATCCAAGACCAAATAGCAAATTGCTTCTCTCCCTGTCAGGCTGCATATGGATTGAGGACATGCTAAACTCCGCGCACGTCCAAGACCGCACTTGACTATGATGACTGTGCTCTGTGAACTTCCAAGTGAACTTGAGTTGAGATGGGATGCTAAGTGAAAGTTATTTAATAGTCACGGTGTAAAGTTGAAAAGAGTTTTCCCAAAGAAATCTTTGTGTGGTATATAGTAGTTGGTCCTGGTCCTGGGGATGCGATGGCAGGGCAAAAAAGAGATCACGATATGAGTGTAAATTAGCCGTAACCTGCCACCAAAGGCCACTCCGGCTCCACGAGTCTGTTAGCAATGACTCCTGCCGCGGCTTCAATAGGATTTTTTTTAAGTGGCCTGCACAACTTTGAAATTAGGAAAATCACCTTCATACTTCACGAGTTTGAGATCTTCCGCTGAAGATCACAACTCAAATCTTATTGAAGTTGGCCCTTTTTCAAAGTATACAGGATTAAAGAAAACAAAAATACTACATTCAAATGTACTGAGAAATATTTTTGTCAATTCCTTAACCTAAAGTCAGATTTTTATGAAGGTCTTTTAAAAATTAAAAATACTTGCATAAAATATACATCGTTTTTAATGTAATGTAATTAAAAAAATGCGTAAACACCTAGGTAGATAGAGATCGATGTATATATTCCGCTTCAAATCAAGCAGATATTTTAGTTATGGAGGCAATGCTAGCCACCTGCGATTTTTTCAATGAAGATTTAAAAATTGGGTTGCGAAAGATAATAAAAAAAATGCATCAGTAAAACAAGAGAAATAAGGTTGTTTATTTTTAAAAATAAATATCGTGTTCTGATGCATTACATGATTTGATTGAAGGGACCATAAACACACAGCAATCACACCGCCCACAACCACCACCGTCACAGTTTCCAGGTTTTTAAAAATATGCAGTGAAAAAATACATAAAATACGAACTTGTATATATCACTATGTCGTCTGTGAAGAACCAAAATGATCCATATCCATTTGTAGCTAAAAACAATATCAACTATGTACAAATATATTCAAATATGTCTTGAGACCATTTAAATAGAACGTTTTGAACTTTTCAAAAATATGTAAATAGAGCATTTTGCACTTTTCAAAAAAATGTAAATAGAGCTATTTACAATTTTCAAAAACTCTTCGTTAACATTTTAAGCATGTTTGTACCTTTTTTTATGACATAGCTCGATTTGATTTTAGCCTAAATTGGATATGCGTCATTTTGGTTCTTCACAGACGATATAAGCCCCTCTGTATCTTCCTTAATTTCTTGTACATAAACCTAAATATATCAGGAACAATCTAAATTTTCTACTTTCTACACATGTATGTGTCTATATCTACTATTTACTCTTTTTACTTTTTACGGCTAGGCTTCGGCAGACAAACAGTCCTTCACCGTGTATCTGTTTCTTGACACACTTTTAATGTATTTCCCAGATTCCACACCATCCATTCCGAACCCGAAGTTCAAGTTACATTTTCTCCTTCATAAGCTTCTTTTTCCCGTTTATTTTCGCACTTTTTTTTTCTTTTCTGTTACCCAGCATTGAAGAGCTGATTGTGCGTATCTAAACGAGTTGAGTCAGAGAGTCTACTTATACGCCCTATATATTTTGTATTTGTGGGTCGGAACTGAAAAGGCAGTGGCTGCAGTGCTGGTATGGTGCTGGCACAGGGAATCGCCTATTTATATCTTTTTTTGTGTCCTCTTTCATGTATTGTCAGTTTTTATCCTATTTCCAGCCTCACCATCCACATTAATGTTGTGGAATTATTGTGTTTTCTATTTATGTGCGTAGTATTGTACGCACACGGGTCTACAATAGAACATTATGGCTCTATTATAGTACACGGGTCAGCGGAGGAAAAATGATTGATACCACGCGTCTTTATTATAGTGCACGGGTATTCTACAAATCAGTCTTCAAAAAAATCAAGTTTAGAGTTTAGTGCACGGTTGTAATATAACAGAAAAAAACCTAGGTATACCCTGGTTGGACAAATTATTTGTATACCTCAAAATTCTGCGATGTTTTGCATTCCCTGCATTATAGATTACAGGAGTGCTGACTCACACTAGTCAGTCACACAATCATTAGCTAGTCCGTGATGCTATTATGCTTTGTCTTTGTATGGCTATTATTTAGAGTTGCTCTGTGCACCGTTAACTGAAGATAGCTGTTAGCTCGTGTTGTCTCGTCGTCTATATTTCTGCCAGCTTTCAGCATTCCTCTGAATCCGAATTTTGACTACTAACCACGACCACTTTTTTATAGGCTCTTTTACATTTGTTTTGTGTATTATAGGGATGTTGAGCATTGAGAGGATGATGCTATAGCTTTTAGTAGAGATAATTCATTATTGACACTCACAATGACAATGACAATGACAACGACGGAACGTGAAGGTAGGACATATGTAAGTTGACTGTATAATAACCAAACGATAAGTGCACAAAACTATTAGTTTATGATAATGATTACTACCAACTGTAGAGGGATTCTTCCCGGGCACTTCTCTCCATAATATAGTCCCAGGTCCACCACACTCAGCGTGTCGAGAGTCATTCTTTCCAGATGTGAAACATTTAAACCTACACAGTTTTTAATGGGCGATCATTTTAACCACGAGGACGACCTCGGAGTCTCTCTCCCTAGTCTGTGTGTATAATCTTCAAACATATCGTTGAGTTGTCGAGATGGTGGTGGGAGGAAGAGCCCGTCCTTGGGAAGGACACTTTGTGCACCATTTTAAGCATTAGTTGAACCATTCAACGTCTATTGTTTCGTTTAAGGAAGCACCTATGGCATGTCTAACGGGAGAAGAATGTGAGCTATAATAATTCCTTTCAACGTCATTAAGCACTTTATTGAAGATTCAAATACAAATTCAAGGTGACTATATCATGTCCAGGGGACGACGACAGATTACGCAAATAATACTATATACCTCCTAGGTATTTCCAAAGTCTTACATCACTCCTTTATGTGATCTCAGGTAAAGTATGTATTCCAAAATTACAAAATTTATATAAACGTGGATCGTGCATACTAACGATAAGAATTGCAGTCAAGGTTCCCAAAACTTCTTATATTTTCATTTACTACGTCAAACATCTCTCTAACAGTATGGAAATTTGGCAATTTGGCATGACAAAATTTTGTCCCAGAACAATTTGATGCTTTTATACTAAATTAAAACATATTTACAGTAGTACATTATTTGATTTATGTGCTATAAATTTTAGTAGGGTAGAAATAAAACAGTACTGTTAATTGCTATTTGAATTTCACTAAGACAGACATGACAAATGTCTAGAATCTCAATCTATAATTTTGTAAAACTAGAGCAGAAAAAAAATAATATGAAATAAACATAAACTGAACTGAAGTTGTATTGTTTTAATTTATTAGGTAGACAACAAAGATTGTTGTGTGTGCGGGAGTTTTGGAGAGCTTTGAGTTAAAACATGAAATTGTATGTAGTATTTATTAGTTTTTAGAACGATGTGATATCTCTGTCTAACTCATTGTAATGTACGATGTGAAAAATCTACAACTGTTTCCTGGTTCTTTTTTTTTGTGTAGCTTTAGTTTTGCAATAAATTAAGCAAATCTATAATATAAGTCACCGTCATCTATAATATGTATGTATAAGTCACCATTGAGCCATAGCTCCTGAATGTCCTGAACCACAAGTCGTACACGGCCGCAAATGGTACCAGTGTAAGGCGTAAGGGCTAATGCTTTTGAACGGCGCAACGCACAAACTCCACACTGGTACCAAAAGATGCAGAACAAATCAAGGACGAGTAATAAGGCCAGAAATCAAAAGAAATTTCGCATAAAAAAATAAAAACATTCCAGCGCGAAGCGCTTCGTTGGCAAAATGTAAAAAAAAAGGAAAACGGCGGGGGCCAAAACACGGACACGCGGTCTAGACACAGATATAAACTATGGATCACAAGAAAGATGAGACGTCACAATTTAACGTAGAACGTATATAAAAGATTTACGAGGAGGTGAAATGTTAAATGTGAGACCAAAGAACGCAAAAAATAGGAAAAACGGGGGCTTATCTCGGCCATAAAACTATTCAACGCACAGAGTAACGTATTTCCTATATTATAGTTTGTAATAGTACACAAGTCTGCATTAGTACACAGGTCCAAAAGGTCAAAATTTGAATTTTGCACGGATCATTAAGTATTCTTTTAGGTCATGTGCTTTTAGACATGCGCAATAATTGAAGATCCGTGTACAAAGTGCAAATACAAACCCTTGTACTATTCAACCCACTCGTTGTCGCTAGCCCCAGGTTCGGAAGCGAGCCACTAAAGACCTGATTGTAGGAATTGCAATAACAAAACTACCTTAAAACCACAGCATAATGCCAATTGCATACTTGAAACCGTCTTGATGTAACATGCAAATAGCAGCTGACTGGTGGCAGTTGCTTGGACGAAATTGGCTGGCAGCAACTTCCGGGGGGCAAATGTTTTGCCGCAACTTCCAATTAGCCTGTTGGAAACTGCATCATAGAATTTTCCGGTGGTAACTATCTGATAGCAAGTGTATGGCGGCAACAGCTTTCGTGCAACTGCCTGATAGTAATTGCCTGGTGGCATTTGCCTATGCGCAACTGCTTGGCGACAATGGCTAATGGCCGTTCACAATTGCGTGGCAGGAACGGCATGGTCCTGGAGATGGAACCGCCGGTAGCAACTGCGCATTCCTAACTGCCTGAGAAAACTGCATTATGCCTGACGGCAACTGCCTGGTTGTAACAGCCCGATATCAAATGTTTAGTAGAAATTGCCTGAGAGCAACTGCGTGGACGTATGTGCCATGCAGCAATTGCCTGGCCTCAACTGCCTGGTCGCACGTGTCTGATGATCACTGCCTTGTGTTAACTGCTTTAAATTATTTGCTTGGTAAAATGTGCCAGTTGGTATGTGCTAGATGCCGCTAGCGATATGAAAACTGTGTAGCAACAACTGCTTTATCACAATTGCCTGATAGTAACTACTTGGCAGCAACTGGAAAAAAGTCAATGCCTAATGGAAACTCCCTCAACGCAACTGCATATTGGAAACTACCGGATAGTATCTTTCCGATTGCAACTAACTCAAGGCTACTACCTGGAAGCACATTCTTGATAGCAACTGACTGGGTGCAACTCCCTGATGGTCACTGCCATGTGGTTGCTACTTCAGAAGTGTACAGTCACTCGAACGGGAAGCAAGTGCGTGTTTTGTGGGAAGAAACTAAATTGTTTTTTATTTATTTTTGTGTGTGATTGTGTGAGAAAGAAAAGACGGGAGGATGGCAAATTTACCGGAGAAGGTTGGAGCGGAAGGAGTCTTTTCGGGTAACGGGTGTCATTTCGATCACCGAATTTTATTTATCTTAGAGAGGGGGAACAATTTATTTATTTTATATTTTTTATTTAGTTTTTTCCCTGGTGGCGGGGTGGCTGAATGTTTTTGTGTTGGGTGTACTTAGGTTGAAGCTACAGCACCAATCTAAGAACCTCTCTCGGCAAATTATTTAGCTCTTACAAGGGAATGGTTTCACATGAAACCCATCGATTTCAAAAAGTCATATCTACAAAAATCAGGCTACTTTTGAATAGTTAGGATCCAAACTAACTCGAGTGCATTTTGCGTTGTTCGGTCACAATAGCCAGCCAAAGTTTAAAAAAATTCAAATTTTAATATTTTACGACCCTTGTACTTTTACAGTTCATGTCCGATTTTGATGAAATTTCGTTTTTTGGGATCCTTACGCTTTTTACTGAAAAGAAATTTCAGGATTTTGAAAAATTCAAAAATTTTCATTTTTTTGAAAAGAAATCCAAGAAATGAGTATATTTGAGGCCCAATTTTTAACACCGTTGTTTCGAAAAAATGAAAATTTTTGATTTTCTCGCTATACTACTAAATCACAGTACTACAGAAACGAAAAACTACTGAATCGTAGTACTACTGAATGGTAGTAAACCTGAATGGTAGTACTACTGAATGGTGGTACTACTGAATGGTAGTACTACTGAATTGTAGTGTTGCTACGTTTTTGAAAATCTGATGCTATGGTTTTGGCCATTTCTGGTTGTTTACTAGCGACCACAACTGTAACTAAAAATTGATGAATTTCACTACAAAAATGATATGAAAATTATACGAAAACTAAAGTAACTGAAAATCCATTGTTTACGGCATTACAATACGGCAGAAGCGAATGGGTGTTCAGACTTCAGACCCGCTGGTCACGCTAATAATAACCTCATGAAGCTGTGTAATTATGTCAAATACTGAATTATATTATTATTCTTGTTAATTTACTTATTTCTAATAAAACGCTTTCATTAATTTTTGTCTATTTGGTCGCTACCAAATAGACTTTTACGCAAGCATTTTTATTTCTAAAACGTCGTGTGGCGTTTACATGATCCTTTGAACATCGACTTTGAATCAACCTAGGGATTTACAACCCTGCTAAAGGACGATTTCTGCTGTGGGATTTGCAACCCCAACTTTTTGCTTTGCTTTGTTTGACAGGGGGAGATACAGTCCTACCAAGTGAGCAATGCAAAGCAAGCTTTGCTTCAACCCGCTTTTCCCATACTCCGTGTTTTTCTGCAGAAGCCTTCGTCAGATAGCTGTTCTGTTTGGACGTCTTTTGGATATTAGACGGGCTCAATTTTTGTCTCTGGGTTTGTGTGGTTGTCGGACTCGGGCAAAATCGCTCAAGGGGCTTCCATATTTTCTGGAAAGATCGCTTTTTGAAAAAATTTATTTCTCTGCGTTTTTGGCGGGAGGATTTGAAACAAGAATATTTGGCGGCAAATTCAAAATTAAATTTTGAGACCTCAAATCCTGCTGCTGGCTTCTTTCTAGAGCAGTTTTGGAAGGAGATTTGGAACGTTAAAATTTTATGGTAGTACTACTGAATAGTAGTACTACTAAATGCTAGTACTACTGAATTGTAGTACTACTGAATGGTAGTATTACTAAATGGCAGTACTACTGAATGGTAGTACTACTGAATAGTAGTATCACTAAATGGCAGTACTACTGAATGGTAGTACTACTGCATCGTAGTACTACTGAATAGTAGTGTGTCTAAATGATAGTGTGTCTGAATGGTAGTACTACTGAATCGTAGTACTACTGAATAGTAGTGCGTCTAAATGATAGTGTGTCTGAATGGTAGTACTACTGAATCGTAGTACTACTGAATCGTAGTACTACTGCATCGTAGTACTA
Organism: Dicyrtomina minuta; assembly: GCA_949802685.1. Taxonomy (NCBI): domain Eukaryota; kingdom Metazoa; phylum Arthropoda; class Collembola; order Symphypleona; family Dicyrtomidae; genus Dicyrtomina; species Dicyrtomina minuta. The sequence continues at coordinate 63,467,031 of OX461809.1, forward strand.
CTGAATGGTAGTGTGTCTAAATGTTAGTGTGTCTGAATGGTTTTACTACTGAATGTTAGTGTGTCTGAATGGTTTTACTACTGAATGTTAGTGTGTCTGAATGGTTTTACTACTGAATGTTAGTGTGTCTAAATGTTAGTGTCTCTGAATGGTAGTACTACTGAATGATAGTACTACTGAATGGTAGTACTACTAAATGGTAGTACTACTGAATGGTAGTACTACTAAATGGTAGTACTACTGAATGGTAGTACTACTGAATGGTAGTACTACTGAATCGTAGTACTACTAAATAGTAGTACTACTGAATCGTAGTACTACTAAATGGTAGTGTGTCTAAATGGTAGTGTTTATGAATGGTAGTACTTCTGCATCGTAGTACTACGGAATGGTAGTACTACTAAATGGTAGTACTATTGAATTGTAGTACTTCTGCATCGTAGTACTACGGAATGGTAGTACTACTGAATGTTAGTACTACTGAATGGTAGTACTACGGAATGGTTGTACTTCTGCATCGTAGTACTACTGAATGGTAGTACTACTAAAAGTTAGTACTACTAAATGGTAGTACTACTGAATAGTAGTACTACTGAAGAGTAGTACTCCTTTATTGCAGAACTACTAAATCCCAGTACTACTAAATCGCAGTACTACTGAAATTTAGTACTTCGGAATCGGAGAACTACTAAATCGCAGTACTACTGATTGAACTGCCTGCATTGCCTATGCGCAACTGTTTGGCGACAATTGAAGAGTTCTTCCGCTTATCATTGGCTGCCGCCACCGTAGGCAGGCGGGCCTAACTTCTAGTATATACATTTTATCATGTATGTCAATGCAGCTACTCCAAAGTGTAAATAGAAAAAAGTCGTCACAACTGTTTAGAAGGCAGGCAAGATACTTGAAGATTGTATAGCGTAACGTGTACTGTGATTGCGATGTAAGGTAGTGGGAATTGGAAAATGAAAAATAAGCTGATTTAAGACTTGTAATGCAGAATTCTAATTGCAATGGGACGTGGTTAAAACAAAACTATATAGAGAATGGAAACTTTTGAGCATTGGAGTTGATCGTTTTCGTTTTCTCGTTAAATTCTTTCAATAAAACTCGACACTATAGTTGGTAGTAAATGCAGACAAAAAAAATACAAATGTCTGTGTACTTTTTCTTATGTCTACCCTCCCTTCCAAAAAGCCCAGCACGAAAATATACTAAACACACGAGCAATCAGCGAAGCAACCAAAGACTAGCTAAAATAAATAAATTGACGACATGAATCTCGTAGGAAAAGTCCATGGAACAGAGGAGAAGAGGCATAGCATATAGCGTATCAACGACTATGGTATCCGTATATGTTTGGGTAAGTAGTGAGGCGAGCACATAATTATACATTCCGTTCAAAGTGTATAAACTCATTACCGACACCAACACCAGTTCGACGGCCGCTCTGTCTACCTTATGTCCTGTCCAAACTTTTATCTCCCACTCGCTAATGAAAATTGTTATTTTCTTCCACTTCCCTCCCCAATAGTATACATAAGGTAGGTTTGGAGAACTACATACACACAAGTATGTATAGCGGAGAGCTTAGTAGCCATTCATTCCTAGCCATCAGCCATGACAGCTATCTCCACTGACAGCGTGTGACAACAAGTGAAAAAAAAAGATATTCGAAATCGTGGGAGAGTTCTTCAACTTTCACCAACAACTTCGACTACCGTACAAAATGACACACTGACTGACCATTCACCAATCACGTCCACGCATTTCTTGAGTAATCTCCAATTTTTAAAAAATCCCATACTTTCACTTGCCAACAAATTAAGTCATGAATGACGCACGAAAGTACAAGGCGGGAAAATATACTACGGCTTGCATATAGAATCCATAGACAAAAGGTAAAGAATAGTTTGTGGATGAAGGAAGGGAAGAATAGAATAGGGAGTAGGAGTCTTAACTTAAACACATTATAGATGCGGTTGATGAGATTCTTATCTTGACGAAAGCAATCGCAATCGGTTAGGTAATTAGTGTGTGATAAATCTTTAGATCTTTCGTGTTTTTTTTTGGTTATCTTGAGACGTCCACTCCCTTCCAACCTAACAAATAGACAAGGACTGAAATGAATGTTGTGTGTGCACAGGAGAAAAGGATGAGTATATTTTGGATCTTGATAGTTTCGACACCGTCCCATTATTTGTAGTTACATGCTCTGTGAGCATTACATCTCTAGATATGGATCGAGATATCAAACTAGAGTTAGTCCTGCTGCTGCATGAAACCCGAGATCAGTTCAAATATTGTATTTATGGAAGAAGGTATATATAGATGCTTGAATTGGAGTGAGCAGCGTTTCCTTAAGCACTAAATTCCAGGAATTCTTATAGATGTACATAGACCCCATTGAGCAGATGATCTTATGTGAAAAAGCAATACCAGTCAGACACAATTTTCAACTACCTCAATATATTTCCACAGTATAAGATGTAGTCATACAATATAGACAACTTCTGTATCCACACCGATCTGTAATAGAAGTAGATACCTGTAAATCGTCGCTTAACTAAAGTAAAAGTAATGGAAATAGAAAACATTTTACTTTAAAAACATGTACCTACATAAGGCATCTACTTAATTTATTTTTAAACTGGGAGAATTGTGATAATTCTTTGATAAAATCAGGCTGAGCTAACTTTAGTAATAGTGAATTTTAACTAACGAGGAAGCCAATAAAAGTAAATCCGGATTGTAGGATATTTTTCCACTGAACCTAATCGCTAATCAAGGCAAATGCTTAAAAACTTGTAGTAGGGTTCGTCCTAATTGTGACTGTAGTTTAATTTTAGAGCTGGGGGGAAAATGTCAGGGATTATACTACTTGGGAGGAATCTGTCCGGGGTGGAAATGTCCAGGGGAAATACGTTCGTATACCATATATTCCCATTGCTGACACAGCATTAGCATAGATATAAATTTCGGATTTTTCGGAACCTGCGTGTGACTAATATCGTTCCTTCAAGATGGTTGGCAATAATTTTGTACCTACTTAGTTATACATACTAAAGGCTTGGCTTGTTTGTAACAACCGCATCACTACTACCTCAGATAGCTTCTTGGTATTATATTCTATGTAGTCACTTATCTCTATATCCCGACATTCCGGCAATTACTACAGTATACTGTGGTATATACCTCAAAATGTTTCTTTCAGAAGGTATCTACTTACAAGGGAATGGTTTCACATGGAACTCGCCAATTTCAAAAAGTCATGCCTACAAATATCAGGCTACTTTTATATAGTGGGGATCCAAAGCAACTCGACTGCATTTTGCGTTATTTGGTCACAGTAGCCCGCCAGAGAGAAAGACAACTTTATTAAAATAAACTTGACACTGTCGTCCACCGACGATAGCCCAAAGGACTCAGTATACGTTACACAATATTGTTATACATAGATTATGCGTGTTATAATAAGTAAATAAATGCATTTCAAAAATCAGTAGGCGCACAAGAATATAAATGGTGTACACAGATTTGAACTGATTTCTTTAAAACGGAGATTACAATGTCTTCAATCAATGTACTAGGTAGACAATGGGTTTTCATGAAGTCCAGGAAAAATTTTGAAATTGTTCCTCGAGCCCCAATATAAAGTCCTATCACTTGGATTTCAGTAAGCCCCAGTTTCTCTTTGAAGTAAGGGATACAAGGGTCATAAATTCCTTTTTTCTCTTGATGTACAGCCTCAGATTGATTTAAATCATTTTGCTCCATGCGAACAGTAGGATCCAGTATAAATCCTTGCTTTGATGTTAAACAAATTCACATTTTAATATTGTCGCCGTGTAGCTTCTACCGTTGTCATCCGATTTTGGCAAAATTTAGTGTTTTCTAATGCTTAGACTCTTTTCTAAAAAGTAATTTCAGGATTTTTCAAAATTCAAATTTTTTCACTTTTTCGAAAAAATTGGTCTTTAAAATTAGGCTTCAAAAACAATTTTTTCTCCAAATTTTTTCGAAAAAATGAAAGTTTTGAAATTTTGAAAAATCCTGAAATCACTTTTCTAAATAATAAAATTCAAATCACAGTCTCCGGTGTCCGGTGTCCGGTGTCCAGTGTCCGGGGTCCGGGGTCCGGGGTCCGGTGTCCGGTGCCCGGTGTCCGGTATCGTGTTGCGTTACCTTATCTGTTTTTAACCCCTAACTATGGGGGTGTATATAACCGTAGAATCAAGCAAAAATGAGCTAACTATGCAAATTAATTGTGCTACTTGAGGAAAAAATTAAGTCCCAAAAAACTTATAAAACTTAAAAACCTTGCCACAGTTTGTTTTTGTTACCTCCTGTTATGCAGAATACTGCACAATCGCGCCCGCCGGTATACCATTCCATAGGAAATTAATTTGTCTACATTTTGGCACCACATACAAGGGAACATCAAAGGGGGTGGGGGCTAAGGTGCTTTAGCCCCCCCTCCCCAGAATTTTTTTTTTTAACATTGCGAACATAGCAGCCGCCATTTTCCAAGATGGCTGCTCCTATCTTCTTAACATTGTGAGCCCCCCCCCCCCCAGATTCTAAAAGTTCTGTCCGTAGGACAGGCCGGGTTACTTGTCAGAAAATAGTCTAAACGTTAGAAAACATCAAATTTCGTCAAAATCGGACGACAACTATAGAAGCTGCCACAGTATTAAAATTTGATTTTTTTAAACTTTGGCGGGCCACTGTGACCGAAAAACGCAAAATGCGGTCGAGTTACTTTCGATCTGTGCTATTTAAAACTAGCCTGATTTTTTTAAATGGCAGGTTTTGAATTTGGCGCGTGACATGTGAAACCATTCCCTTGTTAGTTGCTCGTAGATCGGTTCATTTTATACTTGATTTGGTATGTATATATTATGGAAATCATTGGCACAGATCAAGTAAATATTTCAACTCTTTACAACAAGCCGACGAATCTTAAGATGTCATTTCCTTACTCTCGCTCTCACTCTACTTCCCAATGCACTCTCCTCGACTACGACTACAAAATATTTCCTGTTCAAATCCAGAATCCACTTGAACTCCAGATTCCGCAAGCTCCAGAGTGCACAACATTTAGGTGAGAAAAGAGGCTGGCTATTTACAAGAAAGATAGATATCGGTACTTAACAAATACAATATGCACTTTAAATCCAACTTGAGCCCTTGAGCCAACAAATATAAACTACCGCAAACGCAATCATAAAATAAATGCATTTCTAAACATCACCCGAGAGAGACGGAAATTCACTGTAAATGTTTCCCAGTCGTGTTTCTGGTTTGTATGTATGTTGCTAGTCGGTTTCGCTGGATTCAAAGATCAATTTATTCCCTCTCAATGTGTACCCATCTACTAGATACATACTAGACTTTTCACTGTCGAAATCCAAAAATTCTTATATCCTTTCTCCCCTTAACCTAAATATTATTTTTTATCTTTATTTTTTATGCAAATACATTCAGAAAATTCAAGTTGTAGTGCATTGGTATAGAGTGATTACTCAACTAAAATAGGATAGGATGTGAGATTGTGTCGAAATTCTGGATATAATATGGCCCGTAAAATTGTTTTCTATAATATTCACGAAAAAAACTTGTTTTATTCTCTCACTCACAACTGCTGTTGTTTTATTATATGATGGAGGAGTATGGTAGTAATAGTGATGCAATCGCTTGAGTCAAAAGTGAGACAGCATTTCTAAATGTATGGTGTGTGTAGGCGTTTTGAATTTTTTCATGATTGAGCTACACTCGCTCGTAACCCTCAACATACATAAGAAGGTATTTTACTTTCTTTCCCTGTGTTCCACATAAAAATATTTTTAAAGCATGAAAATAATCTGAATTTTTTTTATTGTTAGTTAAGTAAGAAATTGGATTTTTGTTCAGCTATAATAAACTTTTTACTAATTTTACTTCATACACTGTAAATTCTTGGGTCATTTCCTGTGCCTATGCGTATATTTTATAATAAATGAGTGGTAAGGACAAAAACAAATCAAAACATTAGAACTTTCAATTCCCTTCGCAGATGTTATTTTTTATCAATTTATTTCTTTGAGAAAATGAAATTTTGAGAACTCTTTATATTCCAAGAAAAATTCCAATGCTAAAAATGATGAAAAATTATAGTGCAGAAGTCCCTACGGTACTAAAATACTAACAATAAGATTAAATATTGTAGCATGAGATGAGAATGTATATAGTATGCTCTCAATATTGTTTTCCAAGGTCCAGTGTAAAATTGATGGTATTCAAGCACGAAAGATGAAAATACAAATACTAATACTAGTAGGTAGGTACTTAAAGTTTGTAAAGAAACCCGTTTGATAAATTGACGAACTGTATATTGCTTGAAAAGAAAGAAATCGATTTTATTTACTCTTGCGCAATAATAATTCCTGTCAATAAAATCAAGCAAAATACCAAAAATTTTATTCCAAGGCTTATAGTAAATTGTAGGTAGGTGCACAGGGGTGTTTTTAAAATATTTCAAAATGCAATAATTACGGTAATTACAAGCCAGCAGTTAATTTTCCATTCAAAACACCTTTCAAAAATACTTTAAACACCTTCATTCAATACTTGCTCTATGTTGAACATACTGCTGTTTAATTCTTCGAATTTTTAGTTCCAGTTCTTACTAGTTCTCGCCGCCCTGGCTCTAGTTAGTTCTAGTTCTAAAATCCAAAAGAATTCTTAGTTCTAGTTTAGTTCTGGTTCCTACTGCACTTTTCATAGTTAGTTCTAGTTAGTTCTTACAAGGTAATTCCGCCACATGCACTCTCTAGATTTTAAAAACAATACCCATACTAGATTTGGCTGCACTTGTTTACTACAGATCCAAAGAAACACGACGCGCCCTTCGGTCACAATCAGGCGCCAAAGTTCAAAAAAATCGATTTTTTGCAACCCTGTAGCTCCGACAATTTTAGTCGGATTTCCAAAAAATTTGTAGTTTTGTGATCTCTGTAACATTATCTAAAAATTTTAATAAAATTGAAAAATGTTCATTTTTTCTCTAAGATCTAAGTGCCTTCAAAAAATTGGTTTTAAAACTTCAAATTTTTTTGCAAATCGGAGTTAGTTCAAGTTCTAACAAGCATAACTTGTCAACGTGTAATCGAGTTTTCTCAGGAGATATTTGTTTTCAAAAAGAGCGTCCCAAAAAACTTAGAACGGCTTAACAACACGATGCGCCAAATGAGTTTCGGTCGATGAACTTTTTTCGAAACATTGAGAAAGGCCTCAAAATAGGGTTTTAATCCTATTTTTCTTTTTTTTTAAACATCTCAAGCACTATTTTTGAAAATTTTGTATGAAAAATCATATTAAAATATTAGGAATTCAAAAACAATTCAAGTTTGAAATTTAAAACCTTTTTATTATTTTCAAAACTTTAGACCTTACAGTCAAAATTTCGAAAAAAAAATTCAAAATTTTAAATTTTATCCTTAATAATACCTTAAGTAATAAATCCTAAAATAAAAGAATTTTGTCTCTTTTGTCAATTTTGTTTTATGGATCTCAACGATAAATTCGACAAGAAGCATAGAGTTAAAGCCGTCATCTCCAGGCTTCATGACGAATATCTCCACTCATTTTTTAATGGCATTGGTCAGTTAGTTTCAGGACTGTCTTATGCTTTTCACGCTGCAAAGTTGCAGAGCCCTTCATTCTGTGATAAATATTCATTATCAACTTTTTAAATAATGCTAAAGGTTTCTAATAACTGAACTACTTAAACGTTCAACACCTGTATTTCATATTTTTTTAATCTACCAACATGAAGAACATAAAAGATGTTAGGATTTCGTGCAGCCAGACGCGCGCAACCGGACGCGTGCAGCCAAACGCGCAGCGCCGGACGCGCGCAGCCAGACGCGTGCAGCCAAACGCGCAGCGCCGGACGCGCGCAGCCAGACGCGCGCAGCCGGCGCGCACAGCCAGACGCGCACATCCGGACTCGCACATCCGGACGCGTGCAGCCAGACGCGCGCAGCCGGACGCGTGCAGCCGGACGCGTGCAGCCTGACGCGCGCAGCCAGACTCGTGTAGCTGGACGCGTGCAGCCTGACGCGCGCAGCCAGACTCGTGTAGCTGGACGCGCGCAGCCGGGCGCGCACAGCCGGACGCGTACATCCGGAAGCGCACATCCGGACGCGTACAGCCGGATGCGTACAGCCGGACGCGTACAGCCGGACGCGCGCAGCCAGACGCGCGCAGCCGGACGCGTGCAGCTGGACGCGCGCAGCCGGACGCGTGCATCTGGACGCGTGCATCTGGACGCGCGCAGCCGGACGCGAACGTCTGGCTGCAAGCGTCCGTACGCTTGGTTTGTAGTTGCATTATGGCAGCTATTGATTAAGGCACTAGGTTTTTAAATAAATGACTGTGGTATGAAGCCAATTTGAATGGAAACAAATCAACTCCAAGGATGATGGTAACAATAAGGTTCTATTTATGTTTGTAGGCGGCCAAGATCAAAATTAAGGGGCAAGGAAAGTTCGAGAGTGTGATGGAAAATATTAATGTATGTAAGGGGGCCGTTTATTAATAGCAGTGGAGGGAATAGGACAATGGAGCTGAGAGCAACAACCAGAGCGAGACGTCAGCTCGGTCAGTTATTTTCCGCGGTCTATAGCAGTGAGGGAATGTAGGTATAAGGACAGGAGCGGGATAGATAGTATAGGAGAATGGAGAAGAAGGGCAGGGCAGAGAATGACGGTTGACGAGTTGGATGGTGACGTGGCACTCTCATCCGGAGCTGGGCTCCTCTCGTCCAAACTAAGAGTTTTAACTTTACTTCCTAACGAGAGACCGAACGATATACAACGTCGGGTGGAGCAGAGCTTATTGAGGTTAAGATTTAAGGTTGCCCGCCGCCATCTTGGATTTAACTAGTTATTATTATTTCATTAATCTATCTACTCCTCCATTAATTCTAGTTGTAAAGTTTATTGTTATTTACTAGTGTTTATTAAGTGTAATTAATTGAACAGTCAAGTTGTAGCCGTTGCGGCTGTATATTTATGAAATACGAAACGGACATAGAACGGGAATTATTAAACTATCATTTCCTGTAAAGTGAACTGTGTAGAACCATTAATTTGAGAGACATTACGGCCCGTAGAAGCCGGCATAAGAAGTGTTGTGGTGCATAGCATAACCGGGCGCCGGAGTTATCGCGGTCATCAAAGTAATTCCGGGTGCCAGTGGCGAGGCTTCATACCGGCACCGGCACACCGACCATAACACTTGTGCATCCCATCTTCCATCACGGAGCATACACCGAAGCACCGGGAAGTTGACCGTCCTACTAGGTCGGTCCTGGTACGCAGACCGAAGAGGCCGGGAGGAAGCGGACCGGGCGAGGAAGACAGCCGACCGGGCAAACGCGGTCGAACTGAGCTACTTGGTCCTTCTTCCCAAGACGAGGTTACCGGGACGCGGTCGTACTTCTGTCCAGCAAGAAGCGGAACCACGACCGGGAAGCGTAGCGCGGTCCCGGCCCGTCTAGAACTTCCTGCATCCCAGGAAGAGGATACCGAGACGCGGTCGGCCTTTGGTCCAGCAAGTAGTGGAGCCGCGACCGGGAAGTGTGGCGCGGTCCCGGTCCGACTAGAACTTCCAGGTTTACGGTTAACAGGCAGGAAAAGGGGAGAGATTGGGAAATTCTACGTTACACTGGCGATCGTGACGGACACAAGACTTTCGTCTTGTACAAGAACCATCGACGGCGGAGTCGAGTAAGCTTTACAGGTTCTTTACTATTTTATTTCCAAAAAGTATAAGGTTAAGTACATAAGCGCAGAAAGGTGCGTAAGGCTCCTACTAGGTTTCGATCGAAGTGTGTTTGCTGGTAGTCATACCCAGGCGACATCAGGAAGCATCATAGACCGGAGTAGATAGGAGCGTGATACAGGAGAATACTCATATACTCACTATAACTTGCATTAAGCACGTCAGCAAGTAGGTGCACCGGGTTCTGGGCAGCTGCGAGGTTTCATACAGACAGCATTTCAAAGCATTACAGACCGGGATAGGTTAGAGCGTAATAGACTAACTTGCATAGGGCGCGTTATCCGGTGTATCTCTGCGGTGGTGAGCAGGCACACCGGGGTCCGGCTGCTGCGCGGTTTAGTTTGTCCACGTAGAGCGGTTGCAGAGCACATATCGCGGCGGTAAGGGTATTAGGACCGCAGAGCAAGTGGTAGTTGGTTTTCGGTAAGACTAAGGGGCGAACACAAAAAAGTTCCGTATAGGTCTGGTCCCGGTTAAAGAGGCCGGTACACTTTCCGTGTTGTAAGCGGACAGCGAAGACCGAAGACCACAAGGATGAGCGAACTAAAGTTTGTGCCGGAGGAAGCCGGCGGTACATGGACATCACTGGAACCGGGCCTACGAAGTAAGGAATTGCGCGGTACCGACGGGCAGGATGTAGAAGCAGAGCAGCACGGAGCACAGATTTTTCGTGGCTTAGCGCAAATTGGAGAGTCGACCGGGGTTACACCGAGAAGTGAGGAGGAACAGGTCGGTTCAACTGACGTACCGACGGGAACAGAAACGGTCGGGTTGGCATTGGTACATATGGCACTTATGCAAAAAGACATGCAGTCAATGCACCGGACGATCCGGGAAATACGCAGGGACCACGCAAACATGAGTAGTCAACTGGCATCTTTAAGACAAGCCGCGGCACCGCATTATACCAGGACTAAACCGTCCCGGGTATGCACAGTCGGTGAGACCATGCAACAGCAGAAGGCCAGGGGAAACACCGAGGCTGCAGTGGGCAGCAACCATGCACTTACACCACCAACCGCGTCATTACCTCGCTTCAATCTCCAAAAGAACAGAAAGCCGCGTCAAGCCAAAAACACAGACCGGAGAACCGGGGTGTGGTGTTGTTTCTGTAGAAAGGCAACTCATAAGACAGAAGACTGTCGGTCACAGAGGACAAAAGCGATAGCCAGACAAATACTGGCCAATGATGAGGAGAACCGGAGCAGCAAAGAGGCATCGGCAGACTCCTTACCAACCGACGTACCAGAGAGCATGCATGGCTGGTTCTCAACACTGGAAGACTCGGAGGGACCGGGATCCAGAGACGAGCGAAAAGCGATGCAGAAGGCGCAGAGGAAGGACAGAAGGGACATACGGCGTCAGACCGGGAAGCGGGACCGGATGGGAAAAGTAAATGAATTCCAGAAAATCATTAACGACTTAGAGGCAAAGCTTGCCCGGTTGTCAACAACGGACACTACCGCCTCTTTAAACGGGGTCCAGACACGGACAGAAAAGGGGACCCGTGTCGGTTACATATATTAAATAATGCCCCTTACGCAGCCGTAAATATAAGACATAGGAGTAAGTTATATCCATATTTTGCTCTAATGGACTCGGGTTGTACGGCGCTCGCCATATCTAAGAAAGAGTGCGATAGGTTAGGGTTGAGGGTGAAAAGTTCGAAAGTCCGAATGTCGGGATTCGACGGTACGGTAGTCACGGCAGGCGGAGAAGTTACATTAGACTTTAATATTGCAGGCCGTTGGTTTAGAGAAGTTTTCTTGGTACAGGAGGGACTAATGAGCCCTATTTTCATCGGGAATAAGTTCCGGTGGAAGCACGGGTTAAGTTTTAACGACGTAGAAGGCGCGATGCGGTGGAACACGCAATCGGAAGAAAGAGAAGTTGGTCAGTCGGTCCGCGGGTTATCGGCTAAGTCCGCAAAAGTTGGCTGTGATTCATCACTGACACCAATCCCGGACGAGCAGGACCGGGCATGGATAAAGCAAACGCCAATTCAAGCGTTCGTTGAAACTTTAGCCGAGAAGTACCAAAGGGTAGTACGGAGCGACGGTACATCGGGAATCACTAATGCGCTAGTTCATGATTTACGCATCCCGGTCGACTGTCCCTCCATACAGTGTAAACCGGCACGCAGACCACCGGCCATAGCAAAATGGATAGACGAGACATTGCATGATTTAGAGAGACAGGGCAAGATACGGCGGTCGACTTCGGAATGTTCTTCACCACTGTTGGTAATACCGAAATCTAACGGCGACAAGCGCTTAGCGCTGAATTACATAGAGTTGAACAGCCACATACCGAAGACGCAGATCCCGGTCCCTGATACTCGAAAGATCATGGAACGTCTCCCACGCACCCGGTTTATATCGAGAATCGACCTACAAGCGGGATGTGAGCAAATCCCGCTAGCTGAAGGCTCAAAGAAGTATACGGCATTTCACACTCAGAACGCTTCTTATGAGTGGAACGTGTTACCGAAGGGGCTGAAAACCGCGCAAACAATTTTTCAGAAGCTTATGGATAAGATTCTTGGTAAACTTATGGGAGAATCTGTGCATGTTGAATCGGGCGGTCTCTTGATCTTTAGCGAGACCGAGCAACTGCATAAAGAGCATTTGGAGCATTTGTTTCAGATCCTAGATGCGTGGAATTTGTCAATAAATTGGAAAGAGTGCGAGTTTGACGTCCCTGAGGTAGAGTTCTTAGGCCATATTATCACTCGTTTTGAGATCCGGAAGTGCCCAAAGAAGGTAGAGGCGATCCGTAATTTTCCAACACCGATAACGAAGAAAGAAGTCCAGCTGTTTGTAAATGTTATGGGGTGGTACATGCCTTTTATGCCGCGGTACGCCACGCAACTAGAACCCATATTGCAGAAGCTGAGACCGGAGGCAGATCCGAATATACCGTTTCGGTGGGGGGAAAGGCAGCAAGCGGCATTCGACGCGATTAAAGAGGAAGTTGCAAAGGAAACCGCTTGCAATACCATAAGTTACGACCATCCGCTATACGTATATACGGATGCCAGTGACACGGGATTGGGAGCGGTTCTTGCGCAAAAATACTATTGTAAAATTGCGGGTAAAGACCAATTTCGTATGATCGAATGCCGCAGCAAACTGTTAAATACGGCCGAGCGGAGATACGACGCTCGCGAAAAGGAGTGTCTGGCAATCAGATATGCAAACCGAGTGTTCGAACCATTCACAAGGTACCATGAGAATGTCATTTTTCGGTGCGACAATCAAGCATTGACGTACTTGAAGAATGCAGCCCTAAATGACCACCTTTACAACAGACACATTGTAAGGTGGACCATTGAGTTGGGCCATATTGTGAATGACGTCGAATACGTAAGAGGTACGGAAAACAAGTTTGCAGATCTGTTTTCTCGAGGCGCATTACCGGATCCCGGCGAAGATGATGATCCGAACCGGCTCGATTTGTGCTTAGCAACGTTTACGAACTCGAGAACCAATGTGGAAGTGGATATGGATATGCTGGACAAGGGTATGCTGCGGGACCTGCAGAGAGAGTGCGAGGCACTGACCACCATCGCAAAGAGCCTCACTAGGGTAGGTCACCGGTCCAGGTACCGGTACGACTACGTAATCGTGGACAATGTGTTGTGTAAATATGTCCCATGCAAAGACCAAAGCAGGTCGCGGTCAATACTGAAGAAGTGCACACCGGATGGCGGGTTCTATAGCGAGCAGGTAGATAAGTTGTGGGAACAAAGAGTAGAAGAAGAAGAGAGGACCGGGCGGTCGGTGCTGCCCGGTAGAGTGTTACCATCTAGGCTCTTGAGAAAGGGTAGGCACATCAAATGGGCACATCCTCTCATACAAGCAAACTTTTTAGACCCGGAAGCAGCCACAACCAGGAAGCGCATAGTACCGGTCATACCGCAGTCAATAGAGAGAGATGTTATTTCGCACTTCCATGATAGCACGATAGCCGGACACCAAGGTGTAGAGCGGACTTACGACCGGGTTCGCAAAAGGTTCTGGTTCTATAACATGCTCAAGACCATAGAAGCATATATTAAGACTTGTGAGGTTTGTCAACTCGTTAAAGCATCGAATCAGGCTAAACCCGGTAAGATGGGTATTCACTCATACCGCAATAATGTATTTGAGTGTGTGCATGTGGACATCGTAGGGGAGTTAACCGCGAGCGCAGGTTTTAAGTTTATCGTGGTCTGTGTTGATGAGTTCTCCAAATGGGTCAGCATGGAACCATTAGTCTCGGTGTCATCGATTGAAATACTTAGATTTCTAGAGAGAGTGTTTCAGTCGTTCGGGACACCGAGACGAATAGTTTCTGACAATGCGTCATACTTTTCCGGTAATGACTGGAATGACCAGTTAAGGCAGTGGGGGGCGGTGTGTGTGCACGTAGCGCCATACCATCCAAACCCGAATCAGTCCGAAAGGTCAAACCGGGATATAAAGAGCATTTTGAGGGCGTTTTGTTTAGCAACACAGACGAGGTGGGCGCACCAGTTAGACGACTATATGGTAGCATTAAACACCGCGAAGTCAAAGTCATCTCGGTATTCACCTTGCCAGCTGAACTTAGGCAGGGAGCTCATGTTGCCCATTGACCGGAAGATGCAGTTACAGGAGACGATGGGTATAACAGAAGAAGAGTTCGGTCGAAGGCTGCTGCAGGATGTAACGGACATGCGGGAACAGGCTCGGTATAATTTAAGAGAGTCTTAACTGCGGCAAAAGCAATACTTCGATCGAAACCGTAGGGACGTTACGTACAAAGTAGGCGACTTGGTCAAGATCGTAAATAAGAGACTGTCATCAAAAGAGGATAAGTACGCAAAGTCGCTGGGTCCGCGGTATACAGGACCGTGGAAAATAGTGGAGGTCCACTCCAACTTAACATACAGTATCCAAGACCCAGAGGCACCGGGCAGCAATCCGTCGCGGTTTCACACGTCCCTTATGTTGCCATACCACGTAAAAGAGACTGGTGAGCAAACTGTGTGCGACGATACGATCCCGGTCGGCGCAGAAGGTGAGACACCGGATACCGAGAACCAGCCAGCGCCGGTAAGCCCGGATCCCGTTACAACACCAATAGCGGGAACCGAGCCCTCACTAGACTCCGGTATGAGTCAAAGTAGAGATACGACCGCGACAGACAGTACCGACCGCGGTACGGGTTGGATGGGAGGTATGGGACCTCTGGATCTGTCGGACGAATATGAGATTAACATTGATGACCCACCACCACCGAAGCGGTATCCCAGCAGAGCGCGTTCAGCACCTGACCGCTTGGGCATCAATTTCATTGATACCAGGAATGTAACCGGGAATGTCGAAAGGGATGTAGTTGAATAAATTTTCAATTTTTTTTTGATTTTCTTTCTAATCTTATTTTTAAATTATTCTTGCCAAAAATAAAAATCACAATAAATTGCATGATATATAAAAATAGAAAAAGTTTATAAAAGTAAAAAATAGAGTGTTTTAGGTTAAGGTGGGAAGAATAGGGTTGTCTTGGCGGGCACAAACCTTATTCTTCCTCACGTCCTATGGCGTGTACGACGTTAAACTGCGCCGCACGCTCGTCCCGATCTCGACCGTAGGGGCGGGCATAGAAGGTAAGATCTTAACTAAGGTGAAGGTCTAGATCCTTCACAGGTAAGGAAGTCAGGAGCAAAAGCTCGGGCTCAAAGCTGCGGGAGCGAGGATAAACCAGCCGGAGTAAAACTCCTCACCCACATAGTCCATCGAAAATGATGTTAGTGTAGGGAATACCGAGATACTCGGTCGAGCGCAAAACTGTGAGCGGATGAAAAGCAGCCACGATCCTATAGGCGTTCAAAAAGATGTGAGTCCAGGGTCATCATACCAAGCATCCGAGTCCGGAAACCCGTAGGTTATGACAGGATAGTTTGAGGGGGCACATGCCTAGTAAGCCGGTAAGGCAGAATCTTTATTCCATGAGTCAGGTACCACAGACCGTAGAAACTACGCTAGCCAAGGGGACCGTCATCATGAAGGCGCAAGCATGATAGTGAGGCATTAGGTTGCCGGGTAAAGCTCAAAGCTTAGTGAGGGTAAACAAGCCAAATCCAGACTTAGATCTGAAGTACCGACCGGGATGCGGTAGTTGATAGTGGGAGATATCGGATTCCATGACCATCATAGATGCCAGTCAAAAGTGGAACCCGGTAGGTAGTGAGTCTTGGGGGAGTCAGCAACCCAGGCCCATGAGCTTGGGCAAACCCCAGTAGCCACAGTTAGCAGAGGGGGCACCGGGATCGCGGTAGGCGGTGCATAAAAATACTTGCTAGAGCGGAACATAAGCGTCCCGCAGCCTAAAACTAGGTTAGGGAGCACGGTACTCGAATCCCGTGCGAAAAGAAGGATTGAGGTTGCGATTTAAGTAGACCGGGATCGGTAGGAGAGTTAGAAAGAACATCATAGTTAGGCACCGGTGGAGCGCCGGGTGTATAAATATGGAGGCTCAGGTAGTTCAGTCGCGGTAGGTAGGCACCGGGAACCGGCGACGCGGTCGTTGGTCAGTGGTAGTCGTCGGTGATAGTTACCTTCGGTTAACAAAATGACAGTACTAGGGTAGGTAACCCCTGACAGGAATGACGGGCGGCGGTCCCAGATAAGTTATCCGTCGCGACACTAAGTTGCAAGCAAAGCACCGGGTTGGCCGGTGTCCAAATTATTTAAGTAAGGCCACGCTTCAACGTGGCCACATGCCCGCAGACAAGAGAAAATCGTTGATCCTATGCAATATCATTACCGGGCGTAACTAAGATACCGGGAAGAGTTAGTGTGAGACTCGGAGGTGGTCAGATGCAGGACCAACATGGGCAACCAGAGCGGTGGTGAAGCCTGGTTGGGGCATACTGTTAGTTGTAAGCGGCCGTATAGGCCGCATAGGAAATAAATGTTGGGGATTTGTTTCAACTTGTATTTGCAGTAACCTTAACGACCCGGAGAAGGGAGATAACAGTCCGGGGGGATGGCCGGAAGGACAACTGGAGGCGCTGAACCGGATCAAATTGGCAAGGAGCGCAGAGATTACCCCAGTCGACCGCGTCCTGGATGATGCAGATGAGGATCGGGATGCTAGAAGTCATGGGAACCTTAGTCGACCGAGGCTTCAAAGTGGAAATGTTCGGCGGAGGCAACGTATACGAAACCCGAGTCGACCGCGTCCTCGAGGAGGGGAGGTGACTAAGCGAGACCAACAGGAGGTAATCCCGGTTCAACACGCGTTAAGGAACTTAGAGGCACGGATGATGGGAGTCCTAAACTCGGTAGTAGAGTTACGAGCACGGAACCAGAAGCGGGCTGCCAAGTCTGGCGAAGACCGGGCTGCTGATGAAGAAGCCAGAGACACATCAGGAGCAAGTTGAAGCGGAAGCAACCGAAGACCGCGAACAAGGCATCAGGATCGCCGGTCAAGACAGTTTTACTACACGCTAACAGCGACGCGGTGCAGCAGCATTGGAAAGGCATAATGTATGTATGTAGGAGTGTAGGGCTAAGAGAAACCGGGACGTATATATTTTTGTACTATATTTTTAACAAAATTTTAAATTTGTAAATATTGCTGTGCAATATATGTCTACTTTTATACCGCAGCGCGGTCGATGTTATTAGGTATACCAGGGCGTATATATTTTTGTACGATATTTTTAACAAAATTTTAAAACTTTTAAATATTGCTGTGCAATATGGGTCCATTTTTGATACCGCAGCGCGGTCATGATTGGTTCTAGCATTAGATATTGTTAGTGTATCTATGTGATACCGCGAGGCGGTCAGTTGTGTTAAGTTGTGGTACTGTTATTAGGTTAATTGTATTTTTTTCACACCGCGACGCGGTCTACAGATGTTCAAAAACATTGTATTGCTAGACTAAGTGATTGTATTTTAAACAGCATGGGCAGAAGTTTAAGTTATGACGTGTACTACAGGTGTAGACGATAATTTTAAGTTGATAGCACCGGGATAGCGAGTCGCGGTACTCGGTGTCGTAATGATTGCAAATATGCTAAGTTGTTAAGCCAAGGGTTCGGAAAATGAACCGGGAATATTTTTTTTGTACTATTTTTTATTTATAAGTTTTATGCATTTTGGTGCGTGTCTTTTAATTTTATACCGCGATGTGGTAGATGTGATTTTTTTTACCTTTAGAGAGGTTTTTTTATGCATCTAGTTATACCGAGTTACTGCTGTGCGGAATGAGGTGTTGGTAAAATATTAAGTTAAGTGTTGACGCGGTACCGGGATACGGTCCGGCGGTATTGGGTATTGTATTGTAATAGTGTGTTAAAGTTTGTAATGCAATGAATGAGCTAGACAGGAGCTAGGACCGGGATACCGGGATGTGGTACCCGAGTGTGAAGTTAGATTTAGAGTAAGGACAGTGTGATGGAAAACTGGAGCATAGGCGCGGGAGTAACCAAGCTGCGGGTCCCAAGGCACTCTCATTTACACCTTTCTTTCAACGGTCACGTACTCAAAGGGCATACTTCGATGCTGTAAGAGTACTAACCAGTTGAAATAGGTGGCGGGGATAGTGTGATGGAAAATATTAATGTATGTAAGGGGGCCGTTTATTAATAGCAGTGGAGGGAATAGGACAATGGAGCTGAGAGCAACAACCAGAGCGAGACGTCAGCTCGGTCAGTTATTTTCCGCGGTCTATAGCAGTGAGGGAATGTAGGTATAAGGACAGGAGCGGGATAGATAGTATAGGAGAATGGAGAAGAAGGGCAGGGCAGAGAATGACGGTTGACGAGTTGGATGGTGACGTGGCACTCTCATCCGGAGCTGGGCTCCTCTCGTCCAAACTAAGAGTTTTAACTTTACTTCCTAACGAGAGACCGAACGATATACAACGTCGGGTGGAGCAGAGCTTATTGAGGTTAAGATTTAAGGTTGCCCGCCGCCATCTTGGATTTAACTAGTTATTATTATTTCATTAATCTATCTACTCCTCCATTAATTCTAGTTGTAAAGTTTATTGTTATTTACTAGTGTTTATTAAGTGTAATTAATTGAACAGTCAAGTTGTAGCCGTTGCGGCTGTATATTTATGAAATACGAAACGGACATAGAACGGGAATTATTAAACTATCATTTCCTGTAAAGTGAACTGTGTAGAACCATTAATTTGAGAGACATTACGGCCCGTAGAAGCCGGCATAAGAAGTGTTGTGGTGCATAGCATAACCGGGCGCCGGAGTTATCGCGGTCATCAAAGTAATTCCGGGTGCCAGTGGCGAGGCTTCATACCGGCACCGGCACACCGACCATAACACTTGTGCATCCCATCTTCCATCACGGAGCATACACCGAAGCACCGGGAAGTTGACCGTCCTACTAGGTCGGTCCTGGTACGCAGACCGAAGAGGCCGAGAGGAAGCGGACCGGGCGAGGAAGACAGCCGACCGGGCAAACGCGGTCGAACTGAGCTACTTGGTCCTTCTTCCCAAGACGAGGTTACCGGGACGCGGTCGTACTTCTGTCCAGCAAGAAGCGGAACCACGACCGGGAAGCGTAGCGCGGTCCCGGCCCGTCTAGAACTTCCTGCATCCCAGGAAGAGGATACCGAGACGCGGTCGGCCTTTGGTCCAGCAAGTAGTGGAGCCGCGACCGGGAAGTGTGGCGCGGTCCCGGTCCGACTAGAACTTCCAGGTTTACGGTTAACAGGCAGGAAAAGGGGAGAGATTGGGAAATTCTACGTTACAAGAGCAAACTTCAAAACTTTATAATAATAACGACTATGGGAAGAGGAAGCAAGTGGGGAAATTCATACACCTCAACATGGAAAAAATTACTCAATTCAGCGCAGGGCCGTATAATGCGGCCAGCGCAGGCAGTCCCCACTGCCTAAATTTTTAAAAAACAAGTAAATGAAACATTTAGCACTTTTGAAAAACATGCAAATACACCATTTTTCACTTTTCAGAATCATGTTAATAAAACACTTTGCACTTTGCAAAAACATGCAAATAAATTTTATCGCACATTTCAAAAAGATGCAAATAAATTATTTTTTACTTTCCAGAATTAAGTAAATAGAACCTTTTTAAACTTTTCTAAACATGTAAATAAAACCTTTTGTTTACCAAATATAACCTTCAATAAAATCAAAAATAGTGGTTTTTCTATGGATACATAAATTGCTACCTAAATGCAATTACTTCGTCCGGCCCTGATTCAGCAGATTCTTTACGTCCCCGACAAGGTAAGGTAACATTACCCTACACAATACAATAGACATAATTATTTTGAAGCAGCTTCATAAATATTCATCAGTCTCCAAATTCGCACTCTGTTTCCGCTTTAATTTTGAACAAATAGAATCTACAGAGTACAACCATGCTTCATACATTTATTATTGCATAGTTACATACCTATATACAAAAGTATCACTTAGCCTTTTCTCAAGTTTTCATTTGCATTATTCATATTCCTATTATAGTAGAACAACATCATTCAAAGCCGCCTTAGATAATAAGTAGACACGTCGAGAGTCAACAATATGGTCTTGAGGCATGGACCAAGCTCATTTGTAAATAAACGACAAAACTTTCCCCACTCCCTCTTCCTTTCTTTGTACTGTTATTTGTATATTTTTGTCTCGTCTCTTGTTCCTCACTGCACAAACAGAATAGTGATCGCCTCCAAAGTAAAACACCTCCTTTTCCTCCATATGAAGAGAATTGAAAAGAATTTTATTAGTCACACACAGAACTACCTACCTACCTACATACTACCTACTTACATATCACACACAATACATACAGAACAGACTCTTCTGAAAGACTCGTATGTCATATCTTTTCCAGCTCACTAAAATCTATGAAAATGAAAAGAAACGTGTTTAGTTTCCAAAAGAAGTACTAAGGAACTTGTAATTTAAACAAGTGTTGAAATGCTGATAGTAGAAAATTCTCACTCATTATTACAACTCAAGTCAGTATTCTTTTGTTACTCCACATATCGTCTATGAAGAACCAAAATGGCCCATATCCAATTTAGGCTACAATTAAAATGAGCTATGTCATACAAAAAATGTTAATTAGGAGGTTTTGAAAAGTATAAAATGTTGTGTTTGCATGTTTTTGAAAAGGTGCAAAATGTTTTATTTTCGTGTTTTTGAAAAGTGTAAAATGTTCTATTTACATGTTTCGAAAAGTGTAAAATGTTCGATTTGTATGTTTTTGAAAGTGTAAAATGTTCGATTTACATGTTTTTGAAAAGGTGCATAATGTTATATTTAAATACTTTTCAGTATTTTTGTACATAGTGGATATTGTTTTTAGCTAAAACTGGATATGGGTCATTTTGGTTCTTCACCGACGATATGTCTATCCAACTAGTTTAACGGTATTAAATTAAAAAGTAAAACAATGAAACTTGATTCACAAGGCAATTTCCAACTATTAGACTAGACAAACTAATTGTAAGACTAAACTGAAACAGAACGACACGAGCTCACACATCTAACATCTTATTAAAATTTACATCCTTTTTTTATTTCATTTGCGAGTTTAATCATGTATGTGTAATTGTATTCCTTGTAATTTTAGAAAAACAATGACGAGGACAACGAGGAGAAAACAAAGAGAAAGAGTCAAGTAATAAAAGTATATATAGAGGAAAATATTTTTATTGTTTAAACGGCACGGGTTCCATTCGCATTGGCTTTAGATTCCCCCTGTGAGTAACTGATAAGCCCTTTTCCCCCGAATTTGAAGTTCTAGCCGACAAGTAAGTAAATAAAAAAAGTGTGACACGAAGTTAAAGGGAGAACACGTATAGGGTCTCAAGATACGATACCCTGTTGCTTCACCATTCACCTACAAAATAAAAAATTGTAATATATATGTATACGTGTTCTCGCCCTCGTCCTCATTGTGGCCATATAGCATTCACCTCCTTGTTTAGCTTTCGGCTTGTCTATTTCGAGATGACGTGATCCTTTAGCAGGAACCAGAGCAATAGTTTTTGTATCTTTTCCCCTTTCCCTAAGGTATCCTTCTCCACAAACTTACAAGGAACATGAAAATGTAAAAGTGTTGTATCTACGTACACATTTGAGGTTTCGTTTTACTGGGGACTCTATGGATTGTGACTGAAGGGTATTTACATCCTTAACTAAAGTGTTACAAAGTTGACATCCCACCCCATGCGAGACATCACTGTACCTGTTGTCGTCCTGCTCCCTGAGAGACTATATAGTATACGCACACCCCTCGTGTCACTCAGCCTTATCTAATTGAGAACACGATCCAGCACAGCCCCAGTCACTACTAACAATAAGTACCTACCTACGTAGCGTAGGCAATAGTATTTTGAATATTCTACAAAAAAAACGTATATCTATATGCGTCGCTTGACTTTTACATGGCTAAAAGAACCTTTCCCCTGTAAGTTGAGACTTTGCATGTTGTATTAACTATGCTCATGTAGTTTTATATTTCAAAGTTTTATTTGTTTTTGATAAATTCAATAGGGGTTTTAGCTAGCTATTAAGGGTAACTATAAAGCTGAAGCCATTGTATTTCGAATCGAAATTCTGAGAAAAGATGAAATTCTTATGAAGAAGTATTATGGAATGACCGGTTCATTAAGAAGCTTTAAAAGTGAAGATTCAAGAGTGAGGAGGGGAGGAGGACTGTGAGTGAGACGGTATATATTATAAGACTGCTACTCATATAGCGATGAGAAGATTGAAGCTGAATACCTACATGTATATGCATAATATCTTTTATATCCACACCATAAAATAAAACTTTCTTTCCAAGTAGACACACTCATGTAATTATCATAAACTATCCTCAATTCTTCGACGTAGACTTCTTCTTCTTCTTTTATGAACACCACTCACGGCATGATCCCCCCGCGCGGGAAATTCTCAGAAATGAAGAAATAAAATATCAAGTCAGCATTTTCCCTTTCGAGATACGGTATGATGATATGATATGATCTTGATCATTGCACTGGGGAGCATTAACATTCCTACAAGATCCCAGCTAAGGGTCTTATTTGTCGGGACGGACGATTAGATCGAGGGAAGAAGGGAAAGTATGGAGTATGGAGAACTCATAAAAAACAATCCGACTCCAACCAGTGCCACTCCATCGTTTTCTCTTGACTAATTAGCCATTTAAAGTTGAAATACTTTTTCCCGATCGCTTCGAGACAAAAGCATCGGGCTACATTTCATTATTATGTCATTTACGTCCCAACTTTTAGAATTTGTAAACAATAATTTTATTAGGAGCATTTTGGATTTATGTAGTGAAGGTATACTTAGGTAGGTAGTTGTAAATTTTGGTTATTTATGGTTAGTATGAATTACCTACTAAAAGTTTTCAAGTGCACTGTTTAGAACGACCTCATACGGAGGGAAACTTTCAGGTCATTCTGTTTTTTTGGCTATTTTTAAATAACTAAAATAATTATGTGAAAAAAACATGTCCAATCAATTTTACCAGCATGGGCTCACTCCTGTAGTAATTTTAAAAGTGACCCCTTGCATATGATGGAAAGTAAAACCTACCCCTGTTGTAAATAAGAAAATAACTATACAACTCACAGATAAAAGTAAATTTGAAGACAGAGTACATATATGTACACCCCTTCTGACAAAAATGTACTTGCATTAAAATTGCCAGCCATCTTCAAGAATTGAACAAGCAAAAGCCTTGCATACTCAGTGACGTGATAATGACGTCAAGTTCTTTAAATATTTAATGGCTTGCAAAAATAGGAAGAAAGCCTTGTTATTCCTTTCCTATTAAAATGATTATTATATGGGTTGCTTGCGCTAATCATAATCATCAGTATTAAAATTTAGGAGGAAGGATGCTATTAACAGTTACGATACGTGTGTTATGTAATTTAGAAGTTCGTTATGTTAGTTCGAGGTGCCGTGCAGTGGTGGTGGGTATAGTATCTTGGCTTTGCTCTTTCTTGGTCAGGATCACGAAGCACTGATGAATGATCAAATTACCAGTAAATATCAATAAAGATTAC
Source organism: Dicyrtomina minuta (assembly GCA_949802685.1). Lineage (NCBI taxonomy): Eukaryota > Metazoa > Arthropoda > Collembola > Symphypleona > Dicyrtomidae > Dicyrtomina > Dicyrtomina minuta. The sequence continues at coordinate 63,490,913 of OX461809.1, forward strand.
ATCCTTCAAACATGCATCACAAGATTGATAATCCTATTAATTTAAAAACATGTTTTCCTCTCTCTCTTTCTCTCTCTCTCACACACACACACACACAATCTAATCCTGGAAATTAATTTACCAAAGCCTTAGCACGAGCTTGTGAGTGTATCCTTATATAATTATTTATGGGATGAGAAGATAAAGCTGGACTTGCCGAGCATGGATACAAATACAGGACAGAGGCTTTTTTTTCAATTCTCTCCCCTATTCTATTTCGATCACGTTGTGTCTATAGTCAGTCCATTGAGGTTACAGCGCCTTTATGCAAGACATACAGACAAAAGGATAGAAAATCCCATACGATCTTCTCTTACTAGTTGCTACTCTACTAGTCATTAGATCAGATTTCTGCAATCTTCAATTGGTATCTTCATCATCATCATGCTCCAAACGACAGCGCCATCCTACTCCTATCCTATCTCTACTAGTCCATGCATTGCCACCACTTTGTCTATTCCAACAAAAATGTACCCCCCCCCCCCCCCCGCGACCCCTCTCACAGACTGGATTGGGATTGCCTCTGTTCCACAGAGAGGAAAAAAAACGAACGAGATAACTTCCTTTCAATGAACATCCACAAGGACTTAGACTTGGACTAGAAACTCGACTAAAATAAAACTCTAACCCCACGTTAAAGATACGAGGTACGGATGCGGAAAAGTAAAGCTTGAAGCTTCTGGTCAAAGTCACCGCTATACTGCCCTATGTGTGAACTTATAATGCGAGTGGTGGTGGTGGTGGGACTACGTTCCTTTACTATATCAACAATATATGTATTCGAATTTCAACTAAATGTCCTCGTCCTGTGGTGTGTGTCCACTCGTTGATATCAATACGATTTCTTTGTTCTTTGTCTCTTTCCCTTTCTCTCGTATTTTTTTTGGAAGGAGAACAAGAGCGAGACGCTCTCAAATAGCCAGAACTCTTACAAATTAATTCACTTACACCATTTCACTCACATTTTGAGCTTGAACTTCTTTTCTCAACGACCATTGTTATCGTCTTTGTGAATTGTAATTTACTGATCGTCTTCACGTTTCTCTTTTATCCCTGCCCCCACTCTCTCTCTCTTTGTCTCCCTCTTGGACTGCTCAACATTTCTTCCAAGAATTTGACCTAAGAAATGTGCTTTGAATCTTTTATTAGTATTTGAACACAAAAGCAGGATGAGGAGACAGCACAGTCCTGGAATCGGATTTGGATTCGGAGTCGGAGTCGGACTCGGCCACAAGCGATATAGTATCATCTTTTCCCACTCACTCCGGCGAAAAATATCACGTTGAATACGTAATAATTGATAATTATTATTAAGATCCTTAAAATACAATACAAAAACTGCTTTCACTTTCACCTTGCAACTATTTTAATTGCAGCATTTAGCGTCAATAAAAGTTTTCGGTTCTGAGGGACACAAAGTGTTTGAAACTCGAGCGAACACACTACTTCACTACTTGTATCGCAGACCTAAAAGTATACTATAATTAAATTAAATTCAAACTGGAGATTTTGCGAGAAGAAAATGACGCTAATTCCTATAATTATTTCCATGGATCCACACAATTATTTGACTAAAGATAAGCCAAATGATTTTCATCAGGGGAACAAAAATTGGTGTAAGTAAACATACAGTATAGGCACGTGCGGATGTGATGTTGAAATTGAAACCGTACGTACGTAGGTACCTACTAAAAGGCATATAGAATTAATTACATATTAGGTACTACGTCAAGTCGCGACTAGGAAGGGCGCACACGTGTGTTGTATGTACTGTAACAATTACTTTCCCGCATAACTTGCGGATCCATAGCTTTCTGTTTCTGTAGTCGGATGTCGGATCTCCGCGAGTTCAAATCTGTGTAAGTGTTGCTCCGTATAAAGTAGGTTGCATATAGAAAATCCCTTCTATCCGAGTCACTCTGTCACGCAAGTAACCACTGAGCAAACATTGCGATAATAATAATTTAGAAAAGCTGAATGAGATGCAGAGTATATTAAATAATTGTTTTAGGAATTGAAATTCCACATGAACTTCACACACATGATGACGTGGACTGGGAGAGCGAGAAAGACAGGAATTATTATTACATGTTTTGACTTGGGAGTTGAAATTCTGTCGTGTACAGAGTTTGTACTATGTACACGACGAGCTGTACACCACAAAATGAATTTCCATCTCTTTCCAAAACAAATGAAGCATGCCGAAAAGTCTATCTAATTTATACTTTTGGTACCAAAGTAATCAGTGGAACTACTACACACGGTATCCATCCATTTCCCCCCTCAAAGTTTATAATCAGTGTTGGAATTTATTCCGAATTCCCTCTCCAACTCCAACCAACAACATTTTCAAGAGACGGCGGAGGGCAGGTCGTAAAGTCGAAGGTCATACACATTTATTCACTCAATACTTTACAAAGACTAAATAAAGGGAAGGCTCCGGGTTAAATTATTAAGATCCAAAATTTAAATTTAACATTAATTTACTTACAACATACAGCTACACGTATCATAGCAAATCTGAGAGAGCATGAAGATAAAATGGAATGCAATACAGTCGCATCTACCATCTACAAGAACTAATATAATGTTAGTACCACATAATCATGAACGGGCGGGCTTAATCTGCGGCTCTGACTATGAATAATTATGGACAAACTCTATCTACGGGATGTATTAGCATAGGCTTTCAGTAATTTCATTTTAGCTCCCAAGGTTAAAAGAGTAACTGTGACTGTACTGTACCTCGGTCTAGGTTGATATTTGACTGTGTTCACTTTGAGAGATTCCCTAAGTAAGCCACCTGAATTTAATCATATTCCATAAAGGGGGAGGACCATAATATACGGAACATACACTATGTATTTGCATATGTATATTGAGGATTAGACGACATGATCTATCAGTTAATCATATTCACAATTTCGACATTAGAACCTACCGACAAACAGTCTTCTTGACATTTGAGTCCTCATTAACGCTATAAGATTAAAAATATCATCTCTTTCTTTATCCTATTTACGTCATGGAACTGATACTATCATGACAGGAGTTTATAATCCAATCAATTAACCTATGCATCTACCAATATAAACCATGTCGGGAAGAATATATTAAAAAAGAAGGGGGGCAGAGCTTGTCTACATCTACATCCACCACAAGTCTTTTTTTTCGCTTTGTTCCAAAAAATGTCTCAATTGAAATTTCAAAAAGACTTTTATTACTTTATTTTTTAGTCGCGTACACAAATACCATTTTTCCTACGTGAAGATTAATAAAAGAACATATTTGCTTGACCAGTACCATATCATTTAGATGAAGCAAAGAGAATCTTTTGTTCAAGAAAGTATGGCGTTGCTTCGTGTGTGCGTGCTTCTACATCTTGGCCAATGGCCATAATAGCCATGTGAGAATCCTTTTACTTACTTTCAGACTGTGCGGCTGCAGGATGACAGGAAGTGAAACACGAACAATAAAAAAAAATACAATCCATTCATTCATTTGTCCATGTTCATACGTAGTAACTATATCCTCGGAGTAATCTCCGTCTGGTCCTCATTTGTCCTTTTCCTGTTATTTTCTCCAAAGCTTTCAATTCTCTCCCTTGTCTCTTATTCCATACATTTCTATCAGCTTACAAAAACCAAAAGCTACCATCTACATAAATATTAGTTCATACGGAACGTTAAAAAAAAAGAGTAGAGGAGTAGAGTGCTCTATGAACTTTTAGTTTTTTAATATTACCTAATTAATTGTACAAAAATTTCATTAACACAATTTTTTTTAGAAGAGTAAGAAATTACGAGCAGGTACGTTTTCAGTGGAAATGAGAGTGCTGAATTTTGTTGTTTTGTAAAAACATGTGCACGTAAAGGTTTTTAATCTTCTCGCTAAGACGGCAGTTCTTTTTATATAGGTTTCAAGCAATGTAGATAACATTCTTTGCGCGTTGCTTAATAGTAAGCGGTACAGTGCATTACAGTCAGTGCAATTTATTATATATCGATGTGACTCCGATATAAGTAAGAATTCTACTTTCACCGAGTACTCTCACAATCTATAGTAATACAATACCTTGTATGTGATGTCTTTTATAATATGTAGCCAAACAAGGCATTTCCGGTCAATGTCGACCTTTTCCCCTTTTTGTCCATTTGAAAGGAGAAATAAGTCACCTCATTTCCTCAAATAGTAATGGATGGGAGTCAAGCTGCTATAGACTCTGATACTAATTGTCAAACTTTAAGACTTATACATTGTAATAATGAAAAAATACGGGAGGAGGTGACAAACACACGATCCCTGCTATGTAGGTATAATACATAACTATTGCAAAATCAAGTTTTTTCTATATATGGGTATATATAGGTAGGTATAAACTACCTTACTTGTTCAGTAAATAGTCCATTAATTATCACTATAGATATAGATGGAGAAATAATACAAGAACCCAGAAGCCCAAAACCCAAAGCCAGTGTTTTCTTACTTTTGTACTTATAAAATTACATTTTTGTCTACAAACTATAGAAACTACACTCTCTTGTCTATAGCCTGATGTACAACACATTATCGTATGTTTTCTTTGCTTAAAAATCTTTCTAGTTTAATCGACATATATAGCTTCGTGAGAAAGTAGAAAGTTTTTGCTAAGTCAGGTTTTAACAAGTCATATAATTTAATTAGAGATAATACATAGAGATGAGGACGAGAAGGACTAGAACAGAGAGCAGAAAGAGGCAGCATTGCTGTCATTGCATGGAATGGTGTTCACTAATAATACACGCATCTCACACTGTAGCATGTACTTTAATGTTGGCCGTCTATTTTTCTAATGTGGTCACATTCTACTCTAAAATCATAAAATATAATCCAACCCATGGCCGGACGAAGTAATTGCATTTAGGCAGGCAATTTATTTCCATCGAAAAACCACTATGTATTTTGATTTTATTGAAGGTTTTATTTGGTAAACAATAGATTGTATTTACATGTTTTAGAAAAGTTTAAAAGGTTCTATTTACTTAATTCTGGTAATTGCAAAATGCTGTATATTTATGTTTTTTAAAGTGGGAAATGTTTTATTTCCATGTTTTTGAAATGCGCAAACAAATTTATTTGCAAGTTTTTGAAAAGTCAAAATGTTCTATTTACTTGATTCTGAAAAGTGCAAACTGCTGTATTTACAAGCTTTTTAAAAGTGTGCAATATCGCAATATGTCTTATTTGCATGTTTTTGAAATGTGCAAAATGTTTTATTTACTTGTGTTTTGAAAATTCAGGCAGCGTGGGCTGCCTGCGCTGGCCGCATTATCCGGCCCTGATCCAACTAATGCAATCCATGGAGAGTTTAATTACATATATTTTGCCATTATTTTTGTAGTTACATATGTACAATGGTATGAAAGCAGCAAATAAAGCACCATAAATGCCATCATAGACAAAAATGTTATTCTCAAACACCATCAAAATTTTCTACGAATTCTAATGAACCTATTCACACTCACATGGGAAGTACCCCAAGTGTAAAATCCGAAATGAAGCAAACGATATCAGATCATGTACTACGTGGTGGGGTCGGGGTCACTACAACGTATATAATCATATCGGTGCAAATTGCGTTTTGGCGCCAAAAACGAATATCGAAATTTTCAAAATTCGTCGAAATGAAAAATCACGAAAATCATATGGGAAATTATATAGAAATTTTACCTTACCCAATGGTCCCCCCTTACTACTTTTTCAGTTTTCTGATTTTTTTGGAAAACTTTAAGCCTTGTGTTATTCAATTACGAAGAAGTCTAAAATTAGTAAGGGGTCGTCCATAAATGATGTAATGCAAATATTTTCATTTTTAGACCCTATGACGCTGTCATCAGCTTTTACCTTTGTGTAAGTAATTGGCTATCTTTCACATAGGATGCCATCCAATATCCAAAGCAGACACAATGACTCTACTCGTGAGGTGTTTACTGTAAAAAGTTGTCGTATTTAAAATTTCTAATTTGTAAAAGTTCTTAAACGCGTGAAATTGTAAGAGCTAATTAGTTTAAGGAACAGATGCGCTTGTACTGCAACAGTAATAGTTATGGAATAGTAAGTCGATAAAATAATGTTATAATATAATAGTACAAAATTCATAGCGATGTTTTTGGGCAGCGACATAATTTGTTTTAGAAAAACGGAATTTTGGGTTTTCGTAA